>JAJEJO010005095.1:2020-176796 GCA_020662805.1 Glaucomys volans | reverse complement strand
GGCAGAGCACAGGCCAGACCTGGCCGGGGGCCACCCCGAGGGTGAGGCAGAGCACAGGCCAGACCTGGCCGGGGGCCACCCCGAGGGCGAGGCAGAGCACAGGTCACACCTGACTGAGGGCCACCCTGAGGGCGAGGACTTCATTGCCCAGTATGACCAGATCATCAAGGAGCTGGACTCCGGCAGCGAGAGCCTGGTGGACCAGCATTTCCCCGCTGACCCCTTGCTTCTCACAGAGGAGGAGGAAGGGAGGGATGGAGCTGGCGAAGGAGAACAGAAGCGAGAGGAGGACCTGGAGGAGGACCAGGAGGACTTTGACTCCTTCCTGGCGGAAGCTCCAGCTGCAGAGCCCGTGTGCTCCCCATTTGGGGTGAGAGAGGAGATCGCCTGTGCCGGGCCCCAAGCCGGGAGGACTCAGAACACCCCATTTACAGGTGACCATCTTAAATTGCTTTGTGGGTTCAGCTTTTGAGAGTCCTGGTACATTTCGGAACAGGAAATTGAGGTAGGTGAAGGTGAGTGCATTCTCCATTTACCTGACAAAGGAGTGAAAATATTTTTGTAAAGAGCAAAGAGGGGAGCTCTTATTTTTATTTTGTCATTCTTGTAATGATTGTCTTGTTCACTTTGCAAGTTAGGGATTGAATTTCACCTCCCTTGATGAGTCTGTGATAGAGTATTAGGAATCCAGAGTTAGCATTTAGAGATCCATTTCCTTTTATTGTTCTCCTTAGCACCGATTCGTAGGTGTCTTCTCAGCAGTTACCTTCTCCTGCACTAGAGTGTCTGCTCCACGGGGCAGAGACATGTTTGTTCTGCCCAGTCCCCAGCATGCAGAAGGTGCTCAGGACATTTCTAAGGGACAGGAGCTGTGCACACACATCAGAGGTCACAGGGGTGCCGTTGGGAGCACATTCAGGTAGCCACAGGATCTTCACCCCAAGAGGAGGAGAGCAGACCCACAGGCACTCGTCGCTCATCTAAATGGAGCTACATTGCCAGCAACAGGTAGAAGTCACGTGCGAGGCAAACGGGACAGGATGGGACAGCAGATGGGTGGGCTGGGTGAGGAAGTAGGATAGAAAACATCATTAACTATTAAGCAGTAAAATCTGAACTTCAAATGGTGGTATCAAGGGAATTTCTACAGCTGAGAAGGGTCCACTGTGCTCAAGGGAGCCTGGGGGTGGGACCCCCAGTGGTGTTCAGTAGGAGGGAGTGGTTCTGGGAGAAACGAGTGTCACCAAGCAGTGGCCTTGGAGTCAGGCCTGTGGGTGACTCCTGGCTCTAACCTCTTATCAGCCCTGTGGCCTTGCCATCTTCATGTGGCCTGGCATCCCTGGGCCTTCCATCTGGCCCTGTGAAGACTGGCTGCATTCCTGAGGTGGGGGCATTATTCCTGCAGGTGGCTCCTGAAGTTTCCACTGATGCTCTTCCTTCCCAGGCAGCAGGGAGCAAGGTAGTGAAGGGGGACTGTGCTCCACCCACCCCAGGGTCCCCTGAGATGAATGACAGCAGATTGCCCTCTGGTCCAGCCAAGTAGGCTTAATGCAATTTTAAGGGGCTCTTCCACTCTCCTCCCCCAATATTTATTCATCTATTTACTGATGCCTGAAGATTTATTTAAACAAGGAGAAAGCTTTTAATTCCACAATTATAAGGCTTCAGGTTCTAGCTGAGATAACATTACAATGTGAACAAGTTTTAATTAAAATTCAATCAGTCAGTCAATCATAAGTAAAAAGGATTAGATCATCTCACGTTTCCCAGTTGATAAGGGGAGGGGAGGAAGCCAGAGAGCTCAGCCGGAGGGAGAGGACAGACGTTAATCTGTGCCTCCCAGTCTTACTAGAGGTCGGCCCCTCCACTCTCACCCACCAGCAAATCCCAGCCTAGTCCTGTGGCCTTTTCGTGGGATGTCAGGGCTCCCCTTGGCTAGAAAGTCTGTTCTTTAGAATGCCAGCGTTCCCACGGCTCCCACAGCATCACCCGTGGGAGACACTTAAGCAAAGCACAGCTTAGGAGAGAAAGCAAGTACAACACTTGTTAAATTCCTCAGCACTTTACATATGACGCACCTGAGAACTGATAAGCATGATGCTTGTTGTTTGACACATCTAGGTCAGTATAACTAAAACTTTGCCTTTTTCTCCTTTGGACGAAGCTTCAGAGAGCTTTTTTTTTCCCTTTCTCTCCATATGTGAGCTTTGTTTTCAAACTTCCGAATTTGTTTTGTACCATCAGGCTTAACTTCCCTTTCTCCAGGGAGTCCCGTTTCCACTGAAATGAATTCACTTCCCAGCAAGACTACAGCATTCCATTTATCTCAATTTTATTTATTCATGTATCCAGCAGTCTTTTATTGATACCATAGTATTTGGCAGGTTCTGTACTTAAGAGCTATGGACACAAAACTGAAAGAATCCAGTGTGAGAGCAGAGCCCAGGGAAGGCCTGTGCATGTTGGTCCTCTGAGGCACCAGGCAGGGCTTCCCCAGGGGGATGAGGGAGGGGAGGGGATGAGGGAGGGGAGGGGATGAGGATACAGTACAGACAGGAAAGGAGGAGTGCCCAGGAGCCTAGTGTGACAGCAGGGGTCCCATGAGGCAGGAAGGTGGGAGAGGACTCCAGAGCCTTGCTGATGTGAGCCTGTGGGGCCTTTGGGCCAAGCTGAAGGGGGAACCTTGCGTCCCCTGCACTGAAGAAGACCTTGAAGTGTTAAAGCCAGGCAGCAATGTGAATAGGCTGGGCTTGGCAGTCATGTGGAGAGAGCAGTTGGTGGGGAACAGGTTGTGCCAGAAGGAACAGTGAGAGACTGTGTCGTCTGGGAGTTCAGGACTCACTGGGGCTGTGACCTGGTAACGGTTTCTAGGCACATTTCCACAGTGGTATCCACACATGGGCACCAAGAGGCGTCTACAAGGATGTTCACTGCAGCATTGTTTATAATAGAAAAAGCCCGGAAGCAACTGGTTACCGCCAGCAGGGCATTGGCGTATTGACGAAGCTCCCTTAACAGTCTAGTATTCTGTGGCCCTGAGATGAGTGGCAGCTGTGTGTGTGCTGGTCAGATGTCTCAGGACACGGCCTTAGTGGACAGGCAGGCTGCAGACAGTGCAGGGGCGTGCTGCCATTGGTTTGAAAACATGCTGGAAGAGAGGGGCGGGGGTGGCGGGGAAGACACCGCGCACCTGGGAGGCGAGATAACGTGCTGGTTAAGAGCACTGGGGACAGATGGTCTGAATTAAAATGCTGGTTCCATTAGTCACTAACTGAATGCACTTGGCATTCTGCATTATCTTTAAATGGAATAAATAATAAATACACTTCCTGGGGTGGTTGTATTAAGTGCCTGGGAACACTGGCTGGCACATAGGGTGTACTGAATAAATGTTTTCAATAATTCAGCTATTGTTATTTTATTATATACATAAAACATTTCCAGAAGGATGTACTAAAATCTGGACAGGGGTTTCCTTTAGGAAGGTGGCCTGTTTTTATTTATATCCTTATACCATTATACATAACGACCATTTTGAAGATTGTTTTAATCTCTATTAAAATAGAAAAATTGTTGCTAGAATTCAGACAAGAAATGGTGAAACTCTGGCCTAAGACAGAGCTGGCACAGGGTGTGTGTGTGTGGGGGAGAGAAGGTCTACATTCAGATGTTTCCAAGGTAAAATTTGCAGAGTTGAGGATAGAACAAATGGCAGCTCTGTTTTCTGATATTTGGGAAATGCAAAAGGAGGAGGATCAATGGAGGCGGGGATGGGGATTCTTGAGGGGAGAGAAGTGAATGACAGGGATAGGCAATGGAGATTGTCTTCGTCATTCTGAATAATTAAATCTTTTATGGTGGTTTGTTAACTTTCTGTTACTGTGACAAAATACCTGAGACAATCACCTTTTAAGAAGAAAAGGTTTATTTTGGCTCACAGTTTCAGAGGTTTCAGTTTGTGGTTGCTTGGCCCCCCCTTACTTTTAGGGCTTGCTGGGAGGCAGCACATCATGACAAGGAACTCACTGGGGAAGAAGCTGCTTGCCTCATGGTGACCAGGAAGGGAAAAAGTGAAAGAGGAGGGCCAGGGTCTCCATATCCCCTTCAAGGGCATGTCCCAGTGACTGACTCCTTCCTCTAAGCTGTGCCTCCTATGGCTCCACCTTCCAGTAGCATCACGGGCTGGGGACCCAGCCTTTAACACATGAGCCTTTGTGGGATGTTGGGGACCCAGACTGTGGCAGGTGGGGGTTCATCTGTCCTCCGAGAAGAGGAAAAGCAGTAGCCCCTCCTGCCACGCACACGTACCCCTCGGCTTTCTGAGACTTGGCTCTGTCTTCTGATTTCAGCTGTTTACCAGTTTCCCCTGGCAACTGCTTTTTGCTAAGCAGTTAAAGTGCTGGAAACTAAGAATAAAGCAGGAACTCGAAGGGTCCGTGGAGCGTTTCTTTCTTGCCCTGCCTTTCCTGCCCATGCAATAGACCTCTCCGTGGATCAAGATGGCAGTCTTCGGGCCTGGACCAAATCTGCCACTCAGGACACTGTCTCAGCCTTTCTCTCCCTGCTTGGGGTTCAAGCTATTTCTCCCCCACTTAGGAGCAATGGCCTGTGGATGGTCCCCCTGTCACTGATGGTCAGTGGTTTTCCTGTCTATATGGTGGCTGGATGAGGACCTGGGCAGTTGGGACCAGGGACCACTGGGAGGCGTGTACAGAAGACTCTTCCACCTAAGTGTGTCCTCCTCGACTCGTTTTTGCATCATCTGGAAGAAACAGGTGCCCAGCCAGAAGCTGCAGGAAGCAGGCGAGAGGCAGGGAGGCGGTCGAGATGGGGGTGAGGGCGCAGCCTTCCCCACCTGCAAAGCCAAGATTGGGCCGTGATGCCCTCTGAGAAGTCGCCACTGCCGTTCCGTGGTCTTGGTGGGAGGTCATTGATCCCCTTCACACTGGCACCCCCTGAGCCCCTGTTGGCCCACCTCCCATTCTGTTGTGCAGGCTTCTCCAGGGTCTTCCACCTCCTGGGCCTGTCAGCTCCCTCTGCCGTGGAACGTGCCTGAAGAGCCTGCCCCTGTCCCAGCGATGGAGAGGCGGAGCTGCTTGGTACCGCACGGGCGAGGATGGCGCCTCCTCTGTTTTTTGAGCCTCTCTTGAGAGCCTGTCAATATTTCTACAGATAGGACAGGAGTACTGGGGTCACCCTTTTTTCCCCGTTAGTCTCCCCCCTCCCCTCCCCACCTCCTTTCCCCTCCCCTCTCCTCTCCCCTTTGCTTTCTGAGCTGAAGATTGAACCTGGTGATGCTCTACCACCAAGTTACATCCCCAGTCCTTTTACTTTTTATTTAAAGACAGCGTCTCCCTAAGTTGCCCAGGCTGACCTCAAACGTGCAATCATCCTTGCTCAGCCTCCTGAGTCCCTGGGAATTCAGAGGTGCACCACTGTGCCTGGCCTGGTATTCCCATTTCTTACAGGGCTGACCTTGTTTTCTTGCAAAAGGTTTTGCTCTCATGCCCTACCAGGGCTTCTGAAGGAAGCGTCTTGTGGTGAAGAATGTTTTGTTACATTCACATTAATGGTGCTGAAGTCTTCATAAGGCACATTTATTTAGCAAGGGGCATGTGCTTTTACTGTAAATATGCTACGGTTTAGTGGCATCATCAGTAGCTCTACTGGGGGAAATTACAAAAGTCTCATTGATTTTGCTTAATGGAACATTTTTATGGTAAAAATTTAAAACATCCTCAAGTAATTTTTATTAATGCCAGGCTTATTTATTTATTTCTTCTTTTCCCTGGGCCTTCAGTGAACTCAGCCACAAAGCATATTAATTTTTTAGTGACCCAAAGTAGCAGGAGCTCTTTTGCCCCTTTTTTAACAAGCTGCTTTTGTAGTCGTATGGATTTTCTTTTTGTAAGATCTCTGTGACACACCAGACTCTCTCAGGACTGAGTTCCTTCTCTTCCTCATCTGAGAATCAGAGTGTGGTTTCTGTTGCCAGGGCTACTCACATTACAGCCCCGGGGCGTTGTTCGTCCCTCTTTCTCCTGTTGTTAGACATTGTGACGATTGAGGAAGCAGAATCTCAGGGCGCAGGTTCAGGATACACGAGCCTGTTCACGCATTGTAGTGTGTGGACATACTGCGTGTGTATTTGGTATTCCTTACTAACACCGAGAGTTTTGTTTTGTCTTGTCTTGCAGAGCTGGGGACTGATCTCGGCCTGTGCATGCTAGCCAAGCAGTCTGCCACCGAGCTACGTCCCCAGCCCGTCCCATCCCAAAGCCTTCTTGTTTTCAAAGCTTTAAATGGGCTCTAAGGTTTGTTTGACATCCTCTGTCCACACTCGGCAACCTGAGATGATGAACATCACGTTTTGAGCCCTGGCAATGCAAGGAATACAGAAACAGCGTGGAAAAGCTTATTTTCATTTCTGACAATGAAATCTGTCATCTGAGTTTGTTTTCAAGGCCCTTGATAATTTTCAGAGTATTAAAATGGCTTGTGGAGTCAGAAATATTAGTTCCATGCACATTTCTGTGTCTTCTCTTTGTGGTAGTGGTCTGTCTTCTGTGCGGACCTTGAAGGAGGAAAAGGCCCGGGTAGTGCAGCCATCTGGGTTTGCACCTGGTGGTCCATGGTGGTCTGGGGGCTGTGGCTCCAGTGGCCCCACCATTGTTGAGGGGACATGTCCCCTGTGTCAGCCAGCCCTGAAGCCTTGTGTTCTTCCCGCAGGCCCATTCATCAGCGTGGTCCTGTCAAAGCTGGAGAACATGCTGGAGAACTCTCTGCATGTTAATTTGCTGCTTATTGGGATCATCACGCAGCTCGCCAGCTACCCCCAGCCACTCCTGCGCTCCTTTTTGCTCAACACCAACATGGTCTTCCAGCCGAGCGTACGCTCCCTCTATCAGGTATGTCGGTGGAGCCCACCTCTGGACCTGCAGAGTTTCTGGGTACTGATCTGTGGGCTCCTTTTCTCACAGTCTTGTTGTTATTCAAAAATCCCACTGTCCTAATTCATTTGCTTTCCTTTCCTGTTTTATCATGCTGACTGTGTAGATTATTCTAGACAAATGCAAAGCTTCATTTAGTTTGATGTTTTGAGGGTGCCCTACCAAGAACACCCAGGCAGTTAAAAATGAGCAAATGCCTAATGTCATAATAGTTCCCGTAATGAGGGCTGTACCTGAAAGATGTATGGATAACTGAGAGTGGAATTCCATCGCGCAGTATTTAGCATCATTAATGTGTTTGACAGGTCCTTGCATCTGTGAAAAACAAGATTGAACAGTTTGCCTCGGTGGAGAGAGACTTCCCAGGCCTCCTCATCCAAGCCCAGCAGTACCTGCTCTTCCGGGTGGACATGTCTGATATGACCCCTGCCGCACTAACCAAAGGTCAGCCACCTTCTCAGCCGCTTCCTCCTCAGCCGCTCCTCCAGCTTCCTGAATGCTGGTTTGTGCTCACAGCTGTGGCTCTGGCTCCGGGGCCCCAGGAGCATCTGAAGATATTTCTGTTTTTATGCAATAGGAAGGAGCCCTCTCTTAGTCTTCTTAAACCTAAGGGAAGGCCTGCCTGGCCCTGGCTGGTGCCTCCTCTGGGGGTCTGGTGGGCATTCCTTTTCCTGACAGAGCAGTGCAGGGAAGGAGCTGACCTGTGGCGTTGTCAGGCCCAGGAAGTGACACAGCAGCTGTGGGCCACGAAGAGGCATGGTGTGCATTCCCTGCACTGTTTTTTCAGCCAGCCCTGCCCTGAGGAGGGCATCTGTTCTCTTTATTGTGTTTTCAGAGGCTCTCGAGCCAAAAATATAAATGTGCTTTAGGACTCAGGGCGGCGAAACCTGTTCATTTCGATTGGGAGAAGTGAAATTTTTGCTCAGTGCCTTTTCATCAGCTCTGGAGCAGGTGTGGGGCCCTGGCAGAGCAGGAAGCTGTGGGTAGTGGCTTGCTGCTGCTGAGGAGAGCTGAGAGGGGTCCTGCTGGCCAGCGAGGCCTGGGAGCGCCTGACTCTGCCTTGTGTAAGCTCTGGTGGAACAGAGTTGATGACCATTGCCATTCTCTGAACTGTGACGTAGGCCCTGGTGAGCACAAACTAGGAAAGGCCCAGTCTCGCCCTGGCTTTTACCTCTCTGCCCGTGGACAAGCCAGGCTGTCTTGTGGCAGGGAACAATACGGGGAGGAGGGCCCTTCCCCTGGGCTAAAGGCAGTGATCAGAAAAAAGATTGGGAATGAGAGGCTGAAATTTAATTCAGGGCAAGTTTTAAATTTTTAAAAGAAGCTGAAAAAGAACCTAGAAACTCTATGTGACTGTTGGATCCTGCCCCTGTGTAGGTATTTGATCTTGGTCACTTTGCCTTATTGGGCCCCATGTCCCTGGAGTTTTTGTCTGCCTGTCTTGTTGCTGGCGAGGAAGCCAGGGCCTCCCACATGTCTTGCCTGTGCTCTGCCAGTCCTTCCCTCGACTTTTAAATAAAGAATCCCCCCGCCATCCTTTTTGGCTATAGCCAGAACTTGGGCTGTGATGAGCCCTTAGGGTGCTGTGAGGTGCCACTGGCAGAATGAGGGTCCGGCTTTGAGCTGCTGGGCTTTGAGAGGAGCAGGCAAGGCCCTTCAGGGAGGGAAGGGAGACCCCAGAGCTCAGTGGGAAGGTGAACCTCCAGCTCCGTGTGTCCGTGTGGACATTGATCTGCTAGCTGGGCTCCTGAGCAGGCAGCTTGTGCGGTACCTCACCTTGTGGGAGAAGGTGTGTCAGCACTTGTGTGTTCCAGACCGCTGCCAGAACTCAGTGCTATTAGCCGTTCGTGATGGTGTGTGTGCACAAGCACCCGGTGTGCTGCTGACCTGGGCCCAGCCGGCTGGTTTTGTCTGGACCCACTTGCATGGGTTCTCAGGGAGTACCTCGATGATGGGGTGATGCAGGTTGGCCCAGGCTAGTCAGTGGGTTCCAAGAGCAGGAGTGTGTAAAGTCTCCTGGGCGCAAGGTCAAGTCTGTTGCTCTCTGCTGGCTAGAGCATGTCTCCGGATTCCCAGATTCAAGAATGGAGCCAAAGACCCTTGATGGGAAGAGCTGCAGAGAACATGGCCCTTTCTGAGTCCACTAGATAGGCGGTGGCTCCAGGCTCCTTCATCGTCTCCCCCAAGGCTTGGTCTTCGTGTGTGTTTGATGATTTGTGAGGTGCTTTCCCAGGCAGTCATTTTTTATTGCCAGACAGCACTCTGCAATGGGCAGGGAGGTTCCCTCAGCTCCATATCCGTGTGCAGAAGCCGGATCCGAGGCCCAGGGCAGTCAGCCTGGATTGTGAGGCTCAAGCGCAGGAGATGTTCATGGAGTTGAGTGCACACACAGCCTGAACCTGTGCCTGGGGTGAGGGGTTGGAGGGGTAGGTGGCAGTGGGCACTGTTCACACCTAGGCTTTGTCCTGGCTTCAGACAGTCTGGTGGCCATGGCTGCAAGATATGTGCCCAGGGGAACTTGTCTTATCACGTCTGGGCGTCAGATTAGTCAGCTGGGGTCCAGGCTTTTCAATGTATGTGATGCTCAGGGGACTTTGGCTTGTAGGAAGCTTCTCTTGGGGTATACGAGTTCTTTCTTAATGTAGTTTTTCAGATTAATTCCCTCACTTCTTTCAGGTTAGCAAAGTGACACCCTTCCTCCCAGCTTTAAAAATCCAAACTCTCCGAGTGGATGATTTCTTGTCCCTTTTAAAAACTGACTTCGGTAGCACTTCCTGGGACATGATAGCCTGTGAATGAGTCGAATCTGGGAGGCCTGTTCCCATGGGGACAAAAGCACCTCCCAGTTAGAATCATGGTGAAGGCCACACATCTGGGTCCCCAGGGTCTGGGCTGGGGCCTCTGCCTAGCATGGCTGCCCAAGATGCAAGGTCACGGGGTCCCTTCTGACTCCTGAAACCCTCCCATCCTAGTCTCCAGCACCTCTGTTGCAGCTTTTCAGACCCCCAGCCGCATTCCAGGAACCACCTCTGTCCCCAGGGTCTCTGCACCACCCCCCCACCTGGGGAGAGGCACTGGCACCAAGCTGCTCTGTCTTGTCGCCTGTTCCTGGGCCTCCTGGCAGCTCTCCTGAGAAACGAGGCTGCTCACTTCCACTTCCAGCAGCAGGAACAGGATGGCTGTCCCAGCAAGCAGACTCCCTGTGGCCACTGCCCCAGTGCAGTCTTGAGACAATGGCCTCAGGTGCAGCCACTTCCCAGGTGTCTCTCTCTGCCCTCAAATCTGTGAAAAATGAGTGTCAGCTCCTCTGTTTCACTGAGCTCTCATTCCAGAAGGGAGGCAGGCAGGTGTCACCACTTCATGGAGAAGGAAGCGGAGGCATTTCCAGGGTCAGCTGGTTGCCAGGAAGAGCCGGCCACTCAGGTCTGCTTGCCCTTGACTCAGGAGCTTGCTGGTCGGCCCCAGCTGCTGGAGGGACTGTGTTCAGGACCCCAGCCTTCATCAGCAAAGGCAGTTTTGGTTCTTGGATTCAAGCTGGGTGAATAAGCCTGAGCAGTGGCCCTTTTCATTCCTAGATCCAGCTAGATGAATGAGCAGAAGCCCTCTTTGGGGAGAAGGGAGGAGTGAATTTGAGTGAGGAGGGCAGAAAGGAGGACCCCAGGGAGTATGCAGGATGCCTTGGTCAGCTCCTTCACTCATTCAGCAGATGTTCACAGGCTTCTGTGAGGAAAGTGTTGAAGGTCATGGAAGACACATTATCAGAGGGGCCCAACCCTCAGAAAGCCCAGAGCATGACAGGAGACACACTGCACAGCCCTGAAGAACAGCGCAGGCCTTAGCTGGCCAGTAAAATGGGGCAGAAGCGAGAGCAGGGAGAGCCTCCAGGGCAGGAGCTGGTGACATGAGGTTCACCCCGTGGGCCTTTGTCCTCGAGCAGTCCTTACAATAATAACTGTGAGCTTCTCACAGGCGAGGAGGTGAAAGCAGAGTGGTAAAGCAACTTGCCTGAAGCCGCTCAGCCAGCTGAGGAGTCTGTGGTGCCTCTGAGGTCTTGTAAGAGTTAGATGAGAGTGACGTGGAGGGCGGGCGTTCCAGGCATCTGGGCTTCACTGGCCCTTTGGAGAGCAGCAGTGCCTGAGAGCCAGGTGGGTGGTGAGGGATGGCCCCCAGGGTGACACAGACCTCGGCCACCTCACACTTCTGTTGTCGGCCTGGTGGAAGACAGATTCTCAACAGCGTCTCCAGTTCTTTATGACATGAACTGTGATAAGCTTTAATCTAAAAGGATATTTAAAGCAGTAAAGCAGAGGATTTTTTTTTTTAACACTGAAGACTATAGGAGTGCAATGTGGAAAGTACTATAAATGTCAAGAATTTTTAGTACTGCAGTTAAGCAACACTCTGTGAAGAGTGTTGAAAAATGGAGCTGAATTCTAAAAAGCAGCCAAAATAATGAAGAGCTTGAATATAATGATTTAGAAGGAGTAATGAGAGCGTTTGGATAAGGGGCAGAAGGTGGCATAAATAATTCCTACAAATATATGAGGTCTGGAGATGTTCAGGAATTAAACAGTCAGGGAAGTTGAACCGTTTTAATTAGTAAAACTGAGTCGGTATGAAAATGCAAATCACTTGCATAGGATGGAACTTGGGCTCACATCTCCGAGACCCGCATTACTGAAACTCAGATGGAAACCCCTGGAAACCCTACTTAAACGTCAGCTCCTGAGCCCTTCACTGCCCCTAGATCCCAGTGGTTTCAGGGAGTTCCTGGTCTGTTCTTCGCAGCATTTGGAGATCAAAAGGCATCTTTCACTCTCCTCTTGCATGGAAGGCTGGAGAACCCAGCCAGGAGGAGACTGGGGTTCACCAGGAAGTCCTGGAGGCCTGAGCAGCGGGGCAGAGAGCACAGAGCTTGAGTGCTGGAGCCGTGTGCTGTGTCCAGGACTCCTTGGTAAAGGTGGGACAGGCAGTTCAGCACTGGGAGCTTGGGAGAGCAGTGAGCCACTGGATGTCCCTAAACAAAACCCTGGCGAGCCAGCCCTATGCCCACTGATGCCAGTGGCAGGAGAGGCCATTTTCCCGCCCCCTGCCCTGCATCCTGGGCAGCGTGGAGGTTCCGTCTTGTATTCTTTCTGAGATGGGGGCTGGCTACACTGCCCAGCTGCCCTTGAACTCCTGGGCTTGAGCAGTTCTCCACCTTCAGCCAGGGCTAGCGGTGTGTGTGCCACTGCACCTGCTGGGAGGTGTCTTGGCCACCCTGTGTTCTTGCCACAGTTTCTAGATCCTGTTTAGGATTTTGGATAAAAGTCTCTATCCCAAGCTGGATGCTGGACGTTGCCACGCCAGGAGTGCTCAGGAGCTGCGTCTTCGAGATTCAGTCGGAGGAAACACTCAGGACTACCCACCCTGCCTGCCCTGCAAACCCACTTCACTTAAGAGGGTGGGTGGAAGGACACAGTGTCCCCATGACAATTTTCTTTTTTTTTTCAGATCCCATTCAGGAGGCTTCCAGGACAGGAAGTGGCAAGAACTTTTTGGATGGTCCCCCACGAGTGCTTCAGCCCTTCCTGACCAACAGAGCCAAGGTGGTAGGGGCACCCCCAAACCTGCCCTTGCCAGTGAGGAACACCATGCTGGCCGCCGCCCTCTTCCCCGAGTTCCTGAAGGAGCTGGCTGCCCTGGCCCAGGAACACTCCATTCTGTGCTACAAGATCCTGGGTGACTTCGAGGACTCCTATTGTTAGCTTTTTTTTTTTTTTTTTTAATTCATTATTTTAATAGAGATTCTTGTTTTATAAGGTTAGAGTGTCTTGACTGAATGTTAAACGCAAAGCTGCTTATCAGAACTTCTACTTTGATATTTCCTGACAATACTTGATTTGCAGGGAGGGGATCTTCGTGCGTCTCCTCTCTGGCCGGGTCTTCCCACCTTACCTTATGGAATGTAAGTCTCCTAATCTGATGGCTCCCTTGGCAGGTTTTTGCTCAGTTTTTCCTCCCACTTGTGGTTGTCATTTCCCCATCCCTTTGAGTCATGCAGTGTGGAGCTCAGATGGCACCAAGCAAATATTGGGGGGTTCTGTGATCTCCAGGGGCGCCCAGTGGCAGAGGGCTGGCTTTTAAGCAGCTCTTGAAGAAGGCGCTCCTGTGACTACACACATGCTCCTCCTGCTGACGTTTGCCTTCCATTTTGTAAAAGGGAAGAATAAAGATGGAGCTCTCCTCGCCTCCGACACACAAGCACACGTCTCAACTCCTTTGACTTTTACTTCCAGGACTTGTATTCTCCCAGCATGCATTGCCTTATGGTGCAGGAAACCCAGCCTCAGCTCTCCGCCTGGGAAGTCCCATGTAGGTGGAGAGACTTTGGAATGCAGGGAATTCTTTCTTGTTGCTCCAGAGCAGTCGTTACTCATCGCCATCACACTACCGAAACACTGAAGATAGCCTTATTTTAGTGAGATTTGCACAGAATGACGTCTACCTATGCAAACTGTGACTGGATTTTAGGAGTTGGAGCAGATGAAGAAAGAGCATCTCATACCTGACGCAGGAAGACAATGATGTTGTTTTTTAACGTGTTTTATGAAAAATGTTAACCTGTGAAGCTCTTCCTTAGCAGGCTTTTTGGGGATGGAGGTGGAGTTTGGAGGGGGTGCACAAAAGATAAGGGTAAGCTAAATATAGCCATAAAGATGCTGGTCATTATTTTAAATCGTTTGCTTTTGCTCATGTGTTGCACTTTATGGATGTAAACAGGCACCGCGCACCCTGCTTTGGGAGCCGCGATGTAAATGCAGACAGGTCACAGGGAGCCCTGCGGAGCCAAGTGTCTGCCTGTAGCTCACTCTGCACAGAAAGGCTGGCTTGTGAGTAACGGGCTTCATTATTGGCACCCTGTGCTGCATGAGAGCCTCTTGCTGCTTCTCGTCTGCTGCAAGAGGCATGATTGTCCTCAGAGCCACGGCCACCCGAAGCCACCACCAACAGGGAGATGCACGGTAATTGTGGGCTAGAGATGAGACCTGATATTTATGAATGTTAAAGCCCACTCCCCTCTGCTTTGGACCCAGTTCTATAGGAGAGAAGCAAGTAAGAAGGATGAGCCTCCCTGTTTGGAGGGAACTTGAAAGGCCTGACTCCCTCTGTTCCCTCAGAGGGTATCTGCTGAGCCCTGCGGGCAGTCACAGGCCCAAGGGTTGTGCCTCCAGAGCACCAGTTTGTCTTAATCTGGCCCCTTGTACAGGAAGAGGATGGGGGAAAGAGTCACTGCAGAGCAGAGGGGACCTTTTGTGTTTCAGGGATCTTGAAGTAGCTTTGTATTGGGAGATGGAGAGGTGGCCCAGGGGATGAAGATTGAAGGCTACCTGGCCTGGGCTGGGCGAGCTGGTAGGCCCCGCTGGTAGGCCCCAGCCTGGTAGTTTCTTAGTCAAAGTAAAAAACGAAGATACCTGTACATGGCATGTTTCTGACTTCATTTGCTGCCTTGCACGGTGGTTTGCCAGCTTGCCCTCAGGTTCCTGATGCCAAGCTGTATTTTGCACAGCCCAGAAGTCTTTATCAGGAGAGAAGGCTGAGAAGGAGGACCAGTTAAAGACGGAATTTAAGCTGTCACTTATTCCCCTCGAACTTTGTTTTGCATGAGTATTTATCTGATGAGTGGACTTTGCAGGTCACATACTGCTGGAGCTACATCTGGAAATGGTATTCTTGGGCTTTGGGGTCTGACGCTCCTCTCCACTGGTGGCGTTGATTCTTGAGTCTGTATTTCATTATAGAACACCATGGCCACCTCTGTGGAAGGCGCCCATTGGGAAAGAGCCTGACTTTGTGCCTTTTTTTTTTTTTTTTTTTTTTCCAATATGTACACAGACTTATTTTAAAGGAGGATAGAGATGACTGGAGACCAGGATGAGGACAGGAAGATTTAACTTCTCATGGAAATAAACTTGTATGATGAGATAACCCCTCCCTAGCTTCCCTGTTTGGAATTGGAAACTGGTTGTTTCTGAATCCACTGCAGTTCTTCTCCAGACAGTTACAGTCAGTGTTTTATAAAATGAAGTAAAGTAGCATCAGGAAACCCGTGTGGCTGGGTTCTTCAGGGAAGAGACCAACAGCAGAGGCCTGAGCTGCAAATAGAAGAGCAAAACGGAAAGATCAAGAGACGCGAACCTCGTTCCTGGAAGGCAGCTGACGGCAGGCGGGCAAGGAGAGGAGCTCCCTGGTGGGAAGAAAGCTCATGGCAGTGAAGTGGAATATTCTAGTTTTAAATTAATTACATAGGCAAGGCCCTTAAAATACCTTTTTCTTTTTTTTTTATAATGAGTTTTTGGAAAAAATTTTAGATTTTAAAATGTGGCCCACGGGCCTGGGTCCTTTCCTGTGATGAGGAGAAGCGGGCACAGCCTTGTGGTGCAGCCCAGGCTGGCGTCACTGTGTCTAGCCCGAGGCCAGCGCAGGGAAGGCGAGTCAGGGATTCCTGGAACATCACATTAGCCTTAATTCATAATTCAGGGTCTGATTTAAAGTCCTCAACCGAGTGAGTTTTATGGTTCAAAACATGTGAGACTGCTGGGATATTTAAAATTGATTTTTGAAAACTCCCAGGTAAATGTAAACTTTTAAACAAATTTCAGCTTACATTTAGGCTCAAACATGGCTTCATGGGGGTGAATTAGTTTTCCAGCCATGAAATGGAGATGCTGGAGTTAACTAGAGATGTGATTTTTCCTTATCACTAAATACTTCCTTTTCCCCAGTATTTAGTGGCATTGTGAAATTGTACCCATTTTGTTCCCATTGTTTTGGAAGATATCTTAACTGGCTGAGGTTGGAATTGGTGCCTGTCACCTGTTGGGATGACGCACTGTGTACTTTCACAGGCCCTCAGCAGGTGGCTTCCCTTTAGGTCAGATGTAGTTATTTTCAATCCACTGAGACATCTGGGTCTGTGGTGCCATCAGGAGAGTGTCCTCTTGTGAAGAGAATCTAGAAATAGGATATGTGGCTATTTGGGTTGCTTATCTAACCTGGGTGGCCACTGGTACTTGGGGTTGGAAGTGGTTATTGCCTCTAAGTCCCCGTGGCTGCAGTGGTCATGTGGGTTATTCCCAGATCTGCTGGAAGTTGTGCATGGGCTGCCCATTCTGGGTCAGTCTGTCTAGGTTGCTCCCAGTAGGGAAGCACTGCCCCAGGAGCGGTGGGACCTGTCACTGGTGTGCTGTTAAACCTCGGTATATGCTCCAGCTCTCAAAGGCAGTTCAGTTTAATTGCTAATTACTAGCCCTCTATTTACTGAAATGGCCGTCACGCTTGCCATTTTTATAACAGTTCATTGCAGGACAGCCATTACTGTGTGTGCTACTTCAGTCACTGGCCCAGGCCAGTGTGACATGGGGGTTGCTGTGAACCTCAGCCAGCTCTGTCGTCGTAGCTTTTGTTGAAGCAGCGGTCCTCTGGTACCTGAGGTCACACCAGGTTTGAGCCATTGAGGAGCTACCCTGGTTTAGCTTCAGCCTTCAGATTGTAAATCACACAAGCAAATTGCCCATCAAATAACAGCTTAAACAATATGTCACACCAGTTTGCACTTCACCCTTAAGCCAAATCAGTGAGGAAGCGTTTTAAGAGAATGGAATTGACTTTTTTTGAAGGACCATCATAAACATAATGCTTTAGAGAAAGCTCTTGTAAGACCAAGAATGGCTTTGGGGATAATTTTGCTTCAGTAAATCCTCTCTGTTCAGCATTTTATTAGGTCACTGCTTGTTCTGGAGCACAGGTTATCCTGGCAGCTCAGTAACTGGATAAACAGCACACCATTTTCAGAGAGGTTCTTCAGGGAAAAGGAGGACGGGTACAAGGTTGGGGGAGGCCTTCGAATCTTTAGCCTCTTGCTCTCAGAACCCTCCAGCTGATGACTTTAGGTAGGCCTGATCTTTCCTATCCTGTGGGGTCACTGTGAATTGTGTTCTTGTCTTCAACCTGTTGCCCACACAGATAACCAGACTGGCACCAGGATTCTGTCAGATCTGAGTTCCATATGTACTTCAGGCATCTTTGGGGGCGTTTAGAGTGACTGTATCACTTCAGAACCTGACAGAGGTGATGAAAGCTCTTAGGCCAGATTATAAATTCCAGGAGCTGAGACTGTGTGGGTCTATGCAGCTGATGACATTTTGTTGGTACAAGTAAGGCCCACCTGTAACTGGGATTCTTGTCCTGCAGATGTTTTTAAGGAGGGAATATGGTGTTGGTATCTCACTTAAATTTTTGTCCAGGCCTTTGACTAAAGGAGGCAGCAAGAGAGTTTCATTCAGATGCCTCCCAACCCAAATCCAGGGTCAGCTCTGCTGACTATCCACAGTGCATCTGTGTAAAACCTGCAGAAGCAGCCCAGCAGCCACCTCCTGCCTTTGGTAACGGGAAATAACACTGCCTTCCAGATACATTCAGCACTTTTTTTCTCCCTAGTAGCCAGTGTGGAGTCCTTGAAATGATGCAGCTGAATTCAGATGAAATGAAAAATACAATATAAATTGTGGGTCATGGCCACACACTTGTATTGAGTTAACTAACTTGCCACTGAAGAGGAAGGTACTCACTTTCAGAAATTTCATGGCTTTCTTCCAGATTAGCAATAACTACTGAAAAAAAAAAAAAAAAAAAAGGTGGATGGGGAGGGGAGGGAACTCAGCTAAAATGTCCTTACCTTGGTGTGATGATGATGATTTTTTCCATTTACACCCTGGGAGGAACAGAAGTCAGTTTTGATGCACGAGCCCTGACTGATGCACAAAGCTGCGTTCTAGACCCAGAACTGAAAATCCTAGGAGTTGGCAGGCTCTTTGACACAGGGGCCTTACAAGGACTGTCTTAATTTGTTCACAAATTAGAGGGAGTCTTGCCGAACACTCCCTGTGCTAGGTTGCATGCTGAGTGCCGGCTGACACTGCCCCTTCCCACCAGGACCAACCAGCCAGCACCCGGAAACAGAACACATGGTTTGGGCCTGAACAGGCAGATCTGGTTCAGATCTGTTCTGGGGCAGAGCCAGTTTTCCAGCACATTCTCCTACCAGTCAGAGCCTCAGCATTATACACCCCGCCTACAGGTGTCTGGATTCCAGTGACAGATGGCACTGGCTTCAGCTATGGCACCAGCTCATACATTTTAATGAGATTTCCCCTAAATGGTACAAACAGAACCAGGCTAAATTCACACTCATGCAAGAATGTAAAACTATTTCACTGAGGCCTGTGCAGGAGCCCCCACTGTGTGAGTTTCTTGGGGTGTTATGTAAACATCTCTTTCAAATATCGTAGGTTCCAGGCAGAGCAGTGCCTTGCCCCCCTGCCCAGCCCCCCAGTATCCCTGATGTTGACAAAGTCTGGTTTTCAGGATTTCAGAAGTTGACATTCCAAAGAACAGGCAGTTGTCAGAGCTGGACAGGAATTAGCCTTGCAAAGTCACGTGTCTTGATGGCATTTCTCTGGGAATAATCAGTCCACAGGCAGTTTTCACTTGATGTGATAGTTTCGGTGTCTTGACTTGCAGCACCCCTATTTATATAAGTCCATGATTTGAAATGGTCCGGAAAGATCTTTCAGTGCTTTCTATAAGGCTTGATGACCAAGAAGTCAGAACTTTTGGTAAAAAATGGAGTTTATAAAATAAAATGAGCCTTACTATTCTTATAAAGGTATTGCCAGGTGAAAATCTCAGAGCAACTATGCCCATTTGTAATTCAGAGACTGGCAGAGTGAGAAGGAACTCCCTTCTCTCTGGTGGAGCCAGTTAGTGAAAATCACTTTTAGACCCAGCAGTTTTCAGTATTGCAACACAATGTGGGGTAGATGGCTTCCTGGGTGAAGAACATATTCTCTTGTTCTAAGTCACTAATTTTTTAAAAAATTTTTCTTTAAAATGTTATTTCCTTTGGCTTATCTCAAAGCACACAACTGCTGTCCCTGCCTTTTCTGGCTGGGTAAAGGCATGTTCATTGCGAGTCCTAACTAAGCACCTGTCTGCAGGCCAGAAGCCACCAGTGGCTCAGCTGGCACTGTACAGGGGCCGGGGAGCCCACCCTTCTGCCCTTCCCCAGTTGCCCCAGAACAACATTCCCCCAGTAACGTTTTCGGTTCTTAGCAGGCCAGGGAATTCATTTGAAAATCGGCCTCCAGAGGTTTCCTTCCTGTGCTTATGTCATGTTTAAATACTTTTAAAACAGCATTTGCAAAACTGGTCTTTCAAGAAGCACGAATCCAAGGTACTAGGCATGCAAGGAACAAAAGTGGCATCCGGTGCAATAGAGAAGTAGCCTTCCTGTCTCGGGAGCCAGGAGGCCATGCAGCCTTCATCCCCAGACTGTCAGCTACACCTCAATTACTGTTAAAGGTCAAGATTTTGATTTATTGGTTTATAATCTTATTCTTTTGAGGCAAAATAAATCATTGTTATGGCGTTTCTCTTTATCTCTGGCCAGACGTTGGGGGGGGTCATCAACTATACAATCTTTGAAGTGTAAGTTAATTTTTATCTCATATTTCAATATATATTTTATTCATTAAATTTATTTGAAAATGTCTGTTGTCTTTTTAAAAACTTCTTTCTCAGCTCTCTACCTTGGGGAGCCCCAGGGAGATGAACATGCACTACCACTTTGCTCAGAGGACATGTGGTTGCTAATGTCCCCCCTCCCCACCCTCTCATGACCTCCCTAAACAAACGCATTCCAATGCGCGGGTTGTTCACTGCTTTACTTCATTAGCCTATAAATACACTGCATCTAAATCGCAGTCTCTCTTGGCCACTGTTACTCCCCAGCACCTGCAATGCTGGGCCCTCAGCAAGTGTGAGGAGATCTGTTGAAGGAGCAGCACAGTGAAGGTTCTGGAAGGATGGCCTGGTGTTGGAAGCAATTAAACCTTTTATTCCGTTTACAATCACCCACAGCAGCAAGTGCTGTTTCCATGCTGACGCTGCAGCCAACACCGAGCTGTTGGAGGTCCGTGTGGCCCCCAGGCAGGGACTGAGGCACCAGCTCCTGCGGCACACGGACCTCAGCTTTCACAGGGTCCTGTCAGGGCCGCACTGTCCTCCCTCCGGCAGAGGGACCCCCAAAATCTCATGACCACAGCCTCTTCTCCAGTATGTCCTTTATCAGAGCTGGATCTGCCCGGCTTAGGGTTGCTTTCCGGACCAACCCAATCAGTTTATTGATCGCTCTTGGATTTCCCGTCTTCACATCCGTCACCTTTAAAGACAGAAACGAGGAGGCGACAATGAGCCCCACACCTAAGAACCCTCAGGGTGTGAGTTAACTGCAAATTAAATCCAGTTTCTTTTTCCACTCTTAATATGAAATGAGGAGGAAGGGCAGGGGAACCCTTGGGAGGGTTCTAGGCTCTGTGCCTTCCCGGGAGGATGCATGTAAAGAGAGCAGGATGGGTAACCAGTGACCACTGTCCCCCCAGAAACTGGCACCTGGGAGCCAGGACACTCCTCAGGGCACTACAGTGACACGAGGACGGGGTGTGTGAGTTGTCCCCTAAGATGGGTCACCAAGTCTGGGTGAGGGTAGCTGGACTTCTCTAGTGATAGTCACCAGCTGCTGGGACATGAGACTCCTCCACTCCCTGCCAAGGAGATTCTCTTATCAAAGAATGAATCTAGAAAATGGCAACTCCTTCCAGGCATCTGGGTGAGGGGCAATCGCTGAGGCGGCAGGGAGGTGAGGGCAGGCAGTCCTAAATCCTGTCAAATAACTGCTCACTGTCAGGGCCACCCACTCCGACCTCCTGCTTGGCAGCCTCTCGATCCCTCAATAGCGAGTGTGCATATGGCACTCAAGTGTCGCAGGAGAGTCTGCTACTCAGTGGTCTTATCAGTCACCGCAGAGAAGGCAGGAAGATGGAGATTGCGGGACCAGTGCAGGCTCATTTTCCTTATCAAGAGCTCTTTACAGAGCTGTTAGTGTCCCTGGCACGAGGATGGGAGGGTGGGTATTACTCTGAAAGAGATGCTAGCAATTTTTTCCCCCACTGGAAAAAAATCTCCCTAGCTGCCTGAGGGCTGGGCGGGTGGCACCCCTCCCCTTCCCCTCCCCCTCCCTCTCCCTCACACTGAGCTGACACTAAGTGACTTGGTTTGCAGCCATGCTCCTGTCACAGGGTTTTCTCCATAATTTACACATAATTTTCTTTTCTGCCTTTCTTCCTACTTCTTAAAGGCACAAAGCTAAAGTGTTTCCTGAGCTCTTCCTTTGCAGCCCTGCCTCCTGGCTAGTCACTGAGAGGTCCCCCCTAGGAACTAGAGCTGGCCATGCAGAGGGGGGTGCATCTGCGAGGTTGAACTCGGACATGGAGAGCTTGATGCTCCTTCAAAGCACAACTCTGCCTCGAGTAAACACCACAGCAGACATTTCCTTATAGGAAAAGGAAGTTGTGTTTTTCCAACATTCTTCTCATTTCCTCTCTTCTGACCTTTCTGAAGGTTACAAATAATTAGGGACTTTTGGTGAAAGGGGCCAGCCTTGGGAGGAAGAGCCTCTGGCTGCAGCAGGAAACAGTGGGAAGGTGTCTGGCCAGCAGGGCAGCCCCGCACTCTACCCTCGTGTGAACACCTTCTCCCTCCCCTGTGACAGTCACCACTTCAGGATGTCCCTCCATCGTGGAGAGGCAGAGCTGTTCCAGGGTCTCGAGGTCCTGCATCAGTTCAAGCTTCTGTTCAGAAACGATCTGCGCCGCCGTCTTCCCCTGGCCCCTCCACAGCTCCTGGAACACCTAGCGGGAGGAGAGAGGAAGCCGGCTCAGCTCTTCCCCACCGCCACTCGCTCCTGCGGTGACCTGTGGAGGCGTGGGCCTGGTGGGGAAAGGGCACCTGCTGCCCCAGCTCTGCCCCTCCAGCCTCCTGGTGGGAGGGTAGGCTTCCTGCCACCCTGCATGGAGGCAGAACCCCAGAGCTGCCCCCAGGCAGAAGCACTTCCTTGGTGAGGAGGTGAGAGGACTCTGGGGTCAGCCAGGTGCCCTGCCAGGAGAGGTGGCATTTCTTCCCCTCGTACAGGAGTGGCCGCGGAGACCCAGGACTCCTGCTGACCGCAGTCAGAGGGCCCGCAATGGATCTGCCTGGTGTCCACTGAATTAGTGGAGGTGACACTCAGGGGAGGATGGGGCGGCACGTGGGCTGCAGGAGCAGCTGCAGGGGAAGTCCAGAAACTCAGCTGGTGGGAAACGTGACTGTAGGAGGGGCAGGGAGAGCCCCACGCTGAGGATTCCCAACGGAGGGACTGAAGGCACACATTGCAGTCCACAGGGGGCCTGGCCTGCCACCTTCATCCCCTACTGGTAGAGCTGGACCCCAGTGTGACTAGGAAAATTAACTGTTAAAGGTCGTGCACTTTTCTACTTAAAAAATGATGACGACAATGAATTCCCAAACTGGTTAAACCTGGGGAGATGGCAGACATTCCTAAGGCCGCATCTCCTTGGCGGACCCCCTTCCTCTTCTGCCCAGTGTGAGCAGAATGGGGAGGCTGTGGCCCCTTCCCTGTGGGACTCCCGAGGCCCCTCCAGCAGCTCCTGTCAGCCTGCAGCACCCACCACTTCCTGGGGGACACTCCCTGTTACTGGAGCCACCAGGGCTGTCCAGGAGCCCCTCCTCCTGGCCACGGAAGGGAAAGGATGGCCTGAGTCTCACCAGGACTCAGAATTTTCCTCCATCAGAGCCAAAACAAACCACAAGTAAGTATCCCAGCCTCAACGGGGTGTGGTGCCTTCCTGCAGCACTTCAGACCTGCAAGTGACCTGGCTGAGGGGTGGCGGTGCCCGTCTGCGAGCTCCCACGGGCCCTCTCAGGCCACCGACACCAGCCCTAGCTGCTCCAGGGAAACCTGTCCCTACTCTGAAACAACACGGGTCACAGGCTTCCAGTCCACGCACAAGGTGTTGAGTGAGGCTGAGGAGCGACTGGGGCTCCCCGCGCCCACGCGCTTGTCCACGAGTGTCAGCAGCACTGAAATTGGGGGTCGCAACAATTTGTACAGCAGTTTACCCTTGGGCAGCTGCCCCAAGAGTCTGAAGAATTTTTTGGCCCCTTTTCCTTGATATGCTTATTTTCTTTGAAATTTTAAAAACATTTTTCTAATTACAAAAAGGTTCGCTGCAGGAAAAAAGGAAATGTACAAAAGATAAAAAGAAACCGCCTGCATTCCGTTCCCTCAAGATAACCACGTTAATATTTTGGTGTTGTTCTTTCCCATCCTTGTTCGTAGCGTAGTTGTGGCTGGTGGATGTATATAATTTGTGTCCTGTTCTTTCACTTACTACAAAAGTACCTTCTTATATTAATAAAAAAAATCTAATACCCATCAGATGTCTCTCTCCTAATGTAATTAGATTATCCCCTACCTGTAGGTATTTAGACTTTGGTTGGCATTCATTTTATTTGTAGATTTTTAAAACTGTGTCCCTGGCTGGAAATGTCCAACATTCAGGAAGAGACAAAAGACCCTCGCTCACAACAGTAACCACCTGCAAAGGTGGCTTGGAAGGAATCCACACAGTGGCTTTTTCCTGATAGGGAGCAAATGCCCAGCAGACCAGGCATTTCCTCCTCACCAGGCCTGGAATCTGCCCCTGGAGACCCGGAACTGGCCACTGGCCACCTGGACTTAGTGCACCTGTGATCCAAGGGCTCAGATGCTGATTGGATTTTCTAGGGTCAAAGTAACAGTGGTGATGTGCTTGGGGACCACTTCCAAACCACAGCATGCAGATGGAAAAGCAGGACACCAGCAGGGCCTCCTGTGTGCTTGGCAAGCCCTCTACGAGCTACATCCCTAAGCCTTTTTCAAAAATTTTATTTTGAGATAGGGTCTAAGTTGCCCAGGCTGCTCTCAAACTTGCGATCCTCCTGTCTCAGTCTCCCAAAGAGCTGGGGTTACAGGTGTGTGCCTTGGCACCTGGCTAGGACACATGATTTTAAAAGCAGAGGCTGGCTGCTTCCTGAGAAAAAGGCAGGTGTGGGGGTTCAGCAGGGATGCTCCAGACTAACCAGTCAGCGGCCTCCAAAACCACATGGGAGTCTGGTGGCGAAGTGTTTTTACTCCCAGAGTTGGAACACATCAGTTTATTAACCTCGCAAGTTAGCGAAGTGCCACAACAGTCAAGACCCAGGGATGACACAGCAGACTCCAACTGTCCAATCCTGTCCTTGGTCCTGTTTAAGACAAGGCCTGTGCAGTCCTGGCTGGAGCCAGCAGGGAGGTAGTCACTAAGGGAGTTGGTCCCTTGGCCAGATCTCCTGCTCAGGCCTCTGTGGCTGCAGTGTCTCCTGATGCAGCAGTTCTTGTCTGGGTTAATCACACCCTGGGAAGTGCAGCCAAATGCAGCTGGTTCTGGCCAGGAACACAGCTCTCAGCCTGCTGCTGCCCACCCAAGACAAGCACAAGCAAGGGATTGCTAGCGCCATGCCGGGCCTCTCAGTTAATAAACGGCCACCAAAAGTATGGGGTAGTGCCAGCTGGGAAGTGCCCACACACACACACACACACACACACACACACACACACTGGAGGCAGCTTGACAGGGTAGAAACTCAGCCCCTGGGTCCCTGGGACCGAATTCACACACTCTTAACTGCCATGCAACTATTTCTTCAGCTAAAGCTACTTTAAAAAGTACCTTGAAGGAAAGCGCCAAGGCCCCTCACTGCCTGGCCTCACTGCCAGGGTGTGGGGGAGAGGCAGGGAGGGGCTGTGATGGCTGCAGGGAAGGGAGTCCCTCTCAGGTCAAAGGCAGGTCCTGGGAGGCCGTTCTAGGAAGGCACAAGTACCAAGCCATGCGCCTGGAGGGCAGGGCACAGGGACAAGTGGAAAGACCTGAAGCACCAAGTGAGCCAGCACCGGCACTGACTGTGGCAGCCGCTGCACACGACACGAACGTCCCCTGCATCAAGAGCTTCCGGTGATTTCTCCCTAAAGCAGACCCCCAAGTACACAGAGGAAGCTGCTCAGCGACACACCTGTATGACAAATGTGACTTCCATCTCTGTGGACCCCAGTCGTGCCTAGTCTCATGGAAACATGAACTGGAGACAGTGGGCCATCTGCAGCTGTGACCAGGCGGGCCCAGAGGAGACACCCACACACCGGCACGGTCTCCTCGAGCTGTGATGGACCAGCAGCCTGGACCACATCCAGGGCTCCGTGTCATGAGCAGCCGGGACATCCTGGGATGCTGTCTGCAGGCGAGCGCTGAGTCTCATGGTCAGGAAGTCTGTCCCCGTCCTTGCCTGGAGACGGGGACTGCCACCTGCCTCATTAATGCACAGACCTAGACCCTGTGAGAGGACCGCAGGGTGGTTCTGTCTGCGGTACCAGGAGGCTGCTCACCGTGACATGTAATCTTTTGGGTTTCTATTTCTGTTTCTGAAAAACAGGACTGCTTCACGGCCGTCACCTCGTAACTGCCCTGGCCCCAGGGTGCTCCAGGTGAGGCTGGAAGTCTCAGAAGCCCTGTCGCAACACCTGGGAGGAGGGTGCGCTGACATGTGTAAGGGACAGACATAATTGGCAATGATGTCGGCAAGGCACAGGCAGAGGGAGACGGACAGAAACCAAATTAGAACACAAAGCAGGAGGCTCTTTGGAATTCAGGACAGGATGATTCTTTCCACACATCTGTCATCCCCAGGAGTCTGTCACCCAGTCAACATTCTTCCTCACCCCCTGGTCGTCCAATCGTGGAGCTCTTCCAGTGCTGGCAGAGGCAACACCAGCAACTGGTAGAATCACAGCTTTCTGTCCCAGCTCATGGGTTTCCAGAACCCAAGACAGACTTGGATTCTTTGATTAAATTCTGAAAAATCAATTACAACACTTTTTCTTTTTAAAAAAAGTACACTATAAAATAAGACAGAAAGATGCTCCGTGTCATTAGAGAAATGGAAATTTCTCTAATATACAGTGTGGAACTACTTCACAATTAGAATGGCTATAAAAAAAAAAAAAGACAACCGTAAGAATGCAGAGAAATTGGAACCTACTACATTGCAGGTGGGAATGTAAGATGGTACAGCCATTTTGAAAAATAATTTGACAGTTCCCCAAAAAAGTGAAACAATTACAATATGACCCAGAAATTTCATTCCTACAGGTGTATATCCAACAACTTGGAAAATATATGCTCAAACAAAAACTTGTACATGAATGTTCAAACTGCATCATTCATAAGAGCCCAAAACTTGAAACAACTCAGATGTCTATCAACTGATGAATGGAGACAAAATATGGCTTATTTGTACTACGGAATATTACTTAGCCATAAAAAGGAATGAAGTATAGACACCTGCTACAACATGGATGAACTCTGAAGACCACATGTTCAGTTGAAAGAGCCAGATACATAAGCCTCCCTACCCTATGCGTCCATTAACATTAAATGTCAAGCACAGGCACATCCAGGGAGATAGACAGGGGCTTTCCGGCGGGGAGGGCTCATGGGGAGTGACAAGCTTTCCTTTATGGGGTGATAAAAATGTTCTGGAACGGACGGTGGTGATGTGGCACAACTCTGTGAATACACTAAATAAACACCAGCGAGACTGTTCAAGATGGCTGGATGTACTGTGGGAGAACATGGAAACCAGCAGGAGGAAAACGGAGAAGGCCTGTAAGACCCAAAGACTCAGGACAGCAGCACAGCAAGAAACAACGTCCCAGCACCGGCCGAGCCGGCTCCAGAGGCGGGAGTGAGGTGGGAGGCCGAGAGAGCTGGATTGGTGGGGTGCCGGCCACCCCGGCTCCCAGGAAGTTTCGCAACCCCCAAGGCTCACAGCCTAACTGGAGGAGACCCTCGCTCTGAAAAGAGACTTCACAGAGTCTCCCACCAAACCCCCGGTGATGTGGCCAGGAGCCATCTAAGAAAGGAGCTATAGCTGAGTTTGGACTGCTCTAGGGTCTGCACGTTCCCATCTCTGGGCCCCCCACATTCCACCGCACTGGACCATGAACACGACCTGGCCCAGGATTGTGGATCTGGCACAAACCTGCTGAGTGCCCTGCACTTTGGGGACAGGCGTTGTGACATGGATGGGAATGAAGGCACCACCCAAGAGATCGGGGAGCCTGCCCTCTGAGACCAGGGACATGACCAGTTGCCTGCAGATTCCCAGAACTGAAGGCAATGCCCAGGCAGTGCCCCCGCCCCAGCACCCACACAGGCGCCTGACTCTTAACAGGGCCAGGAAAGAAGTCTGTGGTTCCAGCCGTTGCCCAGCTCCTGAGGGGCATCCCCGGCCCAAGGAGATCTGGAGAGAAAGTCTGCCTGGCGCAAACTTCTAGGCAGGCAGTAGCAGCAGCACCCACCACAGACCCAGGTCCCACTGCTGGCCACTCCTCCAGCTTGTCTGATCACCCACTGCCATCAGGACTGGGTGTGAGCACAATGGAGGGGCTTCCAGGCTTCCTGCCGCCATTTCTGTCCACGAAGCATCTGGCCTTACACCACAGCGCAGTCAGACAAGTGCTCAGGGCCTCACCGCTATGGGGCAGAGCCAACGTCAACAGTGTCCGAGGAAACCAACCCATAGGGGCCACCACTCCCTTTGGGAGTTCCATACAAGGAGCATCCCACACACTCAGCTGTCTCCACCATGTCTGCCTGAACTGCTAGCGCATCCCTACTTTTGTGTGTTCTCAGACATGGTGGGTCTCTCTACTGACATGGTAAGCACTGTGCCCAAACTAAATACTTACAACCAGAGAAGCTATAGGGAGACCACATTACAGTGCCCCCCAAAGCCAACACTGCAAAGTAGCACTAGGAGGAAGCTGTTCACCAAGAAGGCCATCCCATAAAAGTGGTAGAGATATCTATCTCATGAGAGGCACAGTGATGACACAAAAATGTACAAAAGAAAACGTAATGAGACCTCCAAAAGATCATAACTCTCTAGTAACAGATTCCTAAAAGATCAAAATGGATAAAATGCCTAATAAAGAATTCAAAAGAAAGACTTTTAAGAAGCCCAATGAGACCTAAGAGAATATAGACATAGTTCAATGAAATGAGGAAGACAATACAGCACATAAATCAGAAATGGAGCAAAAAAGAGGAGTGCATTCAAGACCTTTAGGATATCATTAAATAAACATCTGTATCACTGGAATATCCAAAGAAAGAGAAGACCCTCCAAAATAAGTAAAAGCTGAGAATTCATGACCACCAGAACCAACCTTACAAAACATGCTTACAGAAGTCCTACATCGAGAAGCGAAAGAAGATAACTACCGCTATAAAAGAAGTGAATGTCAAAGTCCCACTTGAAGGTAGATACACAAAAGAGAAATAGAAAAGAATCAAACATCATCAATACAGTAAAACATCAAACCACAAAGATCAACGAGAAGAAAAAAAGAGTAATATTCAGAATGATGAGAAGAAAACCAACAAAACAACAGACATATCTGTTCTTTCCAATAATAACTTTGAACACAAATGGACTAAGTTCTCTAATTAAAAGATACAAACCAGCTGAAGGCATTTAGAAAAACAAGACCCAACAATGTGCTACCTACATAAAACTCACAAGTAAAGACACACAGACTGAAAGTGAAAGGACAGAAAATGATACTCCAAGTATTATGGTTTATCAATGAGGTATCCCCCAAAAGTTCATGGGTTGTGAGAGCTTTAACCTCATCAGTAGATTAATTCACTATATGGATAACCTGGATGGTAACTGTAGGCAGGTGGGGCATGGGTGGAGGAAGGAGGTCACTTGGGGTATGCCTTTATATTTTGTCACTAGTAAATGGAGCTCTCCCTGCTTCCTGGTTGCCATGTCCTGACCTGTCTTCTTCCACTACACTCTTCTGCCAACTCACCTAGGGCCTAGAGGTTTGGAGACAGTTGACCACGGACTGAACCTCTAAAACAAAACTTTTCTTCCTTTAAGTTGTTCTTGGTCCGGAATCCTACAGTGAGCAGGAGTAGCTATACTTGTATCTAACAAAACAGACTTAAAGACAAAAACTGTAAGAAGAGACAAAGAAAGTTAACTATATAATGATCAATGAATCATCAAAAAGATAAAATGTTTGTAAATGTAACATTGTATGCACCCAATGTTGGTGTGCCTAATTTTATAAAACAAACACTATTAGACCTAAAGGGCTCTCTCAATTGTCCCAAAACAACTGTGGGGGATTTCAATATCCCACTCTCTTCAATAGACAGAACACCCAGATGAAAAAAAATCAACAAAGAAACATCAAAATAAAACTACACTAAAGAGCAAATGAATTTAATAGAAATTTACACAACAGTTGCAGAATGTACATTCTTTTCATTGGTGCATGGAACTTCCTCTAGAACAGACCATATATATTAGGTCACAAAATAAGTTATACAAATTCAAATCCTGTATCTTTTCTAATCACAGTGGAATGAAGAATAACAAACTTAAGAATTGATAAAAACACACTGACATTGAACACTTTCAAATGAACAGTGGTCACTGAGGAAATCAGAAGGGAAATTTAAAAAATTCTTAAAACAAATGAAGATAAAATACAATATGTCAAAACGTGTGGAATGCAGTAAGAGCAATACTAAGGGGGAAGTTCGTAGCAATGAGTGCCTACACTAAAAAAAAAAAGCACCTTAATTATGCATCTCAAGTTTTTAGAAAATAACAAACCAAATCCCAAATTAGATGGAAATAAATAATAAAGATCAGAGAAAAGATTAATGAAATAGAGACTAGAAAAAATAACAACAAAAAGATGAATGAAACAAAGAGTAGGTTCTTTCAAAAGATAAAGTTGACAAATCTGCATCTAAACTAACCAAGGAAAATCAGAAGATCCAAATAAATAAAACTGGAGATGAAAAAGAAGGATGCCACCAAGATACCAAGGATCATTAGCAATTATTTTGAAAAATCATATGCTAAGAAATTAGAAAATCTGAAAGAAATGGTCAAATTTCTGGACACATGACCTACCAAAACTGAACAAAGAAGATATAAAAAACCTAAACAGATAAGAAGTAATGAGATTTAGTAAGTAAGAAAAGCCTCCCAATAAGAAGCAGCCCAGGGCTGGATGACTTCACTGATGAATTTTACCAAACTTTTTTTAAAACTGTTAATTTATTTATTTTTTATTTGTTCTAATTGGTTATACATGACAGTCCAAACTTTTAAAGAAGATCTAAAACCAATGCTTCTCAAACTATTCTATAGAACTGAAAGGGAAGTAACCCTTCCACGCTCATTCTGTGAAGCCTCTATTACCATATTAACAAAACCTGACAAGGATATAGCAAAAAAATAACACTAGAGGCTAATATCCCTGATGAATAGAGATGTAAAAATCTTTATCAAAAAACTAAAAAATCAAATTCAACAGTACATCAAAAAGATAATTTATCATGATCAAGTTGGTTTCATTCCAGGGATGCAAGGATGGTTCAACATACACAAATCAATAAATGTAATACATCACATGAACAGAATGAAGGATAAAAATCATATTGATCTCATCTCAACAGATTTATAAAGAGCATTTTAGAAAAGTCACCATCATTTCATATTAAAAGTTCCATACAGTGTTCAAGTCACTGAAAGGAAAATCCTAGAGTCTTCCTCTGATTCCATTTAATTTAAAGTGAAGCAGACCATCCCATCAAAAGAAGTTAAAATTAGTAAAACTACTGTAAAAAAAAAAAAAAAAAGCATTCACTTTGGGTCTTTGACTAGCACTTTAAAAGTGTAAAATAACAACCATTTTTAGTTTCTTAAATTGATAAAGTAGGACCAGGAAAAAAAAAAAAGTTCTGTACAAATTAGGTAGGAAAGGCTCATACCTCAAAATAAAGACATATATAGCCTTATATCCTATCATGTATAGGTAAACTCACAGCCAACTTTATACTGAATGGGGAAAACCTGAAAGCATTTCCTCTAAGATCAAGAATGAGACAAGGGTGTCCATTCTCACTGCTCTTATTCAATAAAGTGCTAGAAGTTCCAGTCAGAGCAATTAGGCAAAAGAAAGAAACAAATGCATGAATTTAGATGCCTTTCAATGAATGATTGGATAAAGAAAAGTGGTATGTATAAGCAATGGACTATTACTCAGTTATAAAGAAGAATGAAAGTATGGCATTTGCTGGTAAATGGATGGAACTGGAGACTATCATGCTAAGTGAAATAAGCCAATCCCAAAAAACCAAAGGCCAAATGTTCTCTCTGTTAAGTGGATGCTGACTCACAACAAGGGGTGGGGGGGAGAATAGAAGTTCATTAGATTAGACAAAGGGGAACGAAGGGATGGGAGAAGGGATGGGAATAGGAAAGAGAGAAGGAATGGGCCATAACTTTCCTATGTTCATATATGAATACACAACCAGTGAAACTCCACATCACACACACTACAAGAATGGGATCCTACTTAGAATGAGTTATACTCCGTGTCAAAATACTCAACTGTCATGTATATCTAAAAAGAACACCAACAAAAACAAATGCATACAAATAGCAAAGGAGGAACCCCAGTGATCCCTGTTCGCAGATGATATGACTCTATACACAGAAAAACCTAAACACTCCACCGAAAGACTATTAGACTGATAAATGAATTCAGTAAAGTAGCAGAACAGAAAATCAACATACAAAAATCAGTAACTTTTCTATATACTAATAATGAACTTGCTGAGAAGGAAAACATGAAAGCAATCCTATTCACAATACCTACAAAAAGAATAAAATACTAGAAATAAAAATAAAAAGGCGAGAGGCTACTACAATGAAAATTATAAAACAGTGATGAAAGAAACTGAAGAAGGCATTAAAAGGTGAAAAGACCTCCCATGTTCTCATGTAGAACTACTATTGTTAAAATGTTCACATACCCAAGTGGTCTGCAAATTCAGGGCACGCCACATCAACATACCAGGGCTTTTTTCATAGAGCTAGTGTGTTAGTCAGCTTTGTTACTGTGACAAAGTAATGGATAAAAAAAGGAGGAAAGATTTATTTTGGCTCATGGTTTTGGGGGTTTCAGTCCATGGTTGGTTTGACCCATTGTTTGATGCCTGTGGTGATGCAGAGCATCATGGCAGAGAGTGTGTGGTGGAGCAGAGATGCTAACTTCATGGTGGCCAGGAAGCAAACAGAGAGAAAGGAAAGGGCTGGGGGCATCCCAATATCCCTTTCAGGGGCTTGCCCCAGTGACCTGATTCCCTTCCACTAGCTCCTCCTCACTCCCATCTCCTAAAGGTTCTAACACCTCCCAATAGTGCCATCAGCTGGGGACCAACACATACGCCATAAAGATCCAAAACATAAAAATTAGAAAAACCAATCAGAGAAATCATATGGAAGCACAAAAGACCTTGAATAGTCAAAGCAATCAAGAAAAAGAAAACTTCAAGACATACTACACAGAGCCACAGTAACCCAAACAGTATGATACTGGCATGCAAGCAGACATATAGAGCAAGGGACAGAACAGAGATCCTAGAAATAAACCCATGGGTCCATAGCCAACTATGGACAGCCTCCTGAACAATGGTGCTGGGAAAAGTGGATATCAACATGAAACTTGAACCCGATCTCTCACCCTGTACACAGGTCAACTTAAAATGGATACAGACCTAAATGAAAGACCTAAAACTATAAAAATACTAGAAGAAAACAAGAGAATCATTATTGGTACTGAGAGTGATTTTCCAGACAGGACCCTAAAAGCACAGGAAGAAAGCAAAAAAGCCAAGAAGGGCTACATCAAATTAAAAAGCTTCTGCAGAGCCAAAGAAGTAGCAACAGAGTGAAGACACAGCCTACAGAATAGGAAAAAATATCTGCTGGCTATTCATCTGACAAATGGCAATTCATTTGATAGATGGCAAATATCCAGAATATATAAAGAACTTAAAAAACTTCATAGAAAAACAAGTAATCCAATTAAAAAGTGGGCTAATGATCTCCATAAACACTTTGCAAAAGATGAAATACAAATGGCCAATAAATACTTAAAAATGCTCAGTATCATAAGCCATCAAGGAAATATAAATCAAAACTACAGTGAGATACCACCTTACCCCAGAGAGAATGGCTATTATCAAAACACCAAAACCAACAAATACTGGTGAGGATGTGGAGAAAAAGGCACTCTCGTACATTGCTCATGGGAATGTAAATCAGTACAGCCATGCTGGACAACAGTACGGAGGGCCCTCATAAAACTAAAACTAGACCTACCCTATGATCCAGCTAGCCCACTCCTGGGTATACACCAAAAGGAAATGGAATTAGCACACCAGAGTATACGTGGACACCTGTGTTTACTGACATAAGGAATAACAAAATCCTGTCATTTACAGGAAAATGGATGGAACTGGAGGACATCATATTATAAGAAATAAGCCAGACACAGAAAGACAAACAGCACATGTTCTGACTCATATGTGGAATCTGGAAACAGAAAAAAAAATTGACTCAACAATAGAGTAGGGATTACAAGGGACTGGGAAGTGGGGTCTGGTGGAAAGTGTAGTTGGAAATGACTGGTACGTGCTATGATGTGCGCATGCATGGAAACATCACACGGAATTCTGTTAATATGTGTAATTAATATGTGTTAAGAAAAAATACAAAGCTTCATAAATTAAAAACACCTCTGAACTGTATGCTTAATAACAATAAAATTTAAAGTACACTGTCACCTCTAATTTTTGGAAGTCTATCTAACTTCATGACTGCCTGACCTCTTTCCTTGTTTATATGCAGGGGTAGGTGACCTTCACCCAATATTAATGGTGGTGACTTCAAGGGGTAGAATCTGAGAATCTTTATATTTTTCTGCATTACTTAAATTCCTTATAATCAAGATACATTATTTCCGCCCAGAAATTCAGTGATTTACTTAAAAACGGAAAACAAAAGTAGACAATGAAACGGCAAAGCCATAATATGTAAGGGAGACTCCCGTATTCATGCAGCACATACTAAACACCTTCTCATCAGGCTTTTATTTTAGTTTGACTGCCCCACAGAAGCCAGGACTCCTTTAAACATTTCCAAAGTGGATAAAATGCAAACCTGTCTCTTCTGTGTCTGAACCCAGCTGTCAGCATCTTCCATTTCTTCCCTCTGGAACTATCTTAGGCTTTTGTTTTGTTTTCTTTTCTGTGGTGCAGGATGGGCAGGAAGGAGAAGGGAAGATTTTTTTTCCCTCTTTCATTTCACATACTCTAATTCATACACTCTTAGGTACACACAGAGTTTTTTCCTACCCTCAGGCCATCTATTCTTGCCACAACTGCTGAGCATTGTCATAAACATTTGTATTCCTCTGACATCCACGCCACCAAAAGCCTTTCCTAAATGGTGGGTCCCTGTAGTTGACAGCCTCACTCGAGGTAGCTTAACAGAGCCTTTCTCAGCTCCTGTCTCCAGCTGCACAGCAGAGAGCCTGGTGTATGCTCCATGGTGCCTCATAATTAGCCAAAAGCCGCCGCTTCCCCAAAGCCTCACTTTGTAACCTGCCACTACTGTCGGTGCGTATAAATATTAAATGCAAAAGGCGCCATTAAAATAACATTAGGATTTTGGCTGAAGCATTGACAGCTGTGATCTCTGAAGTTGAGATGAGGCAGCTGCCTAGAAGTTCTTTATCTTTCTGGGTACTTATTTATCATTTTCTGAATTCCAGGAATCACTCACACACCTTGTGCTCATCAGTGAAGGTGGAGATGAGGCAGAAAGCCACCTCATATGATGCCATTTTTCTCAGTTTTCACACTGGGCACATGTGTAAAATTTCATCTACTAAGTGTGTGGCAGTCTGACCTCACCCCCCTTGCTGAGGACAGACTCTCAAGAGGGCCACCAGGCAGCAGACACAGAGGCAGCTATAAGACTGGCTGCAAGGCTGTGAGGACATGCGGAGGCCAGGTGGGCTAGAGGACAAGCTGAGGCTGCCTTTGGTTCTGGGGAGGCCATGGTCGGGCAAACCCCATGAGCTGTAGGGTCCCAGCCTTTCAAATAAACATCTGAGGGAGACATTCAGGGCAAGGCCAAGCAATAGCTATGTCCCCCAAAGAGCAAAGATGAGAAGCAAACTGCATGTGTCGCATGTGGTGGCTAAACCAGATCTCTTCTACCTTTCAGCCTCCACCGTCATGACAGGTCTTTAATATTCTGATTTATGAAATCTACTTAGTAATAGCTTCTGGATTTCACAGAAAACATTTACTGGAATAGCGGAGCAGTGAGAAACTTCTGAAAGTGTGGACATACCTGTTTAGCTGCTGCTGAAGAAATTGCTTTACTGTCCAGCAGGTTGAGCAGCTCAGCGAATGCAGAGGGGGTGACAGGACTAGCGGCCCCAAAAGAAAAGAAAGAGAAGGTAAGTTCTCGTTTCATACCGCCGGGGTACTCACTAATGGCATCAGAATCTAAACTGCTCGATCTTGTGTGTTTACATAATCACAACCACACCCAGGAACGAAAATAACAGGCCAACTGGGCTCTATTTTATTTTACTTATTTATTTTGTATTTTAGGATATAACAAATTTTGGTGACTGGTGTTGTTTTTTTCCGCTTATTTTACCACCCAACAATAACAGCTGTTTGGCAGAAGCTGTAGCAACAGACAACTGCTCAGTGCAATTAGTCAAAAAAAGGAGGTGGCTGCAAAATTCATGAACCACAAAGAGAAAGGGGAAAAAAATCCAGTAATTAAATATTTTCAACAAAAAGATCAGCCTAAAAATTACTTCAAACAAAACAGCTAACAAAGCCACTTTTCTGTGTGTTTCTATGCAAATATAAATTCCTTTTAATTGCAGGAGATTTTCTGTAAGGGAACACAACGTCTCCCAGCACCCGTCCTCGTGGGCCCTCTAAATAATCTGTTTTCTTCTGCAGATTCACAACAGCTTTCTGGACACAGGAGGGCCCAGAATCTGTTACATCTACACTTCTGTGATGTGACTTATTTGCCAAGATGCCATGCTACAAAAGGTCAGGGGGAAAGAAACACACTGAAGTGTCATGAGCTCACGTTTGGGGTGGCTGAAGGTGTGTGAACACAGCCTCCTTTACAAATGCCAGGTTTTCTACTCCAAGGCATATACAGCAACTCGGCTAATGAATTGCTGCCTACCTGAGGTCATTAGGGGACGAGTTTAAAACCAGCAGGAATGACTTAAAAACAGCACACGAACATGTCTGTGAATGACGGCTTCTGAATGCTCCAAGCCACTTCTATTGAAGTCCTGGTTTCCATCATCTGCAATCCATTTCTTTGGAGGCTCTTAAATAGGGACCTAGAATTCAGTTCCTATGCCAGTTTCCTTGGATTCCAACCAATGGAGTGCAAGTGAACCAGGGGTGGCTTATGGGCTCTGACCCAGGCACAGGGGAATCTTTATGGTTGTTCATTGAAATCAGCTGACACACTGAGTCGGCCCAACACCCCTGAAGTGCTTGTTTATTCCAGAGAATGAATAAAGGGTAATTTCAAGTGGAAATTAGGTTTGGAAAGTGTCTGGTGTTACTAAGTTGGTATCTGGAACATCTGTGAACCACGCTGATTAAATCTCAAAAGGAAGTGGGGCAGAGGGCTGTGAAATAAATCACTATCCTTTCCAACCTCCCATCTTTACCAAGTAGAAAGGAATCAGGTTTTTATAAACATGTGGGTTGCTTGGATGTTCTGCAATCCTAGAAAATACAACAGCCAATTATCTTATGGTGGAGACTGTGCGCAAACCCATAATGAGCACTGAGGTTGAACTAGGTTTCTAGAGCATGCAAAATATAGGGTCTCTGCCCCCATGTGGGTTGATTATCTCAGTCTGCTGGTGCTGCTATAACAATACCATGGCCTGGTGGCTTATAAACAAAGGAGATTTCTTTTTCACAGTTCTAGAAGCGGGGACGTGGAGATCAAGGCACCAGCAGGCGGTGTCTTATGAGGTCCATCTTCTCAAGAGTGTCCTCACAGGCATGAGGGGCAGCTCTCTGGGGCTTGTTTTATAAGGGCACTAACCCCACTTATTTGCCCTGCTTCCTAGTACCATCACCATGGGGGCTAGGAGTTCCACAGAGGGATTCTGGGCACACAGGAACATCAGCAATGGGGCAGAAGAAGAATGTGAAATCACTGAAAATACTTTGCCTTAGAGAAATTCATCCAGTGACCTCAATTTGTTAGGCTATAAATTTACACTATAAATCTCTCCACTGACCTAGAAGCATGTGGGATTTTTCAATTGCCTTTTTGTTCCATAATGTTCAACACACATTAGGTCAATAATATTTGTGTCACAGGATTCCTCCCACCAACAGGGGTATCTGGTATGCTGCACATACAACTGTCCATTAGTATCCGAGGTGGCTGGTACTAGGATCCCTATCCCCACCCCAAGGACACTAACAGCTGCAGATGCTCAGGTTCCTTATATAAATGTTGCAGTGTTTGCACAGAAGCTATGCACATCTTTCCATATACTTTAAATAATTTCTAGATTACGTATAGCTAATACCATGCAAGTGCTATGTAAATAGTTGCTATACTCTATTATTTGAGGAATAATGACAAGAAAAAAGTCTATATATGTTCAATAGAAATGCAATTTTCTTCCAAATATTTTTGATCTGCACTTGGTTGAACCACAGATAGGTATACTAATTCCAGATATGCCAGCGCGCAACCTGAATGAGATGACAAGCATTAGTACCCATCACACCAATCTGAAAGACCCCACTTGTCAGGTAAGTAAACAGACCATCAGATTTCAAAGCCAATGGCAGCGGAAGCAGAAGCTACTAATTTGCCGCTGTCAGATGATACTGGCCTCTGGACAGTGAAGTGTCTCCACAGGGAAGCTCTGACATGGCAAGCTGAGGCTCCCTGCAGCCTGCCTGCCCCCTTGTTCCCTGAGGCCAGAGTGTTCAGAGAAGGGAAAAGGGATCTTTCCAACCTCCCAATTCCATCCATTCCCTTGGAGTTCCTTTTAGGGTCACAACTCCATCTCCAGCTTGGGTTTTGAAAGCAGACACTCTGCTGCTTCTCAGCCATGCCACATCCCTAGTGAAAAGGCTGTCCATCTCAATCCCAAGCTGATCCGAGGCCCAAGTCTCCCTTCTCTGCTTTGGTTAAAACGGACTCAGGAAGCTCCTGCAGGAAGATGCTGTGCGCAGAGCCCGCTGTTCTCTCTGGCACTCTAGTGCCTGTCTGTGCCCACACTCACAGCAACTGCTCTAGACACAGCACACAGCCTCCCCTCCCATCTCCTAAGGAGGTCAGCGGATGCCAGGGCCAGTGCCCTGCACCCCACTGCCTGCCATATACCTGTGACTTAGATTCCTCCTCAGAGGTGCACTTTCTCCACAGCTTTAATCTCACCCTTCACAATGCTCAGACCTTTCCTATCTTGAAAATGCCTCCATGCTACTTGATCTGCTGGTTTGTTTCTTACCTTATTTCTGCCAATAAAGACCCAGCGTTCCTGGTTTCTCTCCGCCCTCAGTAGCGCTTGTCAATGGAAGTCCACCTCAGCCTGCCGAGAAGCTCTTCTCAGAAACCATCCACTCACTTGCTGCCAAACCCCACTTTCCCTCCTGCTGCCCCTGACTGCAAACACAGCCCTGCAAGCAGGCTTCTCCCCAGGCCTCCTGTGCTCCTCCCTCAGCTGTCCTTCCACTCCTGGGCTCCAGGCACTTTGCCTGGGTCCCTGGCCTTCCCTCAGTCTGCAAAGGGGAAGTGCACCTGCTCCCAGGGCGGCTGCTGCTGCTCAGCCTGCCTCCCGCCAGGTCCATGCTCACCCAAACTATGTGTTCTAGAACAGGGTGGCAAGTGTCTGTAAAGAGCCAGAGGGCAAATATTTGAGGATCTATGGGCCGCACACAGGCTCCTGCCTTTTTATTGGTGTTTGTGCTGGAGATTAAATTCAGGATCTCCAGCATGCTAAATACACACACGCACCACCGAACTAGACCCCAGTCCCTGTCTTCTTTTTAAAGAAGGTTAAAAACCATTCTTATTCACAGGCTGTGCAAAAACAGACTCACCAGTTTGCCAAGCCTGTTCCAAGCCACACCTTTCCCACTGATCAGCATCTCCTGTTGGTCATGGCATCTTTGCTGAGCTCACTGCCCACTCCCTGCAAGTCTAGCCCAATACCACCAAATCCCAGCACTCCTTCAAAACATTAACTACAGCCACCCAAGCCTTCTGCATTCCCCAAACTCAATTTTTAACTGATTATATATATATATTTAGTTGTGGGAGGACACAATATCTTTATTTATTTATTTTATGTGGTGCTGAGGATCGAGCCCAGGGCCTCACACATGCTACACAAGCACTCTACTACTGAGCCACAACCCCACCCCAATATGTCATTGCTGACATAGTTGCTATTACAGCCCCAATGGTCTTTAACAGGCTTCCAATGCTTGTGGCCACTCCTGGATGCTATCCCACACTGCTACACTAAACCTCCTAAAACCACCACTCCCTCTCAGCTCAAAAGCCTCTGTGCTTTCCCTGTAGTCAGGACTGATACAAACTGGAGACATGAAGTTTGGGGCACCCACCTGAACTGGACAACTGTACAGTTCCACTTGCTTGATTTTACTGCAAAGCACTCGGGGAATCTGCAATCTCTGCATTCTTAACTAAAGTTATACTTTCTTAACTAAAGCATAATAATTACAAATGTCTTATTAATTTTCTTTTTTTTTTGAACCAGGGATTGAACTCAGGGACACTTGGCCACTGAGCCACATCCCCAGCCCTATTTTGTATTTTGTTTAGAGACAGGGTCTCAGTGAGTTGCTTAGGGCCTCACTAAGTTGCTGAGGCTGGCTTTGAACTCGCGATCCTCCTGACTCAGCCTCCCAAGTTGCTTGGATTACAGGTGTGCGCCACCACGCCCAGCAATGTCTTATTAATTTAAAAAAACATTCCAAAGCAATATACTGAAGACAATCAGAAAGTTCAGGAATCACTGGATCCTTTAAATGCCAGTCTGTTGATATGATGAATGCAAATTTTCGCAGCACCTGTGAATCTGATTGCTAGAGAGTTCCCTGACTGGGTGTCATTAGGAGATGGTAGCTAGCTTTGCAGCTACCGCCCTTCTAAGTTTTGGTAACATTAGCTCTAGCGACCAAGGCTGTTCCTCAATTCATGTTTGCTCCAGGGTTAGGTTGGTACATCCAGTGGCTGTGGGTTGAATATGATCTGTCCCTTCTGAAACTCAGATTGAAATTTAATGCCTACCAAGTGACATTAAGGGAAGGGACCAGGAGGGAACTTTAAGAGGTGATCAGGCTCTGCTCCCATGAGTGGATTCACAGGTCTGATCTTCCGTGTGCTCTGTCTCTCACCATGTGATATCCTACATGGCTTCGGGATCTGCCAGTAAGGCCACCACAGATGGACTACAGCGTGTGCCAAAACAATCCTCTTTTCTTCATAAAGCACCACGTCTGTGGTATCTGCTATTAACAACAGAAGATGGATGCCACTCGGCTGCAGGCTCTTTACACTGTGCAGGAACACAGCTGCCACAGCTTCATTGGGCTTCTCTTCACTCGGTTTGGAATGACCTTATCTAGAACCGGGGGTCCACATTCACTCAACAGCCAGTTATCCCTCAGTTCCTTTAGAAGCCACTGGGCGTTCAGCAAACCCCTAATTTTGCAGACCAACATACAAAGAAACTGATCCAAAAGTTAGGAGACCAGCATCTGGTCAGCCACTGTGCCACCTGAGGGAAGTCACCTTATCTCTTAGGGCCTCTGTTTCCTCATCTGCTTCCAGAAGATATTGATGTACTCCTAAGACTAAAATTCAGCAGCTCCAAGAATTACAACCAATATAGCAAACATGACTCCAAAGCCAAGAGATTTATACCTCCTCTGTAAGCACAAGCCCCTCACCTGCTTGGAGCCTTCCTGGGTTCTTCTGGACAGTATGAGTCTCCCTCCTCTCTGCTCCTGTCTTGCTGGGTGTAGATGTGAAACAGTGAGTGACCTACTCTGCCTTGAATTCAAACACAGAAATAGTCCTCTTCAGGAGAACGAAAGCGACTTGGGGTGGGACTGGGACTGGGGCCTGTTTATCTACACACACACACACACACACACACACACACACTTTTTAGCTATCTTCTGTCCTCTTCTCAGCTCTGCTCGTGCTGTTCCCCTGCCATTCCTACACCTTGGCTCCCCATAGGCATCACTCGGGCCCCTGCCTCACCAAATCCCATCCATCCTTTAGTATTTTCAGCGTAGAGTGGAGTTTTTGAGTGGAGAGGTCACAACTGGGAGGATGGAGATGAAAGACGACTGATGCCATGGAGTTCAGGAGGCTGAGGGTGGCAACTGTGTTGGCAGTTACTGGGTGAATAAGGCCAAGGAGAGCAAGGGAACTGAGGCCCCACTGCACTCTCCCTCAAAATCCTCCGAGGCAGGCACCATCGTAGTTTATTTCACAGGAATGACACCGAGGGGCAGAGAGCAGCTGGGTCAGGAGTGAACTGACCCCACGTGGCCACCCCACTACGTGGACGAGTACACTGACGGCAGGAGACTGCATGTGAGGCTGACACTGTACAGGCAGCCTCTTGGCCTTTGGGAGCCACACATCAACGCAAGTCTGTCTTCCTTCTACTTCTCCACAGCACGGGATGCCCCTGAGGTGTCGTCACCCACTGGCCTGGGCTCCACCTCCACCGGGCCCTGCAGGGCCGTTTGCCTAAGGAACTCTCCTGCGCTCCCTGCGCTCAAACCTCATGCTCATTTTTTTCCTTCTTGAAATGTGCCTTTCACCAACCCTGCCTGGGTTTCCTTCCACTTCTCTGCCATTTTGTCTTAGTTCCTCTCTCTTAGCCCATTCTTCTCTGAGGCCACAGAGTTTTGGGTGCCCTCCTCAGCCACTGGGGCATGCTGCAGCCTCCCTGATGGCTGTCCTCTGTCCACTTAAGTGCTGTAAGTGCATATTCACCTCCACTGCACTATGAACCTCACACTGGGGTGTCACCCCAGACTCATCTCACAATGTTTACAAGTGCTGGTCCCCATGACCAGAACTCTCACACCCCAGAATGCCCCCACTCATCCTTCACGCGTGTCTTGGCTCAGCTGGGACCTTCTTCCCCTCTTAGCGCCTCCTGCTGCCTCACGGTCGCCAGCCTCTGAACTCTCAGTTCTCTGAGAGCAGGGCCCGCTTCTGCCTGTGGACTGTGCACACAGCAGAGTCCAGCACACGTGCTGAATAATGACCTCATGAGAACACGCAAATTTATCCTTCCAGACATCTCGTTAGCCATGGATCCACATCCCGACTACTGGCTCCCCACAGCGGGTGTCTGTCCTACAGGCAGCTCAAAATCAGCATGTCGAGATACAACTCAGTGCCCTCCAGCCCTTCCTTCTGAACTTATTCCTCTTCCTTATCTCCTACCAAGATTGAGAAAGATGTCATCCATTTTGCCTCAGTGGCCAAGCAAGCAACGTAGGTGGTGACCCCGTGTGAGGGAACTGCTCCCGGCCCAGTTCCCCTCGCTTTAGCGGGCCACCTCCACCTTGGTTCAGGCCTGGGGCACTTCTCAATAGCATTCTTGCAAGATGTTTCCAATGGTCTCCCTGCCTCTAGACTGTTCTTCTATTCTGCTGGAGAATGAATTATGCCCCTTCCCTCCATACAGATATATTGAAACCCCAAATTTCCGATGGCATTAGGAGATGCAGCCTTTGGGAGGGTTAGGGTTAGATGGGGTCATGAAGGTGAGGTCCCCATGACATAATTCATGCCCTTATAAGAGACCCAGAGCTTTCTCTTCCCACCCCCACAATACCCCACCATGTGAGGACATCCAAGAAGATGGCCATCTGTGTGTCAGTAGGGGGAATGAATTGGCAGGCACCTGATCTTGAACTTGCCAGCCTCCAGAACTGTGGGAAACAAATTTATTTAAGCCACCTAGTCTGGGGTGTTTTGTTACAGCAGCTGAGCTTACTAATATACACAATACTCCCCCAGTGTGAGGCTAAAGCAGCCTTGTGACCTAGGGCTTTGCATAGATGTTTTCCAGGTGGCCAGCTTTGCCCCCATTCTTGCCAGCCTGCCTCAGCACTCTGCAGCTTCTGTTCCCTGAGTCTGTGTGCCCGCTTGCCTCTGAGCATGGCACCATTGCTTTCTTGGTTCAGATGCTTCTGTCCCTCCCACCACTCAGCAATTCCTACTAGTTCTTCAGGGCTGGGCTCAAGTATCACCTGAGGGAAGCCCTGGATGATTTTGCTGCCCCCATGCAGGTGGGTCCCCTTTTTTAGTAGTCACGGCACCGCATGTGTGCCTCTGGAGTAACAGGATCGGAGAGGTAACTGTTTTCTTACAGGTCTCCATCTCCACAAGTGTGCAAGCTCCTCGTCTTATTCATCTGCAGGCCGCCAGCCCCAGCCCTCAGCACAGCACAAAGGACAAGTGCGCAGAGGACTGAACAAATAGATAAATTTTCAGATCGGATGGAGACTATTTTTAGAATTCAGAATTCACAGGGGATGTTTGTTGTCTTTTTAGGAGAGCCTGAGGGAGAAGAGGGAGAGGGAACAACTCCCCCTGCCCTATTTCAACTGTTTTTAGACACAGAGTTCATGATAAAGGAAGAAAAGAAATCCCCAGATCTCACTCACCTCTCACTGACAGCCAGGTTCTGTTGCTTTAAATAGCCCAGGAAAGTGTTGAGGACCCAGTTAGCCACCTTTTTTGGCTCTGCCCTAGTTTCTTTTATCACATTTTGGAAGAACTCCAGTAGGCCAACTTCATTCTGTTTAAAAAAAAAAAAAAAAAAATTACATAAAGCCTTCCCCAAAAATGAAAGATCAGCATTCTAAGGCAAATTTGACATTCACTCTTTCTTTGCTAAATGCTGAGATGTCACCAGAAAATTCTGATCACTTTCAGTAAATGGCAAGAATTCTACTTCTCCTACTGCCACTCTGCATTCAGACAGCACTTTCTTGAAGGAATGAACATAATTTAAGAGCCCTATGTGGCTAGAGGACAGGAAAACTCACTACCCCCACACTCACCTGTCCTTTCAGTGTCACTCATGTACCTAGTGGCCTTTATCCTTGAGCTGCTAACTGGGCTCACAGAGTTTAGCCTGAGTTTAATGCCTTTTTTTTCCTAAGGCCTGTCTTAGTGATTGCTAGAAAAGGTAAGAAATGGAGCAAATCAAGAAGGAATGAATAGAATATTCTATCGCTGGAAAGAAAAGTGCATCATAATGGTCTGTGCTCACCTTCACATTACCCCAAGAGGACAGGACTGGTTCTGGAATGTCTTCCAGATGAGGAGAATATGAGCACGTGACCTGGTGAGGCCAAGCACAGAGGAAGGGAAGGGAGCTGCTGGCTCCCAGTCCCTCCTGTCATTGTGCTCCCTGAGATCATAAGCTGGGGTGAAGGAACAAGGAGACGTGTTCCTGAACACGTTACTGTTGTTCCAGGGCCATGCTATTCTTACTCCCTGTAACAGAGCCAAGTCAGCGCTGGGCCACCATAGCTGCTTGGATGGAATCAGGGTCTGCTGTCACCACATCACATACACAGATTCTTAGACATCCCACATACACCTTTAAATAGTGGAATGACTACAGTTATGCATGAGAGTGACAGGGCACTCATCAGGTTTCAAACTAATGGCCACCAGCTCAGTGATTTGGCAGAGCTCAGAAATTTAGCTAAGACCACCCCTAATATTTCAGTAATAAAAATAAAAACACACTCCTCTCATGTAGGGGAGGTTGAAATTTCTAAATGTGAAGGGTGCACATTTTAAATATCACATTTCCCTGACCTGCTGAAATTCAAATCAAACTATATTTTCCTTGAATTATTTTATTATTTTAACATTTATACTGTTGCTGAAGTTTCTACCTTCTCCCCTTTCAGGGAACCCTTCATTAAGCAAAGAACTTTCAGGAAAAATATGATACTGGGGGGAAGAAACAAGACATACTAACAAAAGTGCTCTCAAAGTGTAGCTACAGTAGAAGCTGTAATATATACACACAGGCACAGCTGCTGAAGTAGAAATTCCATAATAAAAAAAATCTACATGCCCTTTGTAACAGATAAATTCTCTGGTGACAAGCCTCCTGAATAATCCCATAATCGTCTCTTGAATCTCCTTTCGAGCCAATAGCTATTATTCTGCTCATGCTAAAACAGGGCAGAGGCCACCTCGGCAGCTTGACTACAGATGAAGGGAAATCCAGGCAACATGAAGAGGAAGTGCAGCTCAACTTCCGGGAAATAGTCAGACTTCTGCAATGGTGTGCAAATCACTGGGGAGAGAGAAAACCGCTCTCTGGCCCCAATCAGACAGGCAGAGTTCCCTTTATTTGAAACCAGACAGGCAGGCCCACTGGTGAAGTGAGCTGTCGGAAGAACCCTGCTCTGCCAAGGAAAGGTTTCTGAAATCCACCTAGAAATATTGCGCCTGAGCTTGCAGGCTTGGCGGAGTGGCTGGGGCGTGACGAATATCTCCTCCTCTACCCTTGGGTGGTTTTTTTATTGGATGGATAACATGGCAAGTCAGATTTCTGTTTGTCTTTTCATGTCAGTGCTGTGATGAAGCCTCTCCGAGTTGGAACTGTGCTCCACTGGGGGATACGTGGTTTCAGTGCTCAATTTAAAGTGGACGTGAAAATCTGCTACAGGGAGTGGGGCTGACAGAGGCTGCGCTGCTGCCGCAGCTGTCCAGAGAATGATGGATCAATAAAAGATGCACACGGGCTGCTTGCCTTGGCTCTTCGGAGAAAAGCCCGCTTTCCAAGGAAAAACACACATGCATCCCGGTTTTCTAGTCTTAGTTCTTCGATGAGACTGGCAAATGCTAATAAGCCTGGCACAGATCTCTGGAGTCTCTGGTGAACATAGCAGTGCTACCATCTGGCTTTTCTCTGAAAAACAGCAGACTGGTAATTCCCTTACATAAATATCATATTAAGAGCAATGCAGACAGGTCAGTGCATTAGGGGACCTTTAATATCCTTCCCCAAAGCCATAAGCACTCATCTATCCTACACAGGACAGAACTGAAACTTCAGCCACACAGTGAGCCAATCTCCTGGCTCATGTGACTCCAATTGTTCCTTCAGAGGTGGCTAACATACAGCAGGGACAATCGGTCCTGTCTTATGAATAATACCAGGCAGTCTCACTCACAGCTCTGTGACCGGAAAGCATCTTTTTCACACGTCAATCAAATTTCCCAAAGCATTCAATTACATGCAGAGTCAATGCCAGGTCAGCCTTGGAGACGCTAACAGGAGCCCTCAGCTACTGATGAGCTTGTCAGCTGATCAATGCTGGGGTGAGCAAAGTGGAAGATCACCTCACTTCACTGCTGCTCTCGAAATGAGCCTCAGTTTACCCTTGCATAGGGGAAGCCATCTGTCCCCAAGTTGTCTTTTGTATTCTACCTTCAGAGACAAAAGCATGAGAAGACAATCCAGTTGGAATAGGATAAAGGCTGATTTCTCAACTGCAATTCTTGTTCTGTCACACACCCTGTGAACCTGATGACAGTCCAGAAATGAGGCTGGACTCTATTTATAAGTAGAATGAAACCTGATAGAGACAGCTGTCCAGGGGCAGGTTCAGAGAAGAAAAAGAATCCCAGAAAATGCCAGTTAAGAAACAGCTGGTTATGTGACAGGGAGTGTCTTGGCACCTAGGAGGGACCCTAGATTAGAGATGTGGGGCTGGTCGAGGCTCTCGAGAGTATTTACTAAATATAGTGCTCGTCTTGCCCATGGGGAATATGTTCTGAGATCTCCAGTGGATTCCTGAGCCCTGGAGAGTACTAAGTAAGACCTATGTTCTCCTACATATACATATCGATGACAAAGTTTTAATTGATAAATTAGGTACAGTAAGACTAATCATAACTGTAATAAAATTTAACCATCAATAATATACTATAATGAAAATTTGTTACAAATTATTTCTGAATTTTCCATTTAATTATTTTTGGATCACGGTTAACTGTGGGTAACTGAAAACTTGAAAACACAGGCAAGGGGAGATGATTTTACCTGCAGACACCTGCTAGTCAGCTCGTGGGCAGCTGTATGGCTGCTGCTGACGGTGACAGTTCTAATGATAACAATTGTGGGTGCCTGGCACCGTGTTTCCTCTACATTAAGTCATCGAGTTCCAATGCCACCCTGTGGGCTAAGGACTCTTAGGACTCTCCTGCAGATGAGGACACTGAGGCACTAATAATATACTTGAGGTCACACAGCAAGACCAGCAGAGCCAGGAATTAGAACCTCTGCAGTCTGTGCTCTTGTGTGACTGCCTTAGGGCAAGGAGGACACTATTGCTGCCTTCCTGGGGACTGATACTGAGTCCCTACCACTGCTAGGCTCAATGTGGGGCAATGAGCTCATCACAAAGAAAGTACTTCCCCACCTTTCCATTATTTTGATATCAGCCAGCTGTTCAAAGGTTCTTAACTATTAAAGATGCTGCAGAGGCCCCCAGCAATTAGCCTAGAAATTAGAAGGAGAAGATGGCAAACTCACTTTGCCAAGGTACACCTGGGCCACTTGGCACGACACACTCCAGTTCCCACATTAGGGAGGAAGACAGTGGCAAACCTACAGCCTGCCACAATGGGCTCCAGGGGAGAGGAAGTGGCCAGAGGTCCCCCATGCCACTGTACCCGAGAAGGTAGACACTGCTCGATTCTACCTTCTGACATTTGAGACGCACCCCATAATTTCTCACTAATCTGGATGTTAAGCATACTCTATTTTATTTACTGCACTTTAGTTCCTCTAATAAGGGTAACTCAAGTGGCAGGTTTATATCTAAATGGGCAGGTCACCCCTGTGGTGAGAGCAGTTGACTGTCCAGGAGGTTTTGCCTCTGCAGACTGAATGGTAGTGGTTTAACTGGGCAAGGGTCTCATGTGTCACAACGTGGCATTCTGCAGAGGCACACGTTGGAATTGTATCCATTCCCTGTGTAGCAGGGGTTTGAGTAGCTGCTGAGCAACTAACGCAGTCAGGGGCCCATCATCCACATTTCTATGGGGCTCTGTCCTTCCCTCTGTATTCCTGTGAATTTGGTCATTCTTATAAGGTAAGAAAAACAGAACTCGAACTCACCAACTTTGTAAAGCGTGGCGGTGAAAATAACAACAAATGCTAGTGCTGAGGATGGAAATGAAAAGGGCAGAGAAAGAAACAGTTCTAGGTCTGAAAGTCAAAGCTGTAAAGATGAAGGACTGGAACTTCGTGGGGGAGAGGGGCAATGGCTCTGGTCTGTGATGGGAATGATTCTTTCCGTGAGGGCTGCTGTGAGCAGAAAAACCACTGAGATGGGCCTCTTCAGTGGGGAAAACAAAAGGGAGTTAATTGGCAGGAGGCTGGCCTAGAAAGCGCATTCTCACTTGAGAGCCCCTCCATCAGGAGAAAGCCAGAAGACTCCTGAACCACTGTTGCAACCTGCAAGACTAGAAGAATCTGCAGAAGCTCTGAATGGACCTGCCAACACCAAAGGCTCTCTGGGCTGTCCCAAGGACACTTAACTAGAGGTTGATGGTCCTATTGTGTTCCCTGTGATTCCCACCTTTGGGTCATGTTCTCAGCTCTGGAGGCCCTAAAGCCTGAGCAGAGTTCTCAATAATTTCACTTGTGCCATGTCTCTGGCAAAACCGAGTTGTGCATAAATCCTGAGTTTGGCCCCGTGCACCAGTCTGTGCAGGGAACACTTGGGCCGATGTGGAAATGAATTCACGATCTGGGAGCTGCACTTGCTCTGGGAGAGAAGTCCCAGGGAAGCCAATTTGGAGTAAGCATTTCTCCTGAATAATCACAATACAAATAATGAAGGTACTAAGAATTGAAGGCTGAGCAGCATGGTTAAAAGACTGTACCTGTTAGAATGGGATCCTCCGAGTATGTTGTGGTCATACTTCAGGGAGCCTAAAACCACCACTGTCATCCAGTCCAAACCTGGAGAGAATCTGGGGTGCTCAACAGGAGCTTTCTGGTTGTAGTTTAAAACTGGCAAGGAGCTTACGGGCAATGTGGATATGTGTATCTCCTTCAAGATCGGCCTGAAGCCTGAAGTAGCACATTTTATTTGTTCTGAAGAAAAAATTATTCCACAAAGAGGAAATGCAGCCTCAGGATGGGTTGGGGAAAGAACTGCCTGCCCCAAGGCAGGGGGCTCAGGGCTTCACTACTCCCTCTGCTTTGTCCACAACAGGTGCTGAGGGGGTCAAATAGCTCAGAACCCAAAGTGTTCTCACCTCTGAAGGCCCTCGTCACGCCCACCTGGAAGAAATGGAGGCCCGTTCATGCAGGGGTAGAATCAGAAGATGCATCTTTTAATTCAGCTTTACCAGAACAAAATTGTGGTTATTTTTCTAGTACACAGAGTAACTGTAAAAGCGTCCTTAAGCTGGCAAGGCCCAGATGCAATTTATAAAATGAAGAATAAAATCAATTGCAAAAATTGCATGGAGCTGAAAAATGGCCATGACAATGTTGACCAAATGGGTTTTCCTTCAACGGCAGGTAGAAGGCGACTACTTTGCACCTTGGTGAGTCTGGGCAGTCTAAAACAGTCAATAGCTTCAGATACTATTTTAAACCATTAGCGTTAAAGTTGCACTACGTAGGGGATATGCAGGTATTTATTGTGGCAATTGCTTCACAGGCAATTCATCCAGGCTGTTTCTAGCTTACTTGAGACTTAAGGTAAAATTCTTGAAAAACAATCCTTTTGACAACCAACGGTGGTCATGAAACCAACGGTGGTTTCTTTGTCCCTTGGAGACACCTTAACCTTTCCTATGATGTCAGAAACAAAGCATTATGACTTTCAATGGGAAAGAACCAGCTGGAGTAAATGAAGATGTTCAAATAAGATGACGCATCTTGAGGCTGAATACAAAGACACACACACACATGGTAGCACAGGTTACTGATCTGGGGTTTGCAATCATATTGTCCTTTGGGGTCAGGCTGGATTTTTCTAAAATTGTGCCTCTCATGGATGGCTCTCCATCAATCACACTGGTGTGCTGTTGGTGTTTAGGACCTTCTCCCTGGCAGAATATTCTTGGGAGTCTGCATGGTTGTATTTAGTTTTTTACGACATGATGGAGACGGACATATTTTTGGGGTGAGCGAGTCTCCCTCCTGTTTGAGCTGGGGAGGGGAATAGGCCTAGTTACCCTTGCAGAGCCTCCCAGCTCCTGAGGGTCAGAGGTTTGAGCCGGAATCAAGGATATCCATTCCTGTCAGTATTTCAGCCCTCTCCCTATGGGACTACTCAGAAAGTGCCAAAACAACATGGCCAAGCTGAAGGCTTACATGTGACAAGAGAGACAGGCAAACAGCCAGTAGAGTGGGCCCTCAAGAAACACCAACCAGGGCTGCTCCACCTGTGCTTCCTCACTGACATGTGCCATGCACGATGAGGTGACATCATTCCAGTTACTGACTCCATCCATGGTCATTTCCCTGACAGCGCACATCTGGGCCTTACCAGGTGCCTATTATGTGCCAGACTGAATGACACGAGGCACCAGGCAAAATCATCCTGCAAGTCCCCACACATTCTGTCACAGGTGGACATACTTCTTGATGAAACAGGGAGCCATTCTGTTTAAGAAACAAAATAAAGCTGCAGAGGACAGTTTACACTGCTTCTCTTCTCTCTGACTTAATTTTTACTTGGAAAACTGACATCATTTCTGCTTTTCATGGGAGTTGACCAATTTTCACTAAATTTAGTACAAAGCACTTTATTTACAGAGCAATCTGGCATTTAAAAATCAACAGGAGGGGTCAAAGTTTTCAAGGAATCTATGGTCTCTGTGCCTTGTGAAATAGACGTGGGACGGTACACAGCATTAATAGTAAGAGAAGTAAAAACTCTTAGTTTCTTTACTAATAAAACAAAACTGATCCCAAACAGCCATTGCCCTGAAACATTATTTCCATCTGGCCCTGCAGCACATCAGGGTGCAAACAGGCAGGAAGGCTCAGAAAGGAAGAGCCTGAACCTTCAGGTCAGCCTGGTGTGAACATGGCTCCAACAGGGGTGTGGGGAAGTTACGGGACCCAAGAGGCTGCATTTCCTTCCCCATACCCGCCTTCGAGGGCTGTCCTAAAGAAATGTTAGAAAGTGGCAGGGTCTGCAGAGCATGCTGTCACAAGCAGACTTTCAAATGTGTGACTCAGACAAGTGGATACAATTCCTATGCATTCCCTGAGTGAAATAAGACAGAGTTTCAGAAGAGATGCCCCATGGAAATCAGCCAGGAATGATTCTGCTGAGAAAAACACATGTGAATATAATCCTGGTCATTCTAATAACTACTCTTGGATACACTGAGAGGAGGACTGGTTATGCAAGTAGAATCTTTCATTTTTCAGAATCCTAATACCTGGATCTTGGCTTTCACTTTCTTTTTTTATGTTATTTTTATGTGTTCTTTTTACTTACACATGACAATAGAATGTATTTTGACATACATACATGGAGTATAACCTCCCATTCTTGTGGTTGAACATGATGTGGAGTTACACTAGTCATGTATTCATATATGAACATGGGAAAGTTGTGTCACACTTATTCTATTGTCTTTCCTATTCTCATCCCTCTCCCTTCCCTTCATTCCCCTTTGTCTAATCCAATGAACTTCTATTCTCCTCCCCCACTTATTATGTGTTAGTATCTGCATATCAGAGAGAACATTTGGCCTTTGGTTTTGGGGGATTGGCTTATTTCACTTAGCATGAGAGTCTCCAGTTCCATCCACTTACTGGCAAATGCCATAATTTCATTCTTCTTCATGGCTGAGTAATATTATAGTGTGTATATGTACCACATTTTCTTTAGCCATTCATCTGTTAAAGGGCACCTAGGTTGGTTTCATAGCTTAGCTACTGTGCGTTATCAGCTTCCACATTTCTCTTCCTTAATCTTTACAAACAAGGTCAGAAAGCAAGGCAATTTGACATAAGACAGGGAAGTGAAATTAGTTAAATAGACTGAGGTCTTAAGCGGGGCAAGGTATGTATGTGGCCAGAGGGAAAAACAGTAATAGCTTTACTGGGAGGGAGCCACATGAGGTTGTAGGAGAGAAAATCATAACGTACATTTGATTTAATGTCCCAATGCAACTAGTTCAGAACACAAAAGCCAGAAAGACCAAGTGACTTATGTATGGTCGCAGGATGTGGCATGACTGAAGCAGATATCTGGGTCTTCTCACCCAGAGTTTGAAGACACATGTGTCACCCATGATTTGCTGGGTTGTCCTAGTGTGGTTGAGGTGCATGGTCTTTGGAAACAGCCATCCTTCCGCCAGGAGCACTACTTCTCCCAGGATTTTCCTGTGTATGGCAGTGATAACCCCTCCATTCCCCTGTCTGTCCATCCCAGTCACTGAGTACCTACCATGTCTCTGACATCATGGCAGATACTAAGGTATACTATTAGACTTGTGTAAATATCAAGGATAACTCTAACAATATACAATTCAGTGCTCACTGCACATGAACATGACAATATAAATTAAAGATGAGTTAAATTCTGAAGTTTCTTTCTTTCTTTCTTTTTTTTCCAGGGAAGGCACGTAGTGTGGAGGGGCGTACACATACTGCTTAATTAAATAAATCCAAAGGCAGGGAGCATGGAGCTGAGGCCCTGCAAAGCACACCTCCACCACTGCTATTTATTTAATGAATACTCCTGGGCACTCTTTAAATTGAAAGATGGTTCATTAGATCGGTGCATCTGCCCTTCTCAGCAATCTGTCGTGTTTCTGATGAAGGCAGAGAAAAACACGAACATATCATTTTCGGGAATGTGATGAGTAACCCAGCTTCCAATGATTACAAAGTCATAAAGGGCTCAGGCTGCTTAATTTTGGGAAAACAATTTGTCTGAATCATTCTCTGTCTGTTCTTATCTCCTTCTATTCACATTCATCATGGAAATTTCAGGTACTAGCCCTTTCACTTTTTTTTTTTAAAGACTAATCACCTAATACGTTATCTGCAAGCTATAAAAATAAGCATGTGTTCGAGGTACCAAAACATTACGTCTTTTCAAAAATGGCTAAAACAAACCGCCTCCTTTTGAAGTATGCCTGGTCTTGGTGGTGTCAGCCGCCACCCTCTCTGGGCCCCCATCTAGCTCCCTGTGTCACCATCTGCCCCCTAGGCTGGTTAGCTGTTGTATTGTGTACATTTATATAAACTCTAAGAAGGCCAAAAATAATCTTTAAGAAAGCCTTTGTCCCTCTCTCAGTACCTGCTACCTAGGCAAAGCTAATAAAGTGCTGAATGAAACAATTAAAGGTAGGTTTCTCTTGATAGGCCCTTGAACTGTTAAAATGCAGACTCATTTGTTTGCCAGCACTAAGGGAACATGTATTCAAGGCCAACCAGGTTTGGTCCTGTGAAGGACGCATGAATGAAGGCAGGGACACAAATGGGAATATGAAGATGTTTCTGCCGTCACAGAACTCAAGCTCCCCAGAACACACCCATCAAGGGGCTAGCATGAGAGGAGGTTCCAAAAGGTCCTTTCTCTTCTCTTGAGGAGAAGGCTGATATACAAAAAGGATTCTTCAGCTGTATCTGGTGGATTCTTTTCTCAACTCATAGTCTTGAGCAAAGAATGGCCAAGCAACCTGGTACATCATACAGCCCTCCAAGGGCTGGCTATCCAGCTGGTCAAAGGCCAGACACAGAGGTGATGATATCTCTGAGGCTCATGGCCTTGCTTCCTGTCTTGTCTTCCTGTCTTGCTTCCTGTCTTCCTTCCAGTTGGCAAAGAGAATTCAGCATTTACTCAAAGTGGACTGGAAATTCAAGTGTGAAGATGGAGGAGAGGAGCGTAAGACTAAAACTCCAGACTGTCACCTTAACTTTAGGAAGATACATGAGTTGTATAAGAGGCTCAGGTAAGAGGAGCTCTGTATGGGATGCTGATTGATGGCTTCAGCCAAAGATCCAGTATTAAGCCCTGCTCATCTGTGTTGAGGGGTAGAGACTGAAACACTGCTTGCCTTAAGATGTTCAAGGAGATTCACTAATGAACAACTGACATGCAGTGACAGAATTGCCAGAAGTACGAGTAAGATGCAGTGGCAGCCTGGAGGAGGCAGGGATCAAGGCTGCCTGAGGTACTGGCAAGGAACTGATGGTGCCTGATCATTATTGGTAGTAAAAGAGCTTGCCTGTGAGACACTCTGAATGTTTCTCAAGGTGCTGACTTCTAGGTGGTAAGGAGAAACATTCACTCAGTAGACTTTGATTGCCTACCCTAGTGTAAACCTCAAGGGTGCTGTGATAGAAGTGTATGAACACACACAGACACACTGTAACACCTCCTATAGTTATTACTCATCATTTATAAAAGCAAAAGTCCCGTTTCTACAGATTTTGCTGCTCCAAAAGATGACTGGAGCATAAACCTTACTCCCTGAGAGGTACAGCTGCAAAACATTCCACTTCTCCACAACAGACAACGGTGACAAAATGCTCTGCTCGCTGATGCTGTATCACTTTAACATTACCATGACAAAGAAAACCACAAAGCCCCAAGAAGCTCTGCAAAGGATGGAAAATCCCTGAGCAGATCTCAATGGTGTCAAATTCTCTACTGGCCCTGTTAAATGTATCCTCAAGCCTCAAAGGACTGATAGTTTTAGTCTGAGTTTCCAGCATTTTGTGTGGAATAAATGTTTTCTTCCACAATCGGTAAAACAACCAACTGACTTTTGAGAACCTAACATCCTGCCAGACGGTGTCACGGTTCGATACTGTTAGACATCTAGAAACCCTATACATTGATTTTCTTTTGTCCTGTAGACACATGGGAAAACACTCATCCATAACATTTGGACTGGCTTCAAAAAGTCTCGAAGGCTGCCGTGAGCAGCTGCTCGATTCTACACGGGAGAAATGACTAAGTGGGATTTGGTTTTCTCTTCTGGTGCTGAGGAGCATGTCCTGTAAAGGACAGTGAGCAAGGATGCTCTGCCTCACTCTTCTCAGGGGCATCGAGAGTAGGAGTGAGGGCGCCTGCCTGCTTGCAGACGAGTGTGTGTGCAGGGGCCTCTGCAGGACACCGCCTGCCGCCGAGCCAACGATCAACACCCACCAGTAACGCAAAGCTGTGCTCCGGCAGCAGCCCACACTGCTGGACAAGCCGCTCTCGGGTCACACTGGGCAGCTCAGGGAGTGTGTCCCGAATCTGGTCAATATTGATCACTTGCTGAGAGTCTGCACCTGCCGGCAGAGACGTGGTATCGTAGAGCACCAGGGGAGGCAGGTTGGGCTCTGGCATAAACCTAGACAGAGAGAGGAGACGGAACTGGAATCTGGAGTATTTGGATTAATTAGAACCACAGATCTACCATTGACATGAATATTTCTGTGCCAGATGTTATGTTACTTGCAAATGTTTTCTAATGTCCTATAACATCAAATCCCAGCTTCCCAGGAAACTCTCTGCACAGTGCTTGCAAAGTGCCCAAGTCACCAAAACTGCCATTCCCCATGCTTAGGAAGCAGTGGTGAGTAAAATAAGCAGAATGCTCAGCCACACTCTGATTTATAACTGTGGATAATGTACATATTCATTAAGACGCAGGCTGGAAACAACAGGACCAAATGAGAACAATTTATTAGGAAGAAAGATGACTTTCCCCTATTTTAAAATTCCTACTATTTCCAGCAGTATTTGTGTAACAATGAAAAGTAAAAGGTGGGGGAGGGGACGGTTCCTTCTTAAGTGGTAGAAGAAATGGATGAATTTTGCCTAAAGAAAATGTGGAAGCGAGGGGTAAGGGTGGGATGAATAGCTGGGAGCACAAGGTATTTTGAGGGCAGTGAAACTATTCTGTAATGATGAATACACATCATTATATCAAAACCCAGAGTCTACAACACCAAAAGGAAACCTTAATGTAAACTATGGAGTTTCATTAATAATAAGGTATCAATATGGGTTCATCAGTGTAACAAAGAGACCACACAAATGCGAGATGTTCGTAAGAAGAGACTGTGTGGGACATGAGGTTGTGAGTATGTGAGAACTTTGCACTTTCTACTCATTTCTGCTGTAAATAGAACTGCACTAAATTTTTTTAAAAATGTGGAAGCCACACCACTGCATATGATCGTATGAAACTAAGATGTCCTTCCCCGTTCTGTTCCAGCACTAACATTCTCTCTGCCCATAATTGTCGAAGGGTTTATATAAAAGTAAGAGAATGCAGAATACATGGGGCTTGAAGGTAATAGATTAGAAGTGCAAGCAACTCATCAAAATTCAATGCTAAAGCTCTGCTATGAATCAGTCTGATTTCTGAAGGCTAGAGGAAACCAAAAGGAGGCTTCATTGTCTACTAACTTCAGGGACTGAGTGGAAGCCACTGTCCCAATTAAAAGGCAAACTATGCTCAGCAAGAAAGCAGCATAAATACAGTCAGGAGCAACATTGAAGAACAAAGACGTTCCTGGGAAAGACAGGCTGCACCTTGAAGATCACAATAATTAAACAGCCTTGACTTTGATAGACATAGAGGAGTCCTTGGGGTAAAGGCTACATCTTATCCTCATTGACAGCAACAGATGCACTTATATTTCCTGCAATTTGCAAAGGAAAGGTGGGCGAATCTCAACAACACTGCTTCCTCCTTCTTGGCAATCTGCTAAACTCAGTGGAAAGAAGCAAAAGTTCAATTTACCTCAAGCCTATCCTTGATTGATTTATTTGCAAATTTTCTACTAAACCCAACTTGTTAATTTGTCAATGAAATAACATCACGTGAGATTAGAAGCGAACTGCCATTGACACAAACATCTCTTTTCATTTTTTCTCAAGCAACTTCAGACTTTGCTACTGAATGTAGAGTGAGAACAGCTGAGATCCCAACATCAACTTCTATCCTCTCAGCTCAACTGTAACAACTCTGACGCAGGAGTGAACAAATGTTGTCCACAGTTGAATCCCCTCAGACCAGGCACTCTGAAGCTACCAAATCAAAAAAAATGTAATTTTTTCTCCCAGTATCCACATAAAATAGGAAGTCCTGATTTTCCATCATATAATAACAAAAAGTGGTTCCTAAAAACTCTCCAGGATCACTGTATTAACAGAGGTGAAATACGCCCTAACCCCATGCAAGTATTTTGATACAAGGAGTAATCACCTGTAGTCTTGTTTTCCTTCTTTGTCTCTCATTGGCACGGTGCACCTACAACAGTCAAGCAAAAAAATGTTGAGTGAACACTGCAAGCACACTGCCTAGCCTCCACGCAGAGAAGGGGTCTGCTATGGTTTGAATCTTGAGTGAACCCCACGGCCTATGTGTTAAAAAAGGTGTAGTTCCCCAGCTTGGCGTTACTGGGAGGTGGTGGAAACTGTACGAGGTGGGCCTAGTGGGAGGTCTTTAAATCACTGGGGGCACGCCTGTGAAAGGGACTATAGCATCCTGATCTCTTTTGTTCTTGCTTCCCGGTCAAAAGGTAAGTGGTTTTATTCAACCATGCACTCCCACCATGACATACCACTAGGGTCAACCAATCATGGATTAAAACTCTAAAACTGTGAGCCAAAATAACCCTTTTCTCTTTATAAACTGATTTTCTCTGGAATTTGTTACAGTAATGGAAAAGTGACTAACACAGGGTTTACCCCACCAGTAAGAGACACAGGCAAATTCAAATCCTTCAGCCTTCCACAGGAGACACTTGCATGAATACATTAAAGTATAATAATAAATAGAAATGTCTGGAAGATGATTTAAAAGAAAAAAGAAATTACTTCAATATTTCCAGTGTTTCCTTCTGTGTGTGTGTGTGTGTGTGCGTGTATGTGTGTGTGTTTTAAGGCGCTGGAGATGGAACAAAGGGCCTCAGAAATGCTAGGTAAGTTTTCCATCACTGAGCTATGTCCCCAGACAATGTTTCCAGCTTTAAGCCAGCTCAAACTCTAGGCTTTTGAGCTTGCTTTCAGCATTTTGCTTCAATCCTCAAAATTCTGAGTAAGAAACTCAGGGTCAAAATTACCTAAACAAAAAAAGGCATGCCTATTACCAGGCTTTAGGTTTCTTCTATCTCTAGTTTAAGCTGGTAGAGGGCTGGTATACTATTTAAGGAAGGAAAGATTCTGGTCACAGAGCAGGTAAGCTGGAAGCAAGGACAGGCTTAGGGTCTAAGACCAAGCATTTTGGTGTAAGTTTGGGTCAGTTTAAAACTCTCCAAGGTCCAGTAGGGCATATAATATCCTTGTAGGATGCAATGTTCTAATTGTACTAATGAAGAAACCAAACAGCAGAAACCTAAGTACCTTCCTCAGGGACATGTTTGGCCCATGGCCTAGCTCAGACCTTGGGCCCCACCTGGCTGTGGTCAAGATGATATCAATATGAACTCACCCCAGTTTGCAATCAAATGAACGAGTTTCATTCAGAATTTCACCTCCAGTCTCAAGTTCATTGATTTGCCTCTGAATTTCATAGTCTATGAAAAACATATAAAAAAAACTTAGTATCATATTCTGATTATGCCTTTTAACCACTGATAATTAGAAACCTTTCTTAAACTTAAGTTGAACGATAATCAAGAAGTAGACTGTAATAATCCTGTGTGCTGCTCATTGCCATCATGGGATACTGAAGTTGGAATGGGTCTTGGGGAGCCCTGCACCCTTGTTTTCTTTTAGACAATTCAAGTTCACAGAGATCAAGCAATCCAACACAGATTACACAACCAGGCAGAAGCAGGTGTACTGAGTGACTGCAGACCTAGGATCACTGTCTAACAGGGGTTCTTACAAAGGGCTCTGGGACCTCCTGAAATTATATATAAAATGTGGGTGTGTGCCTTTTCTGGAGAGGGTTCAGAACTCTCATTCTGTTTTCAAAGGGAACCATTCAGTCCACAAGAACTGTGAGAACCAAAGGGGTCACTGTGTGACGATCAAAAAGAAAGGCAGGTCATGGCAATCAAATCAGATCAATTGCTAAGCTCCTCTATGAAAATAAATCTTCCCTTAACTCTCCCCCGCCCCATGCACTACCTTTCCTTGCTCAAATTCATACCCTTTGAATTGAATTGCTAAGTAGCAGCAATACCAAAAGATATCCATTTTAATTCCGCCTCTCCCCCACTGGAAGGCTCTCTTTGAATGACATGAGATTATGGCTAAACAGCCCAATGCAGGCAGAAAAATCATAGTGGAAAAATTATAGGAGAATGAAGCTCAAGAGAGCAAAGCTCTGGTTCTTCCACTAAGTTGGTGAAATTCTGACTTGCTCCAAAGGGTACTTCATATGATGAAAGGTTAGGGGTGACCAAAAACGTGCCAGAAGGCCCCTTCATAACTTACTGTGGATGAATCCTTTTTAAAACATGGTAGCTTGTTTGTTTTTTCAGATTACCTTTGACCCCTCTTGGAACCATGGGCTCAGAACAGCACCTGGCCCAACATGAAATGGAACTCTCTTCTGTTGGTTCCAAGCTTCCCTTCAAAAACATGGGCTACAAACATGAGTTTCCCTGATTTGCACCTTAGTGGCTTCAGAAACATGGTCATGTCCCCTTTCAGAGACAAAAGAGTTCACCCTCTTTGGTCTGTCTTCACATGGGGACCACCCCCCAAGAAATCATTCCCTTGGACATTTTTAATGTCTTTTTCCTGAAATTTTGTAGATGCGAGAGTGTCTTTAAGGAGGTTGGATGACCATCTGTGTTCAGGATGGAAAGGTTTTATATGAAATTGGAATCACCTTTTCTGTATTGTTTCTGATATTTTTCTTGACAAGACTCAGGATTCTAATAAACATTTTGGCTACAGCAAAATTCTGGCAACATGTTTTGTTGTCTTGTTCTTTGTGCACATTTGAGGGACATACTTTAAACTCCTTTCCCTCCTTCTTGATGTGTTGGGTTTAAAAAAATATATTTTTAGTCTCCAAAATGTCCTCCCAAGACTCAGTGACCAGTTTTAGTGGAATGCCCAGATGTCTATCCTGATAACCTATTTGAATAATTATTAGACATTTGTCCTCAATAAAATACCCACAGTTTATAAGAACAATCTTGATTGTACAGGCACATAGAATCTATTACTTGAAAATAGTAAAAAGCAGAAAAATATGTTGACCAATTAAGTCATGCCATGGCCAATCTAAAATGACCACATATGTGGGAGGGAGGCAAGAATGGAGGAAGGATGGATTGTATAGAGGAAAAAGAGGGGTGGGGAGGGGGTGGAGGGAAGGAAAAATATCAGAATGAGACAAACATCATTACCCTATGTACAGGTATGATTGTGCAAACGGTGCAACTCTACTTCATGTACAACCAGAGAAACAACAGTTGTATGACTTCATAAAATATAAGCCATGGCCAATCTAAAATGAACCTGACCTTATAAAGAAGGTGGTACATGGTAAAACATGGCAACAATAGCCTGTGAGTCCTCTCCTCAGGAGGCGGAGTCCACTTCCCTCCCCTTGAGTCTGCTTTGAATTCAATCTGCTCTGAATCGAGTATTTTAGAAGTGACACTATGAGAGTTCTAGAGTTTAGGACTCATACTGCTTTGAGGTTTCTGCCTTCATCCTTCTAGAATGTTCCCAATGGTAAATAAAGCCTGGGCTGGGCAAGTGAAGGATAGAAAGATAGAGATAGAGGATACAGACAGAGAAGCATGGTGGACAACCAGCACCAAGGCCCCCACATGTGAACGAGGCCATCTCAGACCCCTTGTTTCAGCTGACCCATCAGTTTTGCACAGCTGCGGAAGCAAGCAGGACTGGAAGAACCAACCAGTCCACAGAACTGAAAACCAAAGGGGTTACTGTGTAAGCTACTAAGTTTGGGGAGGTTTCTTAAGCAGCAAGAGCTGACTAACCAAAGCAGAACAACAGGAGCAACAGCTGATATTCACCTATGGCTTTGGCCAAGAACCTGATGCTGTTGAGATTCTTCACTTCAGTCCGGATGCCCAGGGGCTCCCCAGGGTGATGCACGGATATATTGGCATCCACTCTCAACTGACCCTCTGGAAAGAGAAAAAAGACAACTCTGGAAAAATTCTGTGAAGCAACATGGTCTTTTGGAGGATGCTGAGGTAAATTACATCTATATTGACATGCTGCCTAGTTACAGCAACCCAACATTGCAGAAGGCACAGCTGGTCCTGAAGAAAATGGCTGGTTCTTCTGTCCACTTAAGACTAGGCAGAATCAGAATTCTGAGGCATCCGAGGGGTGGGCCCCTCACGTGTTCAAGTACATGTGTATATAGATGTGTACTCATGCACACACAGAAGAGAAGTTCTGAATACACCAGCTGGGAGTCTCTAACATTTTCTGTGCTAAATAAGAACACTATTAAAATGGAGATTTACTCTGCAGTTTTATTCTGAAGTTTTTTTTTTTTTTCCAAGTGTCAGAACTGGGGTTGTGAAAAAAGCCTCTAAAATCATTATCTGAAAACACTACACAGCTCTCCAATGGAATGTGGATTTCCAGCAGTGATTCCAGGAGATTTATAAGACAGACCTTGAGAATTTACAGCTCAAGGGCAAGAGCTGAAACCTAGGCTTTCTCCCTCCTCCTCCCTCCAGGTACTGTAATAATCTCTTCTGTCCACAAACACGACTCCGCAGCTTTCCTGACTGCTTCCAGGATTTGGTGCAGTGGAAAGACAGTGCTGCTATGAAGTGGGGGGTCAGTGGTGGGACTGAGGGGCTGACCCCATCCTGGGAGGACCTTCTCTGCCCCTGAAAGGCCCTCCCCTAAAGAAGCAGGTGGAGAATCTGTGGAGAAGACGAAAGGCTTCTGAGGAAGAAAGGGGGGCAAAAGTCTAAGACAAATAGATGAAGATGTGAAATAATTGCGTTGTGCACCTGACAAAGTGAAGCTCAAATACTCGGTTCTCCAATTTCACTTACAACACTCAGAACAGAAAGAAGACAAAATGCCGGATTTTCTTTTCCTGCATGGTTTTTGTTTTTAAGGTAGGGTTTTGCTGTGTTGTCCAGGCTGGAACTCATGATCCTCCTAATTCAACCACCTGAGGAGCTGGGATTGCACGTGTGCACCACTGTGCCCAGTTCCTAGGTGGGTTTTAAAATTAAAACATCATCTGCAAATCTGAGTGTTTCAATGGGCTGAATAAATTCACTTCCCAAGGTTCCATAACTAAAGCACAGTAAAATAATAAAAAATGGAAAATAAATTCCGTGTGAAGAAAAGTGAAATGGTTTCTCTATCACTCCCCCAGTGCTGAGGTGTGGAGCTTAATCCTACACCAAGGGTGAGACCACCATGCCCGCTGCTGCCCCTTCTCTCCTACCCTCAGAGAAGGGGAAGAGCCCACCCATTGTCTAGTTCCAAATTCCTGAAAAGATGCCTCTCCACTCAGGAACTACTCTAGCCAAATCTCTAGCACTGACTCCTCAACAATCCCACAGCCCCTTAGTTTAAATCACCTTTTGAACAAGCTGTGCTTTTCTGAATCTCAAATCCTGCTAGTGTAGGAACCTTGAAGTCATCTTCCTCTTCTACCTTCTCTGCCCCTTACATCCAAACTGCCAATTAGAGTCTACCAGGTCCCCCCTCCAAAAGTTCCATGGACTTGTCACTTCCTCAACATTTCCAATGCTGCCACCCTTGCCCAGGGTCTTGGAACTTCAGTGGGGTTATGGGATCACATCCCAACTCTTAACACAGCAGTGCTCCCTGTCCCGTCACCCACGTGTGACCATGACTTCCATCCTGTTACAGTGGCTTTCACGGCCTGGGTCGCTAACGCAAGCACAATGTTGGCTCCCGCGGGACCGCCTCATCTCCTCTTGGTACTCAAGAGCCCTCACTGATGTGCACGTGGACACCACCCACACATTCCCACCATGGGAAGCTCCTCTGCAGCCAGGGAGCCTTCTGTGTACAACTTCCTGTCTACGTCACTGGCACACACTTATCACATGGCTCTTGTCCTCTCTTCCACCTCTGCTCATCCTTCAAGGTCCCACTGAAGAGCTACCAACTTCTTCTACTCCACCTTACTGGACACCTCAGCCCCACGTGAAAGAGCGACTCATCCTTCCTTCTTGAAATATCTTCTGACCTCACTGGTAAGTGAGCCTCTACTTGCAGGAACTCCAAACCAGGGGAGTACACATAATCCATACCATGAAGCTGAGCCCAGGACTGAGAGTCTATTTGAAGTAACCTTATCTTTAAGACCAAATGGAAGGCTCCTTGAGGACCAGGCCCAAATTTTAAATCCCCTCGTGCCCTCTCAAGGACATCACTCTCTTATCCCTCTCCCACATCAGTCACCGATCTCGTCCTCAGTGTTTCCTCTGCTATGACACGTGTGATAGTATTTCTCATTAAGAAAACAAACAAAAGCCCAATACTTACTCCCCTGAGCCCGTCCTAACTCCATCAGTCACCCAGCTTCTGTTGCTTCCATGATCTCACCTCCCACCTACTCCAAACCCACTTCAGCCTGGCTGCTGGCCCTGCCTCTGTGAAAATGCCCTTGTCCAGAGGCACCAACAGCTCTCTGGCTGCCAAATCCAGGGAACGCAGGACATGCTTTATCTTCACCTTACTGGACACCTCAGCAGCATGTGACAGAGCAACTAATCCTTCCTTCTCCAAATATCTTCGGCCCTTAGCCTCTATGGCCTGACCCTCTCGGTTTTCCGCCTACCTCCCTGGACACTCTGTTTCTATTTCATTTTTCTGGTGCCTTCTTTTCTAAACTCGGGCTTCTCTTCTTTATACTTTCTCTGCGGGAGTATAGGTGTCAAATGTCACCTAAATTTCTCTTTTCAGCCCAGTCCTTTCCTCAGAGTGCCATACCAGTCTCACGGGCATTTCAGTTGCCAGCCCTGAATCCTGATTTGTCCCTTCACAAGGACACTTGTGTTCTCATCTTTAGACTTCAGGCAATACCACCACCTAGATCCTCAAACTTCCCCGAGGTACCCTCACTTTCTTCTTGTCACAGATCTTCCACTCTGGCCTGTTACCTAAAAGTCACTCCTAAAAACCACCCCGAATCTGCCCATCTCTCCATCACCACTGCCAAACAGCGAGCGCCCGACAGCTGGTATTGGTGCTTTGACTCTTGCCTTCTGGAATCCACTTCCCACAGGGCACCAGAGGGTTTTCTAAAACATTAATCAGACTACGAGGTCACTTCCTTGCTTAAAAACCTTCCAGTGATTCCCCTCAGCCCTTGGATAGAAACCGAAACTTCTTGCCACTACCTGTAATCTGTCCCACCCCAACTTTACAGTCATCTCTGACGCCACTGCTCTTCTGCTTTCCCTACAGCGCCCTCTGTCACCTCGGTCACCTCAGGGCCTATTCTGAGCTCTTTCACAACTCGGGCCCTTTGCCACAGCTGTTTCCTGGAATGCGTATCTCCCAGCTCTACGTACGAACTTCGAGTCATTCTTCAGGCCTTAACTCAATGTCACCTCCTCTGAGGGACCCTAAAAAGCAGTCACCTTCCAATGTTATTCTGTACCACATCACCTCATTTAGTTCCTTGAAGCACTTATCACTGCAATTACTGTGTTTTATCTGCTAACGTATTGGTGTTGCCATGAATAAAAGCTCTCCATGGCAGGGACAAGGTCTTTCTCAGACTCCAGAGCGGGGGCTGCTCATGGTGCTTGTTCAATGTTGAACAATGGATGCCAACGTGCTCTTATTTTCCTGAGCAATGAGTAAGCAGACTGGCGCCCACCTCACAGGAGGCGCCTGACAGGTTCTGAGATTCTGTCTGAGTGGGACTCATCCACAGTTGGACTCTTCTGAAGGCCCATTTAGCTCAAAGGAAAACTTCCATCTGTGCCCAGCTCTGCTCAACCAAATCACAATACTTGGGAGACAACTTTTTTTTTTTTGAACTCAGGGAACCCTGGATTACTCACTTGCTTTTAAAAAGGAAACCATCTTTCACAATTTAGAATTCTAATTTGGAAGACGAATAAAAGCATGAATTTTAGTCTCTCCCAGAGAAGACCATACTACATAAATGTCTGAGAGGAATCATTTAGTATCCTGCAGTGTTGAAAGAGAGTTCCCGAGTCTGGATTCAAATATAGTATCAAACACTAACAAAAGATACTCTATCCAGAGAAGACAAAATTCCTTTTAAACAAATTAAGTTCAATTGCCTAAGTGCATGCGAGCCTTACCAGGCAGCTTTACTTCAATGCATTCTGTCCCACCGAGGGAGGGCCTTCATTCACACATCATGAGAATGTTACCAAGCTCAATTTCTGTCTTCCAAAGGCAGAGATCTGTAACAGCAAAACTAAAATACTATACCACTGAGCACCATGATAGAGTGCAGTCACATATTTTTTTCTAAAACACATTCACACAACAGAAATACAACATCAGGACAGAAAACTGTTTCTGCAAACAGCGGGATTCCAGGCTTTGGTAGGAAGGTCTGTCAAGCTATCTCATTCTGGTTGCTGAATACTCTGCAATATTTTAATAACAAGATTTAAGAAAAAAACACATATGCACACACACATATAAAAAGTGATAATTTCCCCCCCAGTGCTAGGGATGGAACACAGGGTCTCACCCATGCTAGTCAAATGCTCTACCACTGAGCTACACCCCCAGGTGAAAGTGACCAAATTTTATTGAACATATCTCACAAAGCATATCTCATCCAAAACTGTGGCGATTCCCTAAGAGCAATCCTACTTATTGTTAATAAGAGCACGTAACACCCAGCATGGTGTTTTCACCAGACCCGGTGCTGCTTTATATACATTATGACATTCATTCTCTACCACACAGCATTCGTGACAAATCCACTAAGACATCCCTGAGGCATTTCAAATTTAGCATTTCCAGAATGGAATTCCAGGTTTCCCCCACAAAGTCACTCCTCTCATGCAGCTGCTCATAAACTCCCCTTAACGACTTTGTCAACTTCCTTTCCTTTTTGGTTTCTTCCATTCACTTTCCACACACCATTACTTGGGGATACCTCTTATAAATGTGCAAAGTGAGGCACAGAGAAGTCAGACAATTTGCTCAGGTTTCTACCATGAGAAGTTGTGGGACAGGACTATTAGAGCCCTGGGCACCCACAACCTGCCACTCTGGATACTTGCAAGCAGGTATCTATGGCATTCTTGACACCGCTGTGGCTGCCACTAGGAAGCAGTATGACACTGTGCTTTTAAAGAAAGGTCTTCAGGAGTAGGACATACTGGCCTTGAATCCCAGCTCAAGAGCTTCTTGTGAACCCCTGGCAAATAACCCTGTATCCTGACCTGTATCACAGGTGATACAGGGTCTTAGGAATGTCTAAAGTTTAAATGAGATGGTGTCAATTTTTAAAAATGCTTAGTGAACTGATGAGCACATATTAAACATTCCAACTGGAAGATATCAACTTGTTGGAACAGCAGGTCTACTTCTGTACACATGCTGTCTATTGAGAAGGAAATGACTTGGAACCTGAGTTGAACTGTCCGTAGTCTTTAGTAAAACTATCAGGAACTCAATCACAGCCCAGAACAATGCATGCCTCATTCCAGAAGCACCATGTCCACTCACTGGTCAACACTGCCACCTCTTTAGGGTGGTCTGAGGTTCCCAGGATGTGGTCTCCAATGCTGACACAGGGGTCCTAGGATGATGGCATAGAATGATGAGCAAAGAAATTGGGGCAGATATGATGCTACCAGGAAGCCGGACTCCTGTAGACTCCAGGCAGCCCCCGACTCCCCACAGCACTTTAGAACCAAAGCCACTCGACTGCTGTGCTGGAAGCAAAGCTGCTGGATTTGTGTTTAAAAGAAACAAAAAGTGTCACAACAAATGAGATTTAATGAACATGCTCAGCTGTCACTGACTCACAAGTTCTTGCCATTATGGTTTATCTCTTGGCAAGGACCCAGATGGGACTATTTCTCAACTAACAGGTGGCCTGTTTATTATTCCACAAGGTTCGCAAGAATCACAGTGGTTCTGAGGAAGAATGGAATAATAAAAACTTTTTTAAAGCAATAGAGAATCACGCTTAGCACATTAATGGATAACCATCCAACCTGCCCATATTTCATTTAGATTCTGTGGGTAAAAATGTAGCCTGAGAGATAAATGGAAAATGGAGAATTCTCTTACTCTCAAACAGTTTCATTTCTATAAAGGAAATGTGTAGAAAGCTGACCTTTATGCAATTCAGACTCATGTGGCTGTTTTTCTAGACTTTGGCTTAAAGAAGATGATAGCAAATAAGTGCTATCTTCAGACTCGACCCATACCAAAGCTTTGAAGGTACTCCTTATTGCTTGCGAGATCTCCTATGTGACAAACGTGGCATTACAAATTCAGAATGTAACACGCAAATACATCATGTGACACGATAAGGGTATTAACAGTACCATGGACTGGCAGAGGTGACCATTATCACCAGTGGTACTTAAGGGGCACCCACTGTGACCACTACTCTGCGTGTGTGCTGGGAAAGCACATGACTGTGATTGAGAACCAGGGAATGCACGGAGGCTAAGAACAGAAAATTGGGGAGAAATCATGGGAGAGGTTAGCTTTCAAGAATTTAAGGGAGGGTAAAGGAGAAAGGGCCAAGAGAGTAGAGCCATCAAGACAATGAACTTTCTCCAAACTTGTAACATATTCAATATGCCAACGTTTAAAAGGGACAGTTCCCTTCCTTCCCAAGGGTGCAGGTGTTTCTTTTGTTGTTTGAGTTTCCTACTTTACTTTTACTGAACTTAAGTCAGGATAAAGCTTTATGTAGTCATAATCTGGGCTTATAGCCAATATTATTTGGCTTTGGTTGCACATGGATGGAAATTGTTTTTTTAATTACTATTTTAATTGTACAAATTTACGGAGTAGTGTGATAATTTGACACATGCATACAGTGTAATAATCAAATCAGGGTAGTTAATGTTTCATGGGTAAAACTTCCACCAAAGAAGGAAAAGAAACAGACCCCGCCCTCCCCAAAATAGCAACTATCTATCTGTACAGAATTCAGGAATTATTCTTGATGCACTGTCTTCTTTCTGAGAAAGATTAAATTGTTTAAACACGCTATTTCCTGAGTCCTCATGTTCTGGTGTGAGAGGCGGGGAGAAGACACCATCCCGTGCCCACGTTCGTGGGCTTGCATTACTGCACTGCCATTATGTGTTTATTTTTTTTTATTTTTTATTTTTTTGCGGTGCTGGGGATTGAACCCATGGCCTTGTGCTTGTGAGGCAAGCACTCTACCAACTGAGCTATATCCCCAGCCCCATGTGTTTATTTTTATTTGAGGCTCAGAAAAGAATCCAAGTGGGGAGGGAGCAGGTGGGGAGACTGAAAATGGGATGTAAACAATAGCATAACTGATGACAGAGAACAGAACTCAGAGGAGACCCAGGAAGCAGAAAGCAAGACAGAGGGACAGAGGGACAGTGCCTCTGTGGCTTCTACCTGCCATGTTGGCCTGGCTGGTTCCCAGGGCTTGAAGGATCAGCTGCAGCTCCCTGACGACTGTGGCGGCCTCTTCTCCACAGGACAGGTCAGGCTCCAGGACCACTTCCAGAAGGCCGACCCCTACCAAAGAGAGGCAGAGTCAGCCTGCCTGGGGCTGGCCAGTCCCATCAGCAGATAAATCAGGCAGAAGTGTCAGAAAATCTGTGTTGCCAAAGGACTCTCGAGGTGTTCTGGCCTTGAAATTGTTTCTCCTTCCCTGGTCTTTATTGACTTTTAACTTCGGCTTATTTCTTTTAACATATATCTAGCTGCGGGGTCTGTGACAGGGTAGGGAAGTCTGTCTGACTCTAGGGGTGGCCCAGGTGTCACTCTGCCAACACCTACATGGTCAGTATGATCTCCATCAGCCAGGCCCCTCTGCCTGGTTTCTCAATTGGTTTGGGAAAACCCCAGAAGGGAAGAAAGGTGTCTAAAACCCAAAGACTCCAGAGGCTGGAAGGAAAGACAACACGTGCGCCTACCCGCCCTGTTCAGATCAATGAGCGTCTGGGCCCTCAGGTCATCATGCAGGCTCTTGCCGCTGTCCTGCTCCAGCTGGATCTGCTTGATCCGCACCGTCTTGGAGACCATCTGACTCCGCTTCTTCCCTGCACAGACGCTGTATGCCAGGCTCCCATTCGCAGCAATCGGGAGCCTCTGCTGGGTAATTTGGTAGCCTGCCTGCACTCGAACAAACACGAGCTACAGTCACCAGGCCAGAACCAAGAGCTGGGATCCAGTTAGTTGACTATTTTTTCTACTGCCACCGACTTAAGGCTTATGTGAAACCAAAGTGAAAAACAATAAAAAGAAAAAATTTGTTTATGCACTACCGCCATAATTTAGCCTGGCTGCTTCTGGCTGTTTCCATCGCTCACTTATCCTCCCTTCCCTAAGCCTCTCACCCCGCAATAACAATGCAATTAATAACACCAGTCCCGTCTTCCTTACTGAAGGCCATTTTGGGGAATGACAATAATTTCATTGTCAGGGGCCCCTAAGAGAAGAATTTATTGTTTTCATTTAGCTCATTAGCCTAAACCCTGCATCTCATTACCAGGCGCTGACAGACCGTCCTTATTAGGAAATGCTGGCCGTGCATTTTTTGCTGTCTACTCTCACCGGGGAGACAGCAGTTACAAGTATGTTTAAGCTTGTTTTGATTCTGCTCTTTGAGCTCACCAATCACGCCAGCTGCCCTCTCAGACCCAACTTCCCCTCTTTCTAGCCAGAAAGAGCTGTGACACTCACACTCAGCAAACTGAAAGTACACAGTACTAAAATACTGATGGATAGTGCAAGGACTCCTGCACCTCCTTCTAAGTGGAGAGGAAGAATTACTTTCAAATGCACACATGCATCAACACACACTAAAGAGACAGCAGGTCAATGCAGAAAACTGAAGAAGAGCAGAGGATCATAGCTAATCATCTGCAGCCTCGTTCAGTTCTCAGTAGGTTATACTTGTTTAATCCCACAACAACCCTAAGCAGCACAAGGCACAGAGGAGTTAAGGGCCTGGCCCATAGCCACGCGCAGATCTAGGAAGTCTCAAGGTCAACATGTGAACTTGATGGTCTGGCTCGAGTCTGTCTTCCTCATCACTAGGCCAGCCAGCTGTTTTTAAAACTTTAACTGAATCAGGCTTGTCAAAACACAGCGTGCCTAGTGCCACCTCAAAGGTTCCTGATTCATGGGTGTGGGGTGGGGCCTGAGAATTTATATTTCTAAGGAGGTCCCAGGAGATGCTGATGCTGGTGCTCTGGGACCACACACGGAGAGCCCTGCAGGACGCTAATTCACTTCTATGCTGACAAGAAGTCTCAATTTGTAAAACCAAACTCTGGGGAAGGTAACTTGGAAAAAACACAGGATGCCCTGTTCAATTTGAATTTCAGGTAAACAATGAATACTTTTTTAGTATAATTATGCCCATGTAACATTTGGCAACATCAGATGTGACTAATATGACCTACCTGGGCCCGAAAGAACAGAAGTCCATAGATAAACCAAACCCCTCATTTCATCATATATTGCTAAGGCTCCCATCTTAGCCAAAGTGGCTATCACTCTTAAAAGATGAAGAAATGCAGACTGGGGATGTAGCTGAGTAGTAGGGCACTTACCTACCATGCCACAACCCTGGGTTTAATCCCCGGCAATCACAAAAAAGAAATGCAAACCACAGCAGAAAGCTGGAAGGCTGGCAGGTGGTGGTGGTGGTGGTGGTGGGTGTGGTGGTGGTGGTGGTGGGTGTGGTGGTGGTGGTGGTGGGTGTGGTGGTGGTGGTGGTGGTGGTGGTGGTGGTGGTGGTGATGGTGGTGGTGGTGATGGTGGTGATGGTGATGGTGGTGGTGGTGGCTACAGCTGGAGAGTTCTGGTCCTATTTAATTTTTTATTTACTTCTTTCCTTGCCCACTAAAAAGCAGCTCACCCTAACCTTCAGGTCAAGGAGAATGAGGTGAAGCAACCTTATCACTATTGTTTGGCTCAGTCTAGAGGAGCACTCAGATCAAATGACACATTATTTTGGGAAACCCACTCAGCGTTTCGGTTTTGTTCCAACTTCAAATTAGGAAAAACTGGCTTTCATTCACACTGGAACCACTTAAGGAAAAATCTAATTTTATGGAAAAGACAGGTAAATACCGAATTTATTGCTCAACCAATTACTGTTGTTCGTGCAGCTTTCTGGCTCGTGGTTCTGCCTACTAGTGTTCACTTACTTGCTCTGTGTGAGATGACAGATATGTCTCCAATAGCTATCTTACTGGGAACTTCAACTTAAAGAGAGACGCTCTCGCAATGTCTGTGGAGCTACGGTGGGCACTGACCAGTGCATCTGCTCAGGGTCCGCCTTTGTCCTAGCAGGCAATTAGCACCAAACACCACGGCGGGGCTGAGCCTGACAACACTGGCTTCTCCTAGTCCCCGTTCAATTATGAATGAGCCACCAGAAGCATGAGGCTAAGCAAGGAGTCAGCAATCAGGACAATTGCATCCAATCTAGTAAACATCGGGGGGCACCTGCTTCATCAGGGCCAGCCAGAGCTTCCTGCTGGGATGGACAGAGCGCTGATTGAAAACAGGAGTGGGCAGCCCTTCTCTCCCTTGCTTCAAACCCCCAAGGCAGGACTGGCCCAGCTCTGGGAACTTCCAGGGGGTGGATCACAAAGCATACTTACAGGGAGGTCTGCATAGAAGTAGTGCTTCCTGTCAAACAAGGACTTCTTGTTTATGTGGCAGTTCAGAGCCAGGCCTGTCATCACTGCAGCTTCGACACACCTCCTGTTGAGAACCTATGGAAGAGCCACACAGGAGCTCCTTTCAGAACCAAAGCCAGCTGAACAAATGCTTCTCCTTCACACTGACATCCTCCCTGAATATTCAACTGCGCCCTTCCATGGGCATTGGCTCTGGTTCTCTAGGCGGGCAGCTCCAGTTCACAAGCTGTTTGTCTGCAAACGAGGAAAATGATACAAAAAAGAAAATGCACACAGCAGAGGGTCCAACTGGAGACAAGAAACTGCCACACTGGGGACCCTTCATCTCAATTCCTGGTGTTGAAGTTAACAGAGGAGTTAACAGTTGAGTGAGCAGTAGAGCGGGTTACTCTGCGAACAACCCAGCCCCTCTTCTGAAAACAGAACATGGAGCCTGTCAGAACACCAGTGAGGCCCTGGGGTTCTGAGGGAGGGTCCAGGGGCAGCTCAGCAAACCACATAGGTGACATAGGAACTGGAAAGGCACAGGTGGAACCCAGGAAGGAGACTGACGGATATTTATTTACTGACAGAAAAAATGAACGCCAGAGAACCACATTTCCTCAAGGGCTGGGAAATGGTCACCACGGCCGGCCAGCTTTCAGTCCAGGCCTGGACAGCTCCCTAAAAGGGGCTCTGACCAGCAGTGGTACACACGGTTGACTCCCTGATGCTGTTCAGCTCTGCAGGGAGTTCCCTGTGAACTCACCCTGAACGTCTTTCAGGAGTGAAGGACCCAGAAACAGGGAGCAAACGCCCCAGCTCCAAAGGACATGAACAGCTTTTAGGAACTTTGGGGTCTGGAACTAGGTCAACGACTAGAGAACACGGCAGAGGAGAAAGAGCACAAGCTCTCCGTCAGGTCCACAGCCCACTTCTGCTCTGGAGACCTTGTTATTAGGAACCTCAGTTTCCTCCTCTCTGAATCAAGAATATGATACCTATCTTGAAGAGGCAATCTGTCATAGGGACTCAATAAACTGTTCATTTCCCCATTTTACCTTGGGAAAATATGTGAGGATGTTGTGCTTGCAATATTTTATGTTTTATTATAATATTTAGATGTTCTTCAGTAAATTGAGCATTTATATGTAATATTGTAATACACATAATAGACAAATAAAATATAATAGTATTTCTATTACTTAGATAAGGCTTTCCAGTGGAGCATTTTTCACATCCACTATTTTATTCTAATCTATAAAAAAGTTTTATTCTAATATTCTAGTATTTCAAAGAAAACAAAGACCTAGAGAGACTACACGACGACTTGCCCGGTTGGCAAATGATATAAAGCAAGCTCTGAAGCCAACATGTGCCCTTTCCTAGGTGACAAGCAGAATCCCTGTGATCTGGGTGAAGCCAGAATTAAAAATAGGCAGTTAGTGTAGAATAGGTGATTGGGTCAAGTTGAGAAAATGGAGGCCGGTTTGGATCCGGGAAGTTGGAAAGGGCCCCTGGGAGGTTGGAATGTTCCTGTCTCCAGAGCCCTTGGAGGCCACCCCTCCCGAAAAGGTTGCTAATGCAGCAACTCCTGAGCAGACAGAGAGCTGCTCATTGATGCCCCTGGGCTACCGCTCCCTACTGCCTAGCACTCCACCTTGGCCCTTCTAGCCCACCTGCCCACTGGCATCTCCTGGGCCCAGTCAGTAGGCAGGAAGGAGAAAGGTAAGGAAGAAGAATGCAGAATGTATCAAAGGGATAGGACTTCCTCATCCCACGGATTCCGCCTTTGGGCCCCCTTCTTCCGCCCGGGAGAGTCTGTTTACTATCCTTTCTCCTTTCTCCTCCACGCTTGCCTGCGTCTGCTTCCCTGGTGTTGACCTCAACATCGGAGGAAGCAGGCCTGGGCAAGGTAACTGACAATGGGCGGTGTCATGGGGACTGGCTCTCTGTGCTGTAGTGATGGGTACAGATGGATCACATGCGGATTTAAAAAAAAAACAAAAAACTTTAAAAAAATGTTTTTTAGTTGTAGATGGACACAGCATCTTTATTTTGTTTATTTTTATGTGGCACTGAGGATCGATCCCAGTGCCTCACAAGTGTGAGGCAAGCACGGCACCGCTGAGCCACGACCCCAGCCCCATCACAAGCAGATTTAAAAAACAAACTATGTGACAAACTAAAAGAAGCTGCTACTTGCTGCAATATATAACCCCCAAAGGAAACCCAAACAAGTCTCCTACTATGACAAGACCACACACCTCTTGTTAGGAACCCACAGTACAAAAGAAGGGAGCCGTCTCACAGCTTCTATTCCAAGTTCTTCCTTCTGGGCCTAATAATGTTGTCTGTTCGCAGTAAAAATGGTTTTCAAGGAAAGATGTGCTGGGGAACAGGGTGCTCTCATTATTGATGTTTTCACATTATTGAGGTGCTTCACCGAATGAATGGTGGTTACTGGAATACAAACAGAGCCGGGGAGAATCCTGTCAAACCTCAGCCTGGTGACTGGGGTGGAGGGGTCCAGGGATCATGAGGCTGGAGTCCTGGCCCTGAGCTCTGCAGTGCTGGTGACTGTGGGACTCCCTGCCTGCACCACGCTGGCTTTCTCACCCCCAGTACTCTTCTCACCATCGCTTTCTCTCTCAATCTGTCCCTCTGGGGCCAAGCTGTGTCCTCCTTCCAAGCATAAAAAGAGCCCAGGTCACTCTGTTTATTTTTGAGCACGCATAACAAGCTGCCTGCACCTGGCGCTGGGGGGTGTTGAGAGCTGTGCGGACCACAGACTCTCACTGTGCCCAGTCCATGCAAGTGCCCGGCACTTGATACACCATCAATTTCCAAAGAATAAGAATGCAGTAAAACACAAACATTCGAGCAATATTGAATATAGTTTAATCTTTTTTTGATGATTTAGAAGGCTTGAAGTACTTCAGGGTCAGAATCATAAGCATCAATCATTGCCACACCGCAGTTGCACAGAGGGGCTAGTAAACAGAGTGCCAGTTAAAAGAATGCCAAGAAACAAGAATTTATTATGATCTTAGTCAAGCTGCCTGTGACAGATGGAGGTCCAGGTCAGCATGTTCTGAGGATAGGATGCCGAGCTGGAAAATTCAACTTGGGCTGTCTGAAACATTTCTTGAGTGTCTATAATGTACTAAACATTAGGAATCTAGAGATAAATTGGACTCTATCCCTAACCTCAATGAATCTGCAGTGGTGACAAGAACCTGCTGCCTTTCCAACACCCTTTTCAAGCTCATCTTCCACACCAGAGTGATCTTGCTAAAAATGCACTTTGTGGTATTTTGTTGCCTGAAGTCCTTCAATGGCCCTGTGTGGCCCCATGATAAAGACTGAGCTCTTGGATGATCTAACTCCTTCCTCAGTCTTAAATCTCTTCTCCTCCTATGCTCCTGGCCCCACACCCCAATGGTCCAGCTCTCCTATACAAACATGCAGATCTTCTAACTCTCCCTGTTCTTGTTCCCTTCAAAATCCTACTGAGATGTCACCACTTCTGTGAAGTCATCACTGTTATGCTTTCCCTGTACCTCTTCTGTCTGTACAATTCCATCTGTGCTGGTATCACAGAGGATTGAATCTGTTCAGATACTTCCACACAATTATAAGCCTCAGGAGGATGGGAACTGTCTCTTCATTCCAATACAGAATCTGAAAAAAAAGGGGTGCTCCACTCATGTGTGAACTTCAATGAGAAGGAAGGTGATGGGTGTCAGGTTGGGGGAAGATTTCAGAGAGCCAGCCATGCCCAAGTCTCCTCTGAAGTCCTACCTGCCAGCCTTTACACTTGTTTCTGAAGTGGTCTAGGAGATAACTGACCATGTGTGATAAGACCAGCGGGCTAACTGGAAACTCAAAAGACTAACTTGTCCTATAGAAACCACGTTCCAGACTTCTCTGTAATTAATCTCGGTGACGATGAAGGATCACAGGATTAGTCATAACAGCTTTCAAGTGGAAGGAAACCGATAATCCTTGGGCCTCGCTCAGCACATCTTTCTCAACTGGGCCTGTGGACACTTCCCTTTGGGCTCAGGTACGATCAACAGCAGGTATTTATCGTGCACTGGTGTTGTCTGAGGAGATCTGAGGTGTGTGTCACACACATCTGCTACGCAGTCCTCCTAGCAATCCTAGGGTAGAGACTATTATGACCTTCATCTTAGAGATGATGAAGGAAAGCACTCAGATGAACTAATTTGGCCAGGTGACACACATAATAAGTAGTAGAGCAAGGACGTCAGATTCTGGAACAAAGGCTCTCAACCACGACCTTCTTTCTTGAATCTTCAAAGAATAAAGTGTGATAGTTTGGTTCTTAAGACCACTAACCTGGCCAAAACTCCACAGCGGTACCCCAAACCAAATCCTGATGCAGTCAATTTAAGGCAGATGTTGCCTGTAATGCTTTACTTCTATAAGATTCTCTCTACATAGGTCTTTTCCAGAGGGCAGGTACTGTGGTTTTTTTTGTTTGTTTTGTTTTTTTAAACTTTCTGAAACACTCAATACACAGTATCTGGTAATGTAAGTTTTCTCAAATAACAGAGGATATTTTCCTGCTATATTTCTGACATAAGAATTCATAAAATGATTCATCAACTAGGAGGCTAATTCTTCTATTTCATCAGAAGGTAAGAAAGCTATTAAGAGGCAGAAGTGGGAGATGAGACAAACACACAGTGAACCAATTTCTTAATGAGCTGGGGGAGAGACTGGGCAGAACATGGCCTGGAAAAGGATATCAGGGGTCATGGGTGGCAAATAGGAACGGAGAATCATTTTTAAAAAGAATCATTTGCTGGGTTTGCGGGTAAAATGTTGAATAGTGCTGCAACCATGCTTTGTTTAGACTCCATATCCAGGACATAAGGCAGCCTAAGGCAACCCAGAAATGAGCAGGAGACCTTCAAGAAGACATTGTGATCCAACTATGAGAAAGAGTCTTCCAATTCTGAGATTCATTCAGCCTAACCAAACAATCATGTTCTGGTGTCTGGGTACAAGAGACCATCATATAATGACAACTCCCAACACCACTCCCCATCACTAAGTTCTACACACTCTACTTCCTTAACACATCCTGAGTTTCCATTTCCCCACATCCTCTGGGGTAATTCAGGTCTCTCTTCAAACACCATCCCCTCCAACCATGAGGGGCCACTGACCACCTGGCCAGACACTTCCTCTGCCTCTAGAGTCTCTTTCACATCCTTCAAGAACGACTTCTGTGAAGGTCAACCTGTTCGTGTACTTCCTCTGTGGAGAATTCTGTCTCACTACTCCCCAACACCCAAAGGCTGCAGTCCAGTGCCCAGTAGTCTTCAGTACCCAACCCAATGCTCCCATGTGGCCAAGTACAAACTGCCAATGCTGCTGGTAACACTCTTCTTCCTCATCTGCTTTAGCAAGAACTGTCTTGACACTTGGCAAGACTCTCAGATGTCACCTTCTTCATGAGCTCTCTTCTGCCACTACCCCAGGCTAGGTGTCCCTCCTTCTCTGCTCCCATAACACTCAGGGGAAGCACCGTCTCCCCAGCAGCCTGAGCTCCCTGAAGCAATGGTGTCATTCTGCTCTTCTTCTTTGCCCCACCACCTAAGCCTAACAGCAAGCCAACCAACATTAGCTGCGGTAATGAATAATTTAACATTTCCTTTATCAACACCCAAAAGACTGTAAGCTATGAAACAAAAGCAAAATTTGTTCTATAAAATGTATTAGGAAAAAGAAGGCACTCTCTGTATGTAGAATGGAACATTTTAAATGCAGAGACTTCATTACACATTTGAGAGAAGAGCAGAAATGTCAAAGGGGGCACAGTGAGACGACTTCGGAGACTCTTAGCAGCAAGAAAGCCACCCTATCCCAGGGCTGGAGAGAAAGGGGAGAAGCAGAGTTAACTAGAAAGCCAGGGTGTGGGGTCACCAGAGGCTGCAGGAAGCATGGCAGCCCTGTCTCCCAGAAGCCAGAGCCATGATGAGACCCAGGTGCCACCACAGACACTGACAGGGTCTTTCTTCCTACCTGCAATCTTTCATCACACCTCCTGGTGGCCCCAACCAAACAGAAGGCAGCTGACCAACTGGGATCGGCACCAGGAGGAGCTGGAAAAACAGGCATTCACAAATCTGAGAATGTGTGTACCACGACAGGAAGGGCACACACATACATTTTTGTGTTCATTTCTGTGACTTCTTCTTTTGATAAATGAATAATCAATAAAATGCTGCCATTCTCAAGTCTGCAGCCACTAGAAAACTGCAAATTTGGTGGGTTCCTTTTTTTCATATACTGGGAATCAAGAATTATGAAACACTACTAATTTGTAAGCAACATTTGTGTTAACTCACCTGGCTTGAACTGAACTTAATCTACATTCAATACTAGGAAAGAATTTGCTAAGCAAGTTAACAGAATAACCTATATTAAAGTCAGTAAAGCATTCTCTAGAATTTGAGCATTTTTATGTGAAATTCTACTAATTACAAATAAATCCACTCACGAAAGCCAGTCCCCAGGATCCACACTGGGAAATACCCGGGGATGTACTGCAAGGAGTAAACTGCACAACTTTCAAAACAGGCTGCCATTCATGCTATTTCTCTACCTTCCTGACTTTTTCCTTAACTGGCAAGCCCATGATGCTCTACTTCCCAAAGTTAGTCCAATGAGTATCTATACTTCTTTATAAAGTTGAGGTGACATGGCAATACTGGTGTCCTCGCTGAAATTCTAGTTGGCAATTCCTCTGGAGCATTAAAACAAAGACTACAAAGTGATGTTTTTCAAAAAGCCCAAATGGCAATTACTCTGAAATTTATGCTAAACATGACAGATCTGATAATACAGATATAGCATGGTAAATGCTTTAATTTATGGAAAGAAAGTAATTAAAATTTATTAAGTGAAAATAAGGCAGTAAAACGGGCCTTTATCTTACTGCTCACCATAAATTTGTCTCAAAGCATGAACTCCCTCTGATTCGTATTCAAACAAGTTATCATGTGATAAATTTTCATTATGATAGAGAAAATGGTTCCCCATTTCCTCACCCTCACACTCCTCACCATCGGGCCCTTTTATCATAAACCAAAACAAATACAAAACTGTAATAATGCTGTTAAAATTCAGTTTACTAAAACTGGTCAAGATAACTTTTTGAAGAATTTCACCATCAAAAGTATAGTTTTAGGTAGGTATTAAATATATGTGTGGATATGCTCACATAAATATATGTTCTTTATGCTTAAACATGAGCTTTGCCTAGGGAAGAAAAAAGAAGTAAATGCTATATCATTTCTTTTGTTTATGTCCCTCTTTCACAAAGGGGAAACAATAAAATATCCATCACATGTGCAATAATTCCTGGTCAAAAGAAGAGAGGTATGGCTGGCAGTGTCAGCTGTCCCTCAGCTCAAGTTTCTCTTCATTCCCAGCCCTCTGTACAAATTCAAGGGAAAGAAAATTTCTTTGATCTAAAGAATGGTAGAAGCCTCGTTTTCTTATCTAGGAGTCCATCCTCATCCTGCCTCTGCTTACCTGGCAAGCTCAGATGGCCCACAGGCAGTGCCCAAGGTCAGCATCAGATGAGGCTAGAGATAGGCAACCTATACGAGCTTGCCTTTTGGCACTAGAGCAATTTCTCTTGCTTTTTCCTTGGACTACTAGAACACGAAGACCTGAGATTTAGTGCTGAGGATGTAAGAAAAGAAATGCTTTACATCCTATGCTGGCCCTAGGCCTACCTCCAACCCGGGCAAGAAGAGTTCTTATACAACACTTTCTGGATTTCACTCTGAGGTTGGAGATCAATGGCCCAACTATTGCAATAGTGTTCATTTGTGAAATCCCATACTCGGCCAGTTAGCCAAATTAGATAGGAAGGCTGGAGAGTGGACAGCAGCCAGTAAAACACAAGTCCTGGTGTGCATGTTAGTTGGTTTCTCCCTCTTCCCAGGTTCCCAACAGTTACTAATCTAGCATGGTTCAGTGGTGATTAACTGGATCTCTGAGCAGAATTTTACAAACAAATGAACTGGACCAAAAGTGACTTTGAAAAAGCTGAATCTGAATCTCTCTGCTAAGATTTCATAGCCATGTGCCCTTGTACAAGTTACTAACCTCTCCGGCTTCAATTTCCTACTCTGCAAAAGAAAAATTAGTTACATTGCAGAACTGTCCTCCAAATTAAATAACTCCAGCCCAGTAGGCACTTAGTAATGCAGTTTCAGAATGGAAGTGTTTTTAAATGCGAAGTGCTCACCCCAGTCAAATCCTTCACGTGCAAACTTTTCTAGGAGGCAAAGACGTCTGACGAGAAAAGGCCTAACCAGCTCCACAGATCCGTTAGTCTGGATTTACAATCCAAGGCAAGGCATAACAGATGCTGAAATTATGTATTTTGTCAACATAATATTTCCCCCTTAAATGATAACCAACACCTTTTGTGATAATTACTGTGCTATCTCCAGTGGAACAGAGACCTTATTTCTTAATGTGTCAGGGAGCTCATATTGCTTCATTTTCTCTGTTTTACAGTGAAGCACAATTTTCCTGGGTAATGCTGTATACTCACTTCTGGCTGGAAAAAGCTCCCATTCTTGGGTAAAAGAAATGAGCTTCCAACAAGCTGGCCAATTATAAACCAGTTAACTGAGCCAACTGTTACTCACATCTCACTGTGGCCTGCTGCACATCTGTGACTTCCTGTTTTCCAAAGTAGCAGTTACCTTTGAAATTCAATGAGTCAATGGAGAAAATAGGTAGGAAGGCAAGCAGGGGACACAGGAATCAAGTCAAAACCCAAAACCAATCCACCAACCAAACTAAAAACATTGTTCTTTATGAATAAAAACTTTGGGATGGAGAAAGGACCTTTAATGAAAAAAATTTCCCCTTACTTCAGTTATGATTATTGGTTTTTCTCTAGTTCATGACTTTAAAACAGAGCATTTAAAAATTTAAAAAGCTAAGCCATACAAACCCCATCATTTTAGATTTGCCCACATACGAAACTGCTGAGTCTTTCCAGACCTGTCCTAAAATTTACTCGTGAGAGTCTATACCTAGAGAGATTTGATAGAATGCAATGACAACCTAATTTCACATCTTTGAAACCTCAAGAGTAATCAACAGAAGTGATGGGAAACATTATTCTCGTGACTGAAATGCTCTAATGATCAGAATGATATCTACTTCTATATATGAGATCAGGATTAAGTTGAATGATCTGATTGTTGCTGAGAAAGGAAGCAACTGACTTGAACCAACCTAATCAAGTAAGAAATGCAGCTAGGTGTTCCCTATTGGTATGGATACGGAATTTGGTGGAGCAAGGCCTGTGAATATCAAAAGCAAATCCTCAGAGATATATGCCATTCAAGGAAAAATAGACCTGTTGTGATCATCCCTCCATGAATGTCCTGAAAAGGGGTCTCTGAAAGAGTATATCAGGACATAGATTTTTTAGGAATAGGTTATCTTTAATTTTATGCACTGAATAGGAACATAGCATCTTGTCGAGGCTCCTGGGTAAGCCATGAAATCATGCAGGTTGAAAGGGAAAGAAAAAAGGCTGAACTTCTATAGTGCAAATATCCCTATTAATTATGTTTGCTTCCATAATAGATACAAAAAAATATCTGGCCTGAATATTTCAAAACTGTCAATGTCTTGAAGGAAAGGGAAAGAAAAAGGAAGGAAGGAGAGGGAGAGAAAAAGGAAAGAAAGAAAAAAAATGAGACTACAGAGATATGACAAGTGAATGCAACATGTAATTTCTGGATCCTGGATTACAGGGACAAAGGCCATTCTAGAAACCTAAGTATGAACCATGTCAGATAACAATTTTGTGTCAATATTAGCTTTCCTGAGTGTGACCATTATATAGGAATTCACAGAAGAGAATGCTTTCATTCTTCGGCAACAGACACTGAAGTATTTAGAAATAAAGTTCTATGAGGTCTCTCAAATGGCTCATCCAGGAGGGGAGCAACCTAGATGTAGGATAGTTATTTACTCTGCTACACTTTCAACTTTTCTGAAAGTTTGACTTTTGTTTCTAAGTAAGCAGGGAAGGGACAGAAGGAATGTATAATTCTCCTGAAAGGATGATGAGATGTTAAAAGTCTCCCAAACCTTCATGCTTATAATCCCAGAGGTTCAGGAGGCTGGGGCAGGAGGATTGCAAGTTTGAGGCCAGCCTCAGCAATTCAGCAAGGCTCTCAGCAACTTGGCAAGACCCTGTCTCAAAATAAAACATAAAAAGGGCCAGAGATGTGGCTCAGTGGTTAAGTACCTCTGGGTTCAACTAAAAAAAAAAAAAAAAAAAAAAAAAAATCTCCCATACAAAACTCAAGGAACATATCAATTATAAAGAGACTGGGGTGGTGGGATGGTAGGGTCTAGAGGAGGCAGGAACTGTATAAATAATACTGACTTGTAAACTACATGGGTACCTAAAGCTTCCATTCATTGCTGCCAAAAATTAGCTATGGAAAAGAAAGCATTTTATATACTAAACAAATCTATCTACCTAAACTTTCCCATGTCATAAAGTCAGTTAAGTTATGGGGACAAAGTAAGATCCCTATCTGTGTAATGAACAATGGTGTGACCCTTAGTATCGTGTCAAAATCTGTGAACAGGGAATTCTGCAGTGTTTATCCAAAAGCATATAAATCCGATGTAAAGATGCCATACACACATAACCAAGAACATGAAAGGAAGATTTGTTCTTTTACCTGGTAGGAAAATAACTTTGTCCAATTATATCTTTTTTTGTTGAAAAGTACTTTGTTTCCCCCCAAATTGTATGTGTCTTATTTTCTCCTAATGCTTCCTATTGCCTCCCTATATGAAAGCACTCACTCATTTCCCAATTGTGCACCTCTAAAATAATTTGATTGACAGCTTCATATTAATTGTTACGCTGTTGTGAACACATGCCATCTAAGTAATTTCAGGAAAATGCTACATGTTTATCAGTTCCCCTCCCTGCCCTAATATAGGCCACAGCATATCAAAGTATCTGTGTTTATATTTTAATGATGCAAAGTTAAGAAAATGAACGTAATAATACTAAATAAAATTTACATGCCACTTGAGAGTTTATGCTTTCATATACATCAATTTCTCTGCATAGGTGTAAAAAATGGAAAAGAGTAAAAAATAAGGTCAATAAGTTAGCTGTGATAAGTAAACAAAGGTTAAGAGTAGCTACAGGCATCTTAAAGGTTTACAAAAAGCTATAAAGGAAAAATTCCCTGTTATGTTTTGTTGGAAATCAACAATTAGCAATTATTGCAGAAGGGAGGGAAGTTTGGTGCTTTACACTAAGAATGTGAACCTTGGGGACTGGGGCTATAGCTCAGCTGGTAGAGTGCTTGCCTCGCATGCACAAGGCCCTGGGTTCAATCCCCAGCACCACCAAAAAAAAAAAAAAAGAAAAGAAAAAAAAAAGAATGTGAACCAGGCAATTCTCATTTATATTTTTAGCCAGGTTCCTGACTTCTCTGTGTCCTTGGGTAAATCAATCAGGCCTTCAGTTTCCTTGCCTATCAACCAGGGTTGGAGCTCCTGACCTTGCTCACTGGGGTGGCCTGTGAGTTGGCAAATATCACTGAAAATTCAAAGTGCTATTGACAATCACCGATCCCTGCCTGTCTGCATCTCCTAAGGAAGCTGCAGAGCATGACAAAGACCCTTGATTGATTATGCTTCTTGCTTCTACACTTGTGAAAGGAGATTCATGCATCAAAATTTGGAACAGAATATTTTAAGGCTCCTGAGAACACAAACGTGTTTTGATTCCCACTTCCTGTCCCTGCCCCAGCTCCAGTCCTTCTTATAAGGATGCTCCCAAAGGTGGACCGGCGAGCAAGGCTCCCTAGCAAGAACTCTCTGCCATGAGGAACAGCATGCTCTTCTGAGCCCAGTCTGACTACCTAACCCTGCCAGAATCACCAAGCCTACGCTTGTCATCTCTGGAATGCCAATGGCAAAATAACTTCCCAACTTTGCCAAGATTTTAAAAAGAGCTAAGGGAAAAAATTCCCCAAGATGCTGCAGTGTAGAAGACAGCCAGCTCCCCGCACCAACCCCTTCAATACTAAACGTGAAGCAGAAACACGTAAGAATGGTCAAGTAAGAAAAGTCCTTCTGATAGCCTCAGACAGGCCACTGGGGTGGGCCTTTCTTAGATTTACAGATCCCAAATATGTACTCACAGTGTGGACAAAGAATTCGATAGAACCCGCCCCCAAAAATATCTCACATCTCCTTCCAGACATGATGTACATGCTAAAAGTGGTTTCATGTTTTCTGAGAATTTAGGCAACCTCCATTTCCTTGTCACCATGTCCTCAAGAGGCAGGAGAGACTTCTCTGACAAGTGATTTGGGAAAAGGAAATGAACACAGGTGGATCGGCCGCTTCTGTCTCAGCATTTCCATTGTAGGCTTCTCATACAAATCATCAGAACAAAGCCCACCGGAGCTCTTTCTGATCAGCAGGTCCCGGAGGTGGTGTATTCTGGTCTACTCCAGCCACAGGATAAGCTTTCTGCAGAAGCAGAAAGCCTGCAGTTTGGGGGAGCTGAGGTCAACTTAAGCACAAAGTACTAGAAGTCATCTGGCTACGTATCAAGTTGCATTTGTCAATCGAGTTATCATTACTAATAAAGCTGAGATGCTCGTCTCCATCTGTCTGGCTTCTATGCTAAGATTTCTCAATTGGTTCTAGCTCAAGAGGAGAGGGAGCAGGAACAACGATGATGTCACACAGCAAGAGAAACCGGAGAGGGCACCTGCCATGGCCGGGTAGGTATGCATTTTCCATGAGGGAAGAGCTTTTCCAGGTCTGCTGCCATTTTTTAAGTTCTGGAACTGTCCATGGAAGAAAAATGAATGGTACCCAGCTGCATGATTTCAGGCTGCATTTTTATTATAGGCTTCTAATATAAATCATCAGAACAAAGCTTGTATAAGCTACCTGAATGTCAGAGACAGAATGTCACAGAACACTTTTTTTTTTAACATATCAACAAAAGACCCCTAAATTTTTATACTCCCAGGTATCTTTGGTAATGTGTTTCTATTTTATTTTCTATATGTTCCCACCTCCTTTTCTAGTATTACAGAATTCTGCACAAAATTCATTTTGAACAGTTAAGAGTTCCAAGTACTGCACATTCCTCTCTAACAAGGGCTCCCTGTTATTGTGCTCACTTTCTCATCCAAGGGCATAATTTGAGAGGAAAAGAAACCAATAAGGGGATATATATGGAAATGGGAAAAAAGTTCTTCCTAATACATGCAATGCTCAAGATTTCTCACTTAGGAGTAAACCTGGGGAGGCAAGAATGTTGCCAGGAAATACCCCATTTCCAGGAAAGGATTACAGAGTTCCTAGAAATACTGCTGAGTCTGAGATGCTCTGCAGACCCAGAAGATGCAACTGAGGACAAGGTCAGATGAAGTCCTTCAGGCTCCCCAGGGGTGGGGTGGAAGGGAAAATGAACCCCCAAAGTCTTCAGTGATTCCTCCCACTAGCACTACTGCTCCCCTCAATTCCACCATACTGCTTTCTGTTGGTCCTTAAGGAAAAAGAATGGTGTCATGATTTTCACATAAAGCTTAAGGGAATGAGTCATTAAAGATGAATTTTGTTTTTTTAAATGAAGTAGTTTGGATCCGGAATGTCCCCCAAAGGTATATGAGTTAAAGGTTTGGTCCTCAGCTTGGTGTTTCTGAAAAGTGGTAGAATCTTTGCTGGGTGGGGCCTAGAAGGAGGGTCTTAAGTAACCTGGGGCACAACCTCAAAGAGGATTATGGGCCACTGGTCTCTTCTCCCTCTCACTTCCTGGCCTCCATGAGGAAGAGACCTCTACTGTGTGCTCCTGCCATGATGTACTGTACTGTCCCACTGAGCCCAAAGCAAGAGGGCTTAGTGACCACAGAATGAAACCTCTGAAACCATGAACCAGAACAAATTCTTATTCTTTTTAAGTTGATTACCTCAACTTACAAATAATGTAATAATATGCATTACCTCAATTTAAATAATGCTATAATGCAACACTGACCAACACAATCATCTTTAAGTGCAATGGGTGAGGGCGTGCATTCCTGTACAGCTATGCAGAATTCAGAAAAAGCTGAGTCACTGATCCTTCTCTATAGCAACAGCACAGGCACAATGAGATGGTGCAAAAATCTCAGCCTCAGCTGGCATGAAGAACCATATTATAGAAGAATTGCAATGAGGGGGAACAGAGGGAAAGGGAGCCAAAGAGAGGTGCAGAGATGCCTTTCCTACCCCACTCTGAGTCACCCATCTTCACAGCTTTGTCTGCAGCCCCAGCTACATAGTCCTATCCTTTGTTCCTTCCTATAAGGGTTCAACCTTAGGTTATGGGAGGGAAGCCTGCCCTCAGAATTGAAAACCTGCTCTCAGCAGGCTCAAGGTCAAATTTACTAACTCTATGGTCCACAAATCCCCACACTTAAAGATAAACACAAAAAAATGGTTGTAGCTTGGAACTGGACCATTGGGAAAAAGCCAATAAAATAGGTCTTTAGAGGAACTCTCCACCCAATCACAAGAGTCTCTCTAATAAAGCCCTATCAAACATGACTTCATGATCCCAAATTACAAAACACACATGAAAATCATCTCTCCGTAACAGGAAATAGCAGACACACAAAAGGCATAACAAGATCATACAAGAATTTCTAATAGTAGAATTAGTGAACAGAGACTATAAAATAAGTAGATTTAAAAATTATTAAGCAATAAAGAACTGACTATGTGAAAATGGAACATGATGCTTTCAAGAGAAGAAAAGGAGATTTAAAGGGGAAAATTAGTATTTTTATAAAGGAGATAGTCTCAACAAAGTATAAAATTCAATGGATATGGTTACAGAGCAGAATAGACAGGAAAAAAGAGAGAATTAGTGAACTGGAAGAGGTTATAGAGAAAATCACTGAGAATAAAGCACAGAGAAAAAATCCCAAAAGACTTCTCCATTATGACCACTGTCTCATTGTCTGCATGGAGATATACACAGCCATGAGCTGTTTAAAGTCAGGGCTGCTCTCCTAAAGAGGAACTGGGAGAAATCCAGCACATGGGGTACTGTATTTGTCACTAATTAGGTGAGATCTCCTTTTACCATTTCTTCTGACTGAGCACTCTTCTTTTCTCTCTTCAGGTTTAGATTTCATAACTAGAAGACATAACACCCAGAGCATGCAGTTGGCATCAATGCTGTGTAGTCAATGCCTCCGTATGCATATAAACATGTGGGCATACATCTATAAACACATTACATACAGTCTGTTAATAGCATTTGTGTTTTAAGATATATACTCATACATATGCATACCTGCAAAATAATAGCCACACATGTCAATCAGACTTCTTGGAACTCCAACTACAATGGAACACAAATTTGGAGCTGGTCATTAAACTAGGAGTGAGAAACATCAATTCAAAACTGAGCAGGACATTAAGTTGTGTGACCATGGGCAAGTCACAACAGCAGTTCTTCCATCTGTAAATTAAAGGGACTGAACTAAATGACTTAGGATCTCTTCCTAATCTAGACTCATATGGTTTATAGCTTCAAGAAGCTAGAGAGCTTTCACACTATCCATGTGCTTTATTTTGTAGGACAGGTCTCTATGCAGAGCCTTGCTCTTATTTATATTAACAAATGTGATGATCTAGCTTTCCAGGCTAGAGCAGATCAGAAATAATTGAGAAATGAGCAAGAAAGAATTTCTAGAGCCAAATATACAGAGAGTAGCTTAAAAAAAAATGTTAGAGGTAGTGGCTTGTAAATCCAAGAAAAAACATTGTACTATGCAACCTTAAAAGAATGGGCCATCTCTAGCCATTCACTATAGAATCAGATGGCTTTACACGCTTCAATAGCTCTTCAAGGCACCATTATATTACAACACTGAGCAATAACTGATGTTGCTGATAACCTTGAGCAATCAAGAAAGGTTGCCTTAGCTTCAATATACTCTATTTAAAAGCAGGAAAGTATATAATGCATTTAAGAAAAGAGTTCTGTAAAGAGGTTAAAAAATATCAAAAGGGTTTTAGATGCTTGGAAAATTCATTCATATGGACTCCTCATCTTTGTGTATGTTCAGTACACACCAGTATGTAGAGAAATACTTATCAAGTGTGTTATGTATGTTCTATACAAGGTACTGTCAAGCAGTCCAAGAAAGAGCCAGTGAACTACTTTTGAAAACACTACACACAGAACTTCCCCTCAACAACATACATAAAAGGATGATCAGTCAAGTATATGAAACATATATTGATAGAAAGTAGCCATATTGTTATTAATATAGTCGTGTCCCATACTGGGAATGCTCCATGTACAACTGGCAGAGATAGGGGAAATGAAAACTGTGGCAAGTGGGAGGCTTTCAAGAATCCACTGAAAGGTGGGGAAAGGTCCATGGCAGTGAAGAGTCAAATTCTTCCCCCATGGAGTGAGGTGAGGTCATTCTGCTTGCTGAGTACACAAGTCCATCATGGTCATGAGTCATCTGAGTTCATGTGAGACATCCAGTTAATGATGTGACCACTGGAAGAATTCAAGAGCTGAAAGGGAACTCTTCCACATTTGCGGGTATGAGCTCATAGACACACCTCTTTTATTGGGGCAAGGGGCACAGCACAGGGCAAAACACCTCATCCTTGGAACAGCACACACCACAAAGGAATAGAGGAAAACTATAGAAGTGACTTGGGAGTGACTGGCAAGAAGAACGTCTGAAACACAATGTAATTATAAGTTCTGCAGATTACATTAAAGCAAATCACTGGAATGGAAACAAATTTTAATAGAAAACTGTCACATTTTGTCTTCTTAGTCAAATAACTAAACATCATCTAAGTGTGAATGGACACAGAGTGAAGTACAGATCTGATTATAAATGTATGCATTTAAACACTTTTCCTTGATGTTTTCTTGACTCTGTTTTGTTTCTACGTTTTAAATTTAAAACTACATTATAATTACATTTAGAATCAAGGGTCAGGAAAGCACTGCAGCAGATGCTCTGCAGAACTACGCAAGTATTTTTGAATGTGTTAGGGCCTCCCAAACAAAGTGATTACTAACATCTGCTCTGTTCAGGAAGTAAGGATATTGCCAATTGACCTAACTTCAAATAAATCTATTGGAAGAAACTTTTTTTTTTTTTTGCCAGTTCTTTATCTATTTATTTATTTATTTTTAATGCAGAAAATTTTAAAATAATCGCAAAATACGAAAGCCTTCACATTCTAATTTCTGTTTGTTTGTTTGTTTGTTTTGGTGCTGGGGATTGAACTCAGGGGCACTCAAGCACTGAGCCACACCCCAGCCCTATTTTGTATTTTATTTAGAGACAGGGTCTCACTGCGTTGCTTAGCACCTCACTTTTGCTGAGGCTGGCTTTGAACTGGTGATCCTCCTGCCTCAGCCTCTTGAGTTGTTGGGACTACAGGCGAGCGCCATCATGCCCAGCACATCCTGATTTCTTGAGGGAAGCAAGACCCGTTCTGGTGTAACCGAATGCTTGGATTCAAGAATGAATCCCCAGCCTGGTGTGTGGCCCACGCCTATAATCCCAAGTGGCTCAGGAGGATGAGAGTATCTTGAGTTCAAAGCCAGGCTCAGCAAGTGAGGTGCTAAGCAACTCAGTGAGACACTGTCTCTAAATAAAATACAAAATAGGGGTGGGGGTGTGGCTCAGTGGTTGAGTGCCCCCAAGTTCAATCCCCAATACCAAAAACAAAAACAAAAACAAAAATCCCCAACACAAGGCACAGTATCTGCATTGTTGGTGCCCAGGGGACAGGGCATTATTTATTCCCCTTCTTCCTTCTCCTCCTCCCTTCTAATAATAGTATATACTTTTATGAGTAAAAGAAAGTTTTGCAAAATGTGCTAAATAACATTCCAGTTTTCATTCCATAGTTGCCAAGGCCAGATTCTAAACATCTTTCTAAACATCTTTGGTTTGAAAAGGCCCAAACACTTTTAGACAGGCTGATTCTGAGAGAAGAGGAGAATGTTCTTGAATACATGTGTGAAAAACAGCTTTAAATGTCTTTTCCCCACTTCTGGAAACAAGAGGCATTCATGGTTGCTAGGAGTTCTGTGCTACGTACAGATAAGAGCTTTCAGACAAGCAAAACATGAAAATCAATGGTTTCTAATTAATCTAATTGTGGTGTAACCTGATTATCAGAGGTATCTATTGGGCCAACTGGGCTTTCCTACCAGCAAGCAACTGAACGGGATTGCTCTTCCCTTCCCTCCCCTTCTGCTGCTTAGGGACTGATTACTAATAGGGGACAAGTACTTCAAATCACAAAGAATGAGCATGTGTGCGCATGTGTTGCCTGTGTAAGAGAGAACATGCAGGTCAGCACACATTTCCAACACACTGGATGCCTTACTGAAATCTCACCATTACTGGCAGCATTATTTGGCCGATCATGGAACAAATAGACTTGTAAATCCTGTGACATTTTAGCAAATAAATATATTTTCTTTTCTAATTTTCTTCCCATTTCACATCCATATACAAAGTATTTCAAGGAGAGAAACTGGAATGACATGATAAAGAAGAAATAAACAACTCTAAGCAAATAACCTAGGATTCTGTCTATAGTTCTGTAGGCAAATAATTAACTAATAAATTAAGGAAGATTCTGCACCCCAGTAAGAGGTTTTTACTAGTCAAAGTAATGAGTGAGGCTGAATCCTTGCTAATAAAAAAAGAAAACCGCCCTTAGTTTAGCTGTAATCCTGCCTATGAGTAGCAAAATGGGCTGACTGACCTTTTCAGTCTGCAAATTTATGATGGAATTCCATAGAATTCTAAAACTAAGGTAAAATAAGAAGATAAAATAACTGTGTTCCTAAAACCATTGAGAAGAAGGGTCACTGATCAGGATGGAGAGGGCATGTTTACCCAGCAGCCAGGGCAGCAGGCGAGGGAGAAACAGACCCGGTGCAGCTCGGGGTGGAGGTAGGCAATGAGAAAAAGTATCACATTTAAACACACATACATATAAACTGTTACATAACTTCACACAAGCACATGTGTGTGTGCATGCATACACACACACACACACACACACACACAGCCAAGTTCAAAGCAAAGCAAATTCCCTGGGGCCACAACAGTGGTCAAAGTTTAAAGCCATGGCATACCCAGGGGTGACCACAAAAGAGACAGAACAGGAAAGGGATCAAGAAACATGAACCCTGAAGTCAAGACTACTAGGTCTGAATTCTGGTTGCTCTGCTTACTAATTGTGGTAACCACAGTAACAGCCTCATAGTCATTATGAGGTTAAAATAACCTGCCGTATGGTGAGCACTTGGTAAATGTTAGTTGAACATTACTGTTGATCAGGCTGAGGAGACACTGGTTGTTGGCAATCTGAAGCACCTCACAGCAGAAGTCAAGGCTGTGAATTCATGTGGGCAGGGAGCTGGGAGGACTCTCAGCAGAAAGCTGTGGGCCAAAAATCCTGGTCCACTCTGAAAATCTTCTGCCACCAACTGGAAGAGTTGATTTGCAAGAGGCCACCCACCTCAGATCATGGGTAAAAGAGTCTTGAGAAATCAGAGCCCCTGACTTTGAATCTGGCTTGGGTATGGGGCTGGACCTTGGCACTACCTAAGCTGTGTGACAGCTAAAGTGAGAAATTAACATAGAAACTGGTTCGTTCAGTAAAGTTCCATGGGCCCTGGCAGAAGTCACCGGGAATCCATCCCACAGACATTGCCATAGTCCAGGGCCTAATCCTTAAGTTAAAAATCACACTGAGCCCAGAACAGAATAAATAAAAAACCACCCCATCCCTGGAAACATCCTGGTTAACACTATCAGAGAAAAACAAATGACCTTCAAGGAACGCAGACTTCTCATCAGCAGTAATAGATGCCTGAGCACAATGGGGGGAATGTCTTCAAAGTGCTGAGGGGAAATAAATGTCAACTTAGAATTCCACACTATCATTCAAGAGGCGGGAGAAGCAGAAAGAGCTGGAGGTGTACTAAACCCAGAGCTCATCACCTACAGACCCTGAATGCAAGAGATACCAGCGCACCAGGAAGAAAGAGCACCAGAAAGGAGAGTGAGGTCTAAAAAACTGTTTGCTGGAACAGGAAAAAGTGAGGCCGGAGCTTCCTCACTACCCATGACCAAACCCAAGATCTTACTTGAGCCATAGGAGGAGGGACACTTCTTCCCTCCGGGTCACAGTGGGAGAGGAGCCTTCCTCCTTGATGCTCTAGAGACATCTTTCTCAGGAAGCTTAACCTCTAATTTTTACACAAAATATTATAGGCAATGTATTTTAAAGTAAATGATAATAAAAAGCAGCAATGCCCTCACCCCTTCCTACATCCAGTCCTTTTCCTGGCAGCAACCACCTTCAGATCTTTAAGCAGTCTCGTCTGGTATTTATCTTCCTATTTTTAAATAATATGCTGTGCCAGAAGACCTTTGGAAAATCCATCACCTGCTGGCAAAGGCTGAGGCTGCTTGGCTATTTGCCATGCGACAAGCCTTCCTTAATCTGGCAAAAAGACAGACTTGATAAACTGTCACAATGACACAGGGTACTTGTTTTTAGAACACAGGGCCGCAAGACTTGGCCCATTCCATTTCCACGAGATAATTGATACAAAGTTACGAACTGAGAAAATAATGATGAGACATTTTGCAATATTTTTGTACTTATGCTATCACAAGGATCTACCTGCCTTACTACTTTATGACATTGCTCTTCAAAAATAAAACATGCTCACCCACTCCCCCATGGTAAGAGGGCCAACATGAAGGTTCAAAGTCAGTTAGCTAGGATGGTAGGCCATTCACCCCCAGAGGAACAGAGATCCCCATCACATGCATGAACTTCAGTATGGCTGAATCTAGAATACGGATGAGTCTATTCCTCCTAAAATTGGGGTAAGGGTGAATTGCAAGGATGTGGGGAAGAGGGTGATCTTCAGTGTGTGGATTGTGAAAACACAAAAGAAGAAAATTTCACCAGTAGAAGCCTCAGAAACCAGTACAGGTAACATCTTATTATTACTTAATGTTAAAGATAAAAATAAAAAGAAACTTCATTGGGAAAAAACCCTCTGTGACTGATAGTTTCTTAGGTGCTTTCTTTACTTAGTACCTAATTAAAAACAAAAATAACAGCCCCACTTCCCCTCCTCCCAAAGAAACAAAACAGAACCAATCTACTAACTTAGGGTCTAAAATGGAGAAAGGGGAGGCTCTCCTCTTATCAATGGCTAGAAATGTTTCTGAAAGATATACTCACGTGCTGACATTACTTTTTCTTGATTTATCAGTTTAGAATGTGACTTCTACTTATGGTAGATAAAAACTTATTTCTTTTATTTCCCAATATCTAATAGGAATTTTGTTTATTTTTCAGTGGTGCTACCGAGGGCCTCACGCATGCTAGGCAAGCACTCTACCACTGAGCCACTTCCCCAGCACAACAGTTTCTGCTAAATCAGTACCTGGTGCTTCTATAACTACTACCTCATTATGTTTCTCTGCTGAGCTGTTAAGTATATTATGATTAATTTCCTTTCTTGAATGTTTTGTTTCTCCTGGAGCTGATATGTCTCTCATTTTTTTCCATCTGCTTCATTTTTTATGTACCTACAGTTTACTTCTCAGAGAGTCCAAATTACATGTAAAATCTCTTCTCCAAATAAACGTCAGACATCCATTATTCCCACCTCCCCATTTTTTCTGAGTCCTTTATTCTGGAGCCGTCCCTCCTCCTCTCCCAAAAGGCAGCAGGGTCTGCCACAAACCTGACAACCTGGAATGTCTCTGTAACTCCAGGAGGTTCCTGGATAGTGGAATGCAAATTTTGTGAAGGCTCCCTGCTTGAAAATATCACTCTACTATCATACTTGATCAACTGTGTGGGGTACAGAATTCTAGGTTAAAATGATTACCCTCCATTACACTTATAAGACCCTGTTTCATTTTCTTCTAGCTTTAAGTGTTACAGTTGAGAAATCTAATGTCTTTCTGATCCTAGTCCATTGCAATGTAACCTGACTTTTATTTTCTTCGCTGTAAGTTTATCTTTATCCCTAATGTTCACAAATTTCACAACGTGCCTGCATGTGAGACTATTTTTACTCCTTATGCTGGTAGCTGGGAGGCCCTTTCAATTTGCAGATTCATGTCCCTCAATTCTGGGAAATTAATCTGTGTTATTTGCTTGATAGTATCCTCACAACTGTTTTCTCCCTTTCTGGAACTCCTAATAATTAGATATTGAACTTCCTGGATTGATTCTCTAATTTTCTTTTTTTTTTTTTTCCATTGTCTAGGTCATTGTACATTTGTTTTACTTTCAGGAAGGTTTTCTTGATATCTTCTAATTTTTCTGAGAATATTTATTAAAGCTTTTAATGTTGTAAGTATTATCTTTACTTCATGCATCATCTACTGCCTCCTATTAGCTTTCATTTTTTATTGTGGACTCTGTCCATCATATTGAACAATTTCCTCAAATGTCTGGTGCTTTTCACTATCAACTTACACTTTAAAGTACTAAAATGCTGATCAAAAGTTCTATGTAAATCCTAGGACTTGCTGACAGGTAGTCTTCCCTCTAAGACAACTGGGTGACTAGGCAGCTGAGGGACCCCCAAATATTGCTATGTAAGGTTCTTCCCTCTAGGACATATGAAATCTCCAAAGACATTTTTTCAGATTCTTACCTGAGGAAGGAAGGAAAGAGGAAAGATGGAACTCTCAGGTCACTTAAGCTTCTTAAAAAAGGCAGTGGTGTGGTAGTGCATGCCTGTAATCCTAGCTACTCAGGAGGCTGAGACAAGAGGATTGTGAGTTCAAAGCCAGTCTCAGCAACTTAGCGAGGCCCTAAGCAACTTAGTGAGATCCTGTCTCTAAATAAAATACAAAATAGGGCTGGGGATGTAGCTTGCTGGTTAAGTGCCCCTCTGAGCAATCCCTGGTACCAAAAAAAAAAAAAAAAAAAAAAGGGAAAAAACAAACAAACAAAAAACAAAGGCAGGTATGAGGGCTAGGCGGGTCATGCTTTCTTTTGCTCTGCCTGTGACAGGTGGAACATGCTTCAGTTCCCAGAGTAAGTCACATCCTGGTTTCTTCTGGCCCTTGTCCATTCCATTCACTTTTTACTTGGGCAATTTCACACTCTTTCTATCTTTGGCTGCCTTCCTACTGTCCTCTCTGCTCCTCAAGCACTCTATTTTTCCATTACCAAGATGTTTATAAACAGGTATGACAACTGCCCGCTTACTTATCCACACCCCATGAGGGCAAGACCCACATCTACCTTCTGCCTCATTCAAAGCTCTGTCACTAGAAATAGAATAATGGCTAGCACTTGGTAGGTACATAATAACTGTCAGTTAAGTGAAGAAATGAAGACACAACAGAGAGGAAGAATAAAATGTGAACAGAAAGACATATGTTAACATAATCTAAATAACAATCTCATTTTTAATGAACTCAAGAGAGGTACTCAATAAACACTGACTAATCTTGAGCCATCTTAAAGCACTACTATTCTTCTAGCCACTTTGGCCTTCTGTAATCATAGGCATCTCTTTCATAGGACAGAGGGCACAAGAAATTACACACAGACTAAATCTGATCTTTAAAAAGACTACATTCTAACCTAAATTGTTTTGATTTCTTTTCTTCTTGTTAGCGTATCTGGAAAACAATTGGTCACTACTTTTTGTGCAAAAACAAAAAACAAAATTCGTCTTTATAATGATGCATTAAAAAAACTCCTACCAGCCTTCTCTTCTGCAAATGAGGTACTTTTAACTAAGAAATAATTTTATCCAATCTAATATTTTTCTTTGCACATTTCATTTTCTGTATTTTTCAGAAAATGGGAGAGCCAGGTTAATTTTGTGGGCTAGATCACTGAACTAAAGAAATCCTGGCTAAGTAACCAGCTGTCATGTGTAGCATTTACTTCTGCTGTCACATGCCACATAACAAAGGGTCTTTGTAAAGATAAAAACCACCAAAGTCATAACATGTTATACTGATAAGATTTATAGTGCACCTACCATGCAGTGACTGTTTTAAAGGCACTGATTCATTTAATTCTCGCAAAAATCCAACGTGTCTAATATATTATCCTCATTTTACAAGGGAGAAACTGAGGCAAAAGAAGATTAAGTAATCTACATGCAAATTTTATTTATCTCAATAAAATTTTTATTGTTAGCATTTTCCTGCCACTAAAAATTCTTCATAAACATTATATAGCTTCATAAGGTTCACTGTACAGATGAATGATAATTAACCATTCCCCCACCACTAAGAAATTTTGCTTGCTTTCAATTTTACACTACTATAAATTGCCCTGCTATAGACAACTTTGCAGAAAAGCCTTTGACTACATTTTTTATTAATATCCCGGGATGGATTCTTAAAAGAATAAGTGGGTCAATAAATATTTATTGGATGAAGTAGACAAACTCCATCATTTTGCTCTATGAGTTTCTCCTCTTGCTTTTATGCTTACAAAGTTTCTCCCCATCCCAAGGACAAATGAATATGCATTTTAATTTTACATTTAATTTACAAATAAATATTTGAACTTTGTTTTGATGTATGAAATAAGCTGTTAACATTTTTCTCTAAATACCTAACCAAGCCAGGCACATGCCTGTAATCCCAGCAGCTCAGGAGGCTAAGGCAGGAGGATTGCAAGTTCAAAGCCAGCTTCAGCAACTTAATGAGACCGTTTCTCAAATTTTAAAAAGGGCTGGGGATGTGGTGTAGTGGTTAAGCACCCCTGGGTTCAATCCCTAGTACCCATCCCCAAAATAAATGAATAAATATCTAATCCATTTGTCCAAAACCATCAACTGAATAAACATCCTTTCCCCAATGACTTTTCCCCCTCTTTGACATACATGTGCATATAACACATACACGTACATTTTCCCTCTGAACATCCATTTCTAAGCATATTTTACCCCCACTTGTTGATTTTTCTTTTGTCAGGAGGCAGTGAAACTCTGGGGAGCAAAAATAATGGGCTCAATATTGTAAATGCTGAATTTAAGCCGAAGATGAACCATTTGGATGGAAGTATACTGTCGGACATTAGAAATACAGATGCGTTACCTACAAGGGAAGAGGATGAAAGATTCCTCAGGAGGACATGAGAGAGTAGCCCGGGAAGGCGGTACAGGAAGCCAGCACGTCAAGGCTGGGTGGAGGAACACAGCCATGTGAAGGAGCACTCAGCAAGCTACTTCAGGAGAGAAGGGCACGGTGCAGACTTGGGTGGAGAGAGTTTCAAGCACCATCATTAATTTCACATACTTCTTGGCGTAACTGATCCAAACAATAACATTATGGTCTATTCTAACCCTCGGATACATACTCTCAGACTCTGGGTTTGTTAAAAGCAGTTACCAGATGCAGAGTTGGGATATCAGCACATGATTACACCATAGGGCTTAGAGAAGGACACCTGTCCAAATGTTCTAGTATATTTTAAATCTATTTATAGGCAAATCTCTGGGTTCTGAAATGTATTCAGTGACAATGTTTTATTCTAGGAGTTTTGATGTAATTTTACTCACATACTAAAATAGGTACTTTAAAGACAGAAACATTCCTGAAAAAGAGGCAGAGCAGCTCTGTTGAGAGAATCACCACTTAGGCAACTCAAATAAGTGCTGTTGGCTCTAAAGAAGAAAAACAAATCCGAGCTCTTGCAAAATTGTATTTCAAGCCTTTGCCTACCATTTAATATAAGCCAAGGTCTCAATGGTTGATATCCCCAACACTTTCACTGTTTAACAACACGAATCACTGGTCAAGCACCTTCTTCTTTGGAGCATGGCAAGATATATTTCACCATATGTTGGCCTCATCGTTATTTTGAACTGTCCTTAATTAAATCTAGTCATTTAGGCACAACAGAAGCCTAAACATTTAGGCTGTTGTCTATTTACAGAAAATATGCCTATTTGCAAAAGGAATCTATTGCTAAATGTGAATAAGAAGTACCCTGCTCGATATCCTATTTCTAGCTGGAAAAATCTAGAAGAAACTCAGAGCTTGTGCCTAATCTTGTTGCTTTTTGGGGGGGGCAGGGTAGGGATGGTTACTGGGGATTTAATCCAGGGGAGCTTTACCATTGAGCCACATCCCCAGCCCTTTTACTTTGTATTTTGAGATAGGGTCTCAATAAGTTGCTGAGGCTGGCCTTGAACTTACAATCCTCCTGTCTCAGCCTCCAAGTCACTGGGATTACAGGTGTGCACCACCATGCCTGGCTGTAATCCTTTGATAATGAATTATCACATGGGGGAAAAAAATGTTTTCAACTCAGCAGAAAATAGATAAAGGTGTTATACAAACTGCTTTCCATTTAACTTATCTGAATAGATATTTATCTATTTAGATTTTTTTCTATCTAAATTTGTTTTATTTCTCCACCTCCTCTCAACACAGAAAACAATGCTCATATTACTGAAAACTGTCTTTTCTCAAACAATGAAAATCTTTCTACATAGCTTCACACTTTATGTCAGAGAGAGAGAGACAAAAAAGAGAGAGCACTATACCAGTCTTCCTCTAAGCAAACCCAACAGCAAATCAAAGGTAGCCATGGATGTGGTTGCAGGAATGAGTCCTCCGTGACAAAACACACAAGCATGAAAAAAGTGCTGGGATGGAAACGCTGTCCTAAGATGGTCAGAGTCCCTGGTAAGGCAGGTGCACATGGGAGGACTGCCAAGAACTTTCCAGTCTGGGCAGTGATTTTGAGAAAAAGTGACTTCCGCCCCTACAAGCCTGCCAATGCAGTTCAATCAGCCTTCACTTGCATTTAAATGTCTGAGAGTATGGAACTCACCTGTGATGACCCCTGCCTGCCCCACCCCCATCACCACCAGGTACATACATTCTCTCCAAGGTGGGGCGAAAACTCACACCCAATGCTATCAGTCCTGGCCAGAACATGTACATTGTTCCTTCCATCCTTTTCTTCAAAATTCAGTCTTTTATAATGAAAACTTATGCTAAAAATCTTGCTGATAGATATGCTGAGCTTAGTCACTCCTTGGGTTCAAGCAAAAATGAGTAGCAAAATCATTAATTAACCCATGCACATTGTGATTGACTCTTCTCCATTATTGACCTCTTCTTAATTTTTAATAACCACAATCATTATTGATCTTATACTGTGATATCATATAATATACATGCTTCCTTTGATTAAGTTCCACCCTCTCTTTCATTTAACTGCCTAACTGTTGTTTGGCTTTTCAAATAGCTAAGAAACTACCCCTTCCAGCAACCCTCCTTAACAAATGTACCCCCAATTTCTCCTTTTACTGACTTACATATCCCTGCTCTAGATCCCAAACCTCACAAGAGTACTCATACTCTAATCTATTTCTAAGACACATCACCCCCACTAGTCTTTGAGCTCCTCAAAGGCAGGGATCTTTGCTCATCTTTTTGAGCCAGCTCATGGCATTCTAAAATGTTTGTGAACCAAATGAACTGACATATGAAAGGTTACTTAGAATTACAGACATGGGTCTTCAGAAAACATTTGGCCCATCCTACTTTATCCATAATCCCCTAAACAAGTATTTCCTAGGAGTTGTGTCAATATATGAAAACAACAAAATCATTATCTATCTTCAGTTTAAACACTTTTAATGAAAATGAATTACATTAAAAACCTTACCGGCAAAGTTCCAGGCAGAGACGCATCAAAAAAAGAAACCAAAGAATTTGGAGATGCTGCAAAGCATACGCGAGATCCAGAGAAGAGTTTAGAGTTGGAGGAAATCTGGGCATGAATTTCCAATCCTACCACAGCTTCCCATTTGTGCTCACTAAAGAGAAAAAGATAATGGTTAAGAAGCAGTTACACCTGTCATTATGAATGAATTTCTATAAGCCTAAACTCTTAATGTTAATTTTCTTTCTAACTTACTAAAATTTTATATTCGTGTATTTTAAAATGCATAATATTTCATTGGTGAGTAAATCAAAAGCAATTCATATTCAACACCTGAAATGAGATTGGCAAAATAAAATTTGTTTAAAATATGGAATTAGGAGGTTCATTGCACAAACGGGAAGGCCACAGAGAACAGAATAATCTGGCATCTTAATACAATTTAGAAATAGGTATCAGGTGACAACCACTTGACAGCAATGTCTAAATTAACTGTACCTTATCAGTTAACCATTGAGCAAATGAAGAAAGCTGATCTTTTAAACATGATTTAGAATTAGCACAAACAGGATTTGACTACTAAAAAAACAGAAAAGGAAATCCTCAGTCATGTTTTAAATTGATTTTAATGCAATGGTTTGCAGATACAACCAGTGTAACAGATATAAACGATCACCACTAAATAACACTCCTGAGGGTTGGGGCTGTGGCTTAGTGGTAAAGTGCTTCCCAAGCATGTGTGAGGCACTGAGTTTGATCTTCAGTACCTCACACAAAAAAGAATAAAGGTATTGTGTCCATCTACAACTATTTTTAAAAATAATAATACTCCTGAAAATTTTTGCAAAGGAAAACATTAAACAATCAGATGTGGCACAATTTTTAGGGAGGGAGGGGTACTGTGCTTTACCTTTAAGCTACACCCCGAGCCCTTTTTATTTTGAGATAGGATCTTGCTAAGTTGCTGAGGGTCTGGCTAAATTGCTGAGGCTGGCCTCAAATTTGTGCAATCCTTCTGCCTTATCCTTGAAAGTCACTGGGATTACAGGTGTGTGCCACAGTGCCTGACCAGATTTTTTTTCTAAGGCTCCCAGGTCACCTCAAATTTCTGAGATTTAATCTCAGGTTCTTTGTTCATGCTTGCCTGCTATCAAATCTAAGAAGTGAAGTTCTAAAATAATCTCTCTCACCTGGTCATTCCTACTCTGTTGGGTTGGTACACAGCTTTCTCTAGGTAATTGTAAGTATGCTTATCCATATCAAATTTATATACAGTCCTATCCTGCTCTTTTCCCCAAGATATCTTCTATATTATTTAGATTTTTGTTCACATATATTGGGTTTTATTACAATCGTTTCAATTAAAGAAGTTCTATGCCTAATGCACCACAAAAAGATTAATTCCTTCTTTTTAAAGTTTGGAGACAGCTTGTGAGAAGAATTAAAGTAAGAATTCATAGAACTCTGTAAATTATCTTAAGCATTATTCAAAGCATTTTTGTGATTTCATTATATGAGAGAAAAATAAACTCTCCATTTACAGGGAGTTAATCTAATTTATGAAAAGAATAGAAACTAAATGCTTTTGGGCGTTTTCCCTCTGTTCCTCTGATTGAAAAACAAAAATAATGCCAATCTCAAAAAAAAAAAAAAAAAAAAACCCGAAATATTAGAAACCTACCTTATGTTTCCGTATTTACAAAGAAACTATTTAAATCTTATGCAGCAAAGCATAAACAGCTGTTCAGGAAATATCTACCAAAATAAGCAAAATTCTTAGTAACAAAAAGGGAAAGCTCTTATTTGGCTACATCCTCCTAAGTCTAGACGCACATGTTCAACAAAACACCTCCACAGATTGCTGGGGTTTTCTGATTACTGTATTTCTGACTAATGACATTAAGCCATCAATACCCCAGACAGCTTGTAGATTAAAACTCCCTTTCCACATTCAGAACATTGCTAGCTCATAGTAGCGCTAAAGGTCAGCTAAATGATTCCGGTTCTAGTGTGGCCAACCTTACAGCTAATCAATTCGCTCTTCTGTCTGTGCAACCTTCGGCTCAAGAAAACACTTGCTACATCACACTTAAGTTCCCCAAATACGCCTACATTAAGACACTGGTTTATGTGTGAGGGCGGGACTCATACAGGGCCTTTTGTGTTTTCAGGCCTTAAAAGTTGCTCGCTATAGCAAACACAGTCCCGCCCACCGAAACGTCTAAAACTGGGCTGTAGTGACCATCATCTCCCTGGTCCTGCAGTTGCACTTCACACTTAGGCGGGCAGAAACAGTATGAAAATGGTATACCCTTTCCTTGGCTTCTGGGCCGTGTGGAGGGGCTTCTGAGCCACTGAACTCTGTTTCCTTGTCAAATTGGACGTAGGCCCAATCGAAGCCCCTCTTCGGTGGTGAAAACCGCCTCCAACCCAGGCTAAAGCCCAACGTGTCCCAGGACAGCCCCAGCGCAGCACGGGCGCCGCCATGGCACCGCCAGAGTCTGGGTCAGGTGACTCAGTCGTCCTCTGCAGCAGGGCTCTCTGGGAAATGTAGTTCTGGAAATGCTCGGAGACGCTATACGCTTGGACCGGAAGACTACTATTCCCGGCGGTCATTGCGACTCGAAGGCTGCCGGAACTCTGGAGGGGAGGGGAAGGAAAGAGAAATAGAGGAGAGGGTGAGAGGGTTTCAGGGTCGGCAGGTGTGACTCCTCCTAGCGGGGAGTTGGAGAGGTTTGTGGCTGTTCGCTGTGTGTGAGTGTGAGCGTGGGAGTTTGGTGCCGGAGAGCCAACGCTGAGAAGCCTGGTCGGGATTTTATAGCCCAGTTAACCTTGTGAGCCGAAGTAAATGACCTTGACATCAGGGAAGACTTCCAGAACCCCCAAACCCACTTATCTGACTTACCTGTCGGCTCTCCTACTTCACTCACAGATTTGTGCCTTCATACACCTGATACTTCCTTGCCTGCACAGTTCTTAGGCATAGTGGTATAGCAGAGAGCAAGACACTTTGGCTCTTAACAGAGTTTACATTATAGGGAGAGGCACATACCAAAAAGTAAGTAACAAAAAGTAAGGTACTTTCAGGAAGGTAATAGTGCTATATTTAAGCCGAAGGTGGTTGGAGATAGATTGAACCTTCATGTGCATTTTAGCTTTTTCTCCTTTTTTGTTCTTGGTCAACATCTGAAACAATTTCTTTATATGCTAGGAAGCCTGAATAGCAGATACCATCATCCCAGCAGACTTCTTTCACTTTTCTGCTTTAACCCCTTGTTGATACTTACTAATTCCTTGTTTTTTAACATATAGTCAAGAATAGCCATGCTATTAGTTTATCATCCTATTTTAATCGTTCACATCAAGCTTATAACTATTTGATGTTTATCTTCTGTCCCCCACAACTGCTTTTCTTTTATTCAGCACAGTGCTTCCAGAGTCCAAAGTAGGCCCCTCAAAAATATTTGTTGAATGAAATAGTGTGGAGGATGCTTTTGACAAAGGACAAAGTGGATGCTGTTTGGAGTAGTAGTTTAGGAGAGAAGATAAATTAGGGTGGTGATAGAGGCAGAAACAAATTGATCTATTTGAAATAGAAGGTAAGATTGAGGGACTCAAGGATGGATTAGATTGGACAGTAGAAAACTAGGCGGGATCAAGTAACTCCTGCATTTCTGGCTTGCATAACTGGATGGCTAATGTAGTTATCCACTGAGAGAAGGAAGCTGGAAAAGGAATAGGTTTGTAGTGAAAACATATGAGTTTGGTTGCCTTGGAGACATCCAAGAGAAGTTAAGTAGGCATCGTTGATGCCTTGCTGTGAGTATAGAGCATGAGAAAAAGCTGCATGTTGTCCATACTTCATACTGATAAGTTTTCCATTATTGATCAACAACCTGTTGATTAGACAACTGCAATTTATGATCTATTTCCATTAATATTTTGGTATAAGTATGGCATTATGCAATGTTATCTCTCCATATGGAAGTAGGAATTTACTCTCCTTATTTCTGTTTTTTATACTTTTTCATTCACTATCAGCTGATCTAAATTGCTACACCAGAAGTATTTTCAAATGACTAAGAATGAAAATGAAAGAAATGACAGCAACTGGAAGGTAAAAGGTGGAGACTTGTTTCAAAAATCACCTCTAATTATTGTCCTTTATGTCAGGTTAGATTCTTTGTATTGTCTCTCCCTCTCCTCTGAGTATTTTCCACCTTAACTGTGGATGAGTTTGCTATCTTTTTTGTCTTAATTCCTCAGGTTTTTCTGGCCCAGAATAGGGATCAGGAAACTTGCCTACTGAGCACAGCATGGTTGCATCTCTGATAGGACTACCAAGGAGAAAGGAATCCTCTATCTCTACCAAAGAGAATGTTAGATTATTACCACCTTACTATTACCCTTAGCACAAATCAGCATACTTATAAGACAGTTCACTCCTTTACATGGAGTGTCGTTGAGAGTGTTTTGAAAACTACCATAAGTGATAGAGCACATCTAAACATAATCCTAGTTTTTATGGGCATCAGGCAGTGTAATGGAAATTCATCTTTATGAAGCAGGATTACAGTGGTGTCAGCTTGTCCCTTCAAAGGCCCCCACCCCACCACTAGAGGGAAGCATATAAACATAGTCGATTTCCTTCACAAATGGAAACCTTCCAGTGTGATGCATGTTTTATCCAACCATGGTCCTTTCAAAGTCCCACAAGAGCTTATGGTGGAAATTGAGACTTGCCATCCATCTTTCTGACTTTCTTTTCTCCCAAGATTTTCTGTCACTTCCAGAACTGCCTGTTAGTTTCTTTGTGCTTGATCTGGTATCTAGGAGGTCACTGTTTTCCAAATGCTTTGCTCCTCAGCTAGACAGGTGCTCCCATCAAACCTCCTTCCATGGGACCATTCTTGCCTTTCTCCTGCATGCCAGATCTGATATCTGTCAGAACTCTTACTGACAGCTCTCTAGCTGAGAGAGCTATTTTGGTTCTACCGACAAGGTGGCTGTCATCTGGAAGACACAGAGATTTTCATTTTCAAGGAGCTTAGGAGGTACCAGGACAGAATTTCTAGAAAAAACAACAACGTTTTCCAGGGAGGGTTTCTCAGGGTTATTTTGTCCGCATAACTGACATAGTACAAATAGATTTGGAACAAAATTTTCGAAAGATGTAAGCCAGCAAAATTTTGGGCTGTTATTTATTAATGGCAATAGTTAGGAAGCATATATAAAATAACATGCTTTGTTTTGTTTAACATTATTCAGAGAGTCTTTGAATGTTAGAGATGGAATGGACTGGCTCACCTCTCTATCTGACTCATAATTCCCAACTCCATTGATTTCTGATCACAACTCATTTTTTTCTCCAAATCTAAGTTCTGTTTAATTGTAATTATCCCTTTCTCATCCTTTCACTAGTTCTCAATGGGGTAAATATATGAAAATATCATTGCACGTCAGGATTTCTAAGTTCTTGATCAACATGGGCACAATCTAAAGGAAATACACATATCAGTGGTTCTAAGTTTCTGCTTTTTAAAATGAAGCACACATGTCCCCCATATGTGTACAATGAATCAAAATGAAGTCTGTAAAAATAAAAAAAATTAAAAAAATTAAATAATATGAAGCAAACAGGGGCTGGGGATACAGCTCAATTAGTGAGTGCTTGCCTTGCATGCATAAGGCCCTGGGTTTAATCCCCAGCACCGCATACAAAAAAAATGAAGCAAACAGGTTTGACAGAAACATTACAATTTCAGATAAAATTGAAAAGGTAGTTCCTACTGTCACGGCAGTGTATCTCAAAATATATTTGTATGTATTTTTGAGAGTCTTAAAATTGTGTGAATTACCTATTCTTTAATTAACTATGTGTGTCCTATGGAATTGAAGGCAACAATTTAAAAACTTTTAGCAGATGAATGAATAAAATGTTCCTGGTAGTCTAACAGCTGGGTGTGAATGGTTATCTTTGTATTTCTCAACTCAATGGTGAATTTGATTTCTGTCTTTGTTGTTAGGTGCTATCTGTTCCTTGGCTATTGAACCAACCAGTCACTGTTGAAATTTCATGCCATGTGGTAGGGAGGGATGGTAGTTAAATCAGTATAAATCCTCTCTAAAAATAAAACAACAACAATTCACTTAAGATGATGGACATATGACAAAATTTGACAGGATCATTTTCATGTAGGAAGAAACTAGAGTAGGTCCTGTTCTGAAAACACGGAGTTCCTTCTTAAAATACCCACATTTTAAGTTCCAGTTAAGTGTCATTAGGGGGAAAAGAAAGACTGGGAGTACATGCCTGCTGAGCAATTGGGAGAACAGGATTCATTTCCTTTTATTTTTCCATTAAAGTCTTGATTCTGATAAAATACGGATGTGGAGGGAACAATTGCTTTCTCTGGAAGATTGCTTGGAGGCAAAGAAATCTATAACTCTTTCTTCCTTTCCAATGCAAGGAAATAGAACACCCTGTCCAATGCCTTGGTAGAGATGAAGTGCCATCTGGGGAAGATGATTCTAGTACATTGCTGCTATCCAGCCTGGCTGGTGAACTGTAATCTCTCTTTGGTCTTCCTTCTTCTAACTGTTCTCAGGAGATAGTTTGCTGTTTTCTGGGGGGTTGTCTGTTCTAACAATCTGACTCATCCCTGGGAACAAATAGGAATTATATGTAAGAAAAAGCTCCACCTGCACACATCCCCTTGGCTCACCATTTCTGAGTTGCAAGTGTGGGTGGCAGAACACACGACTGTGTTTCTATAGACTGTGGTCAGAGCCCTGCTATGCTAAGAGGCTCTCCCTTTTGTGTTCTTTGAATCAAGTATTTGGCCTTCAAAGTTAGAGTTTGTACACACACACACACTTCTAAGTATTACTGAAACTCAGGACCATGTGCAAATACTAATCAGGAGTTTTCAGGTTTCAAAATAGATAATGTTTTTGTTTGCAGACAGTTCTGATTTTAAGTGTGAAGAGTTGAGTAACAATATGACGTTAAAGAACTATCCCACAAGGACAAGTGGACTTTGATGAGGCCTTTCTCCCTGTGAATGAATGAGCTAACGGAAGGTAAACAGAAGGTAAAATATGTCAGACGCCACTCCAGTGGTACCGAAGAGAGCAGAAAGTCTTATCTTACATACCCTGCCAGGTAATCAGTGTCTATTGGTGTCTGAACTGGTATCTCTATCTAGGCTGCCCTTGAACCAAGAATAAATGAACTGCACAAAGCAAGAAAGAGTAGAATCTTGTCGGTGGTAGAGCCTTTGGAGTCACCACTGTTTAATACATTGTTAGGTCTAATTGGGCGGCTGCAGGGGGAGGGAGCACGGTCACCTAGCAACACACTGTGCCAGAAGTGACCAATGAGGCACACCTGCTGACCCTGACGTCCACCTTGGGTCCACCTTTTCCTGGGCAGAACCCCTTGACCCCCTTCCTCTGTATAAAAACCCTGAGCAGCCAAAGCCACGTGCGATTTCTCCTGGCTCTCCCACCCCGACTTTCACCCCCGGGGGGCTAGAGATTTCGCCCGGGACACACATTCCAATAAAATCAAGCTACCACTGTTGTCTGACTCTGGCGAGCGCATTCTTTTCGCCGGCCTCCGCCTTTGGAAGCTCTACCCGCCGGAGGCCCCGCGCTCACCCTTTCTTGAGTTTTACATACATAACCATCGAGAGGAAAAATAGGGCTCCATGAAGAGGCGCCAGATTGAATTAAAATCAAACAGCAATCAAAAGATACAACTACTGAGATAAATGCAAAGACAGAGAGACAGAGAGGAAGGAAAAATTCCCAGCAGTTCTTGAATACTAATTAGGAAGGGAAAGACCAGCACGGACCTTATTCATGTCTCTTTGGAGTCTCTCTAGAATCTAATTCAACAAGATTCGATGATGGCCCAACAGTGATTTCAAGTTGGTGTTGATGGCACACTTTGATCAGTTTTGCTCTGAAAAAGGTAGTTTTAACTCTCACATGTTGTACAAGTGAAAAAAAAAATGGTGTTAAGAATGGGACAAGATACTGTGCTTTTCAAAGGGTAAAAGAAAGGAAGTCTATATGAAAGGCTATTTCAGCAAACAGGGGTCCACCTGGTCTAATATTCTATTTGTGTTCATTCTCTGAAGCTGTTATCTTTATTATGGCTGCTGTAGTATATTGGTATGGTATCTTTGGGAAACATTTTCCAGGGATTCAGAGGCTTCGAGTTTAAAAAATTTATATAGATTTTTAAAAATAAATTCATCATATTCTACCTACCAATGGAACTCACATGATCTCAAGAAATGCCTCACCATTTATGAGGGTCACTTTGACATTTTACAGTTTTTCAGAGTTGAGCATCCTTAGCAGATGTTAAAATGAAGAGTCTTGAGTTTAGGAAAGAAAATATTTATCTTGCTTAGTTCTCTAGACTGACTTCCATTTTAGGAGGTGAAGGTCTTTCTTTTGGGATCTTCGAGAGGATCTGACTGCTTAGAACAATCCCCTGTGTAGCAATTGTAGTTACTCCGTAGTAGTTCACTTCCCCAAGGAAGACCATGGATATTTTACTTTGGGCCTATGTTGTTTTAAAACTCTTTCTAGAAATTTCTGCTAGACTTATCCTTATGCCCTTGTGTTCTCTTTATCCAACAGAAATATAAGATATCACTTGCTTCCAAGTGATAATATCCCTTTGCATTGTATCTGTTGTGCAGCGGATCAAATCAACTGTGTTTCTCACTGTTTAAGTTAATAGATGTTATCCACAGAGTTGAAAAATAAAATGGAGTATATGTTTTTTGTTGGATTTCTATGGCATCATTGAATCAAATGTTTTGTTTACCCTTTTCTTCTTTCAAAAAAATATTGTGATTTATTTCCAATTGTCAAAACCCAGCAGGCTTGGAGGTTGTAATTTTCACTCTGTCTGAAATATAACGTGGCAAGACAGGCCAAATTACAGAAAATCAATTAGTTTTTGTTACAAGAGTCATGTATCTGAGGTCTTGTTCTGTGTCTGGTTACTATAGCTGATGTCTACTCCACTCCAAAAGAATTCTTAGGAGAAAACCACCTGGAGATGTTTTTTTCTAGAGCAAAACCTGATTGGACCTGGACGTTTAATCCTTGTCAATTAAGATAGAGGCAGAACTAGATTTCTTACTTGAGCAATTTCCTCTCTTCCTGTTGTTTCAAACCACATACTCTTGAAAGAGCAGTTACCATTTACTTGCAGAGGACTAAAATTTCCAAATACTACAACTTCTAAATCATGTCATCTATGTCTTTTCATGTAAGGTAAAGACCATAATTCTTGCCAAGCATATGGTTGCTCATAAGTCTGATCTACATCGAGAGACAATTCTTCTGTTATCCATTGATATAAGATCAACTAACAAATCCAGTTGGACAAATATATATAGGACCAGTTTTCATTAATGATAATGTTACTATTTCATAGATCTACATTCAAACATGCCTCTCTGGCAAGATAGACACTGCCCCACAAATTTCCCTTGCTTTTCTCTTTTTGTGCTTTTATCGGGACTTCTGTTGCAAATATTTCATCTTATTAAGTAACTTCTTATATTACGCATTGGGAGCCCTAAAGAATGTAAAAACAGGAACAATAGCAAAATATATAGATATAGATATTACATTGATTTCAGAATATTACTGATTCCATTTCCCCCATAATCCAGAAAATCTTCTGTTAATGTTAACTCAAACTTAAACCATGGATTTAGCAGAATTGTTTTAAAGAGTTGTTAAGCAACACAAAACTTGTAGTCAGCCAATAACTCCTATGTTATTTAGGGCCTATAATTAATTTTTTAAAAAAATCAAAACACTTTTAAAAATAGTCTCATGTGTTGAATTCCAGCATGGTGCTACTTTTTGTAGAGGAATTTCTGTAAAATGCAAGTTTATTTATAGATTGCAAGTGACTCAAAGATGTTGCAATATAAAAGAAAATGACACTCCAGAGTCTTTGTTCAGGCTGTTTAGGGCTGTCTTGGATGTTCAATTCACTCTAAGGGATTTCTTTTAATCTTCTGAAGCAAAAGGAATTTCATAAATTGGAATTGTTGGCCAGATGGAATTTCCTGATTAAATTTTTAATGTTTGGTATTAAACATAATAATGAAAAGGGGAGTTCTGAGAGTAAACCCAATTAACATTTCATAAAATTTATTGCTCTAAATATGGCTTACCCTTTAGGTTACAGTTTCCACTCACTGCCTTCCTGGACAAATGATTATATCTTGGGAAACTGAATAGTCAACTTGTCTCTCTCTTCCCTCCAATCCCTTCCTTTTCTTTTTTGTTCAACTTCTTTCTATTTAGACTCTATTTGGGTCTTTATAAGGCTAGTTACCACTATGGGGCTCATTATTTTTTGTCCTATTCTTTATGGGTCTTGGTAGAATGAAAATTTTTTTTTTTACCAGTTTCTAATAATAAGTCCTGGTGCTAGAATGGTGTCACCCTTTTTGGACATGAGATTCCTAACCCCATCTGTTAGCATAGACTAGCGTATAGTTTACAAAACTAGTCTTTGCAAACACAAATAAACATTCTTCATGTATTTTCTTGTAATATTTATACCACTTTCCTATGGCAATTGGATGTTCCCATTCAATCTCAAGATGAATATACTCATTTGGATTTGTGGGGATTGGAGAATCAGATCTTTGAAATGAAAACCTGACATACTAGATTGAGATTGTTTGAAGACAAGAGCCACGTATTTCGTATTCTTTCAGTTCTCAGAAATATGTTAGTTGTAGTGGCCACCATCTCCTCATTGCTCCTGGGGATGATTTCCTTCATGCCATCCACTAGCTAGGTTAGGAGCTGCAGAACTCCTACTCCATGCCAGGACTAGCTGGCTACATAATTTGTGGGAATCTGCTGCAAAATTAAAATACAGGCTCTTCTGTTCAAAAATTATTAAGAATTTGTAGATGGCAACATCAGAGCATTAAGCCAAATATGGAATCCTCCTAAATAGAGGTGTTCCTGCCTGTGCAAAGGAGCAGGTTGTCAGCCTGACTGTTCTCCTGGCTCCTCCTCAGCCATGGTTTACTGGGTCCTGAAGGAAAGGACCATCAGATCCAGGCATACCAATCAGAGCCCTTTCCTGGTTTATTTGTTTGTACCAGAAATAAGAAAAATGTTTGCACCAATTGGGTAAAACTGGGAACCATCAGCAATTTTGTTTCCAGATGTGAAGAAAGTTGTCAATCGCACATTCTTCCCTTCCATCTCAGACCTGTGCAGGGGTGTTTGGCATATGCCCCAAATATCATCTAGGGTCTTTATAGTCTACTAGTCTTCCTGCTGACCTGCGCCTTACTGTCTGCTACCTTTGAGGCTCTGTTTGTTGGAACATATGACCCCTTGAGCATTTTCCAGTTCTGTAATTCTCTGAGTCTATAACCAGATTCCTAAGAGTGACTTCATCTATGTGTGGTTATACATGTGTAGGAATGCAGAAGAGTGCTCGAATACTCATTTTTTTTTTCAAACCTCATAGAAAAGTCATTTGCTTAGACCTTACAGTGTAATGGTCACTGAGCTAACAAAACAAGCCCTATCCCTTTAAGACTGACCATCAGCTAGGCAATTTTTTTTTAGTGTTCCAACTGCAAGGTGATTTTGAGTGCTTCCTTAGGGGAAAAATACTTGAGGTCTAAGCCATGATGACCTCATACCCTGGGGAATTTCTGGATTCACACTTTCAGTCTCTTTCTTCTTTTCCCAATAGTACAACTCTTAAGAATTTTCTCAGAGGATTCACAAAACACTGATAAATGAATAAAGATTGGCTCCTGGCAGACCTCTCGACTGGCATTCTTCTGGGAGCTCATTTTAAAAGGAAACTTTAGGGCAGAGCACAATTTTCACAGTGTAGGATTTAGGCTTTGGTGTTTTCTGAGGGTTTTTTTTTCCCCTCTGACCATATTATACTTTTCGAGGGGGAAAAAATGATCAAGGTAAAATGAAGACCTTAGATGAAGTTTAAATTTAACATGTGAGGACTTCCCAACTCATACCCAGAAACTTAGGGGAGACTTAGCAGGATTGATCATGTTATCTCAAGTATTTCACTATTATATTCTTCTTACTATTTTGAGACAATGTCTTGCTATCTTGCTGTGTTGCCCAGGTTGATCTCGAATTTGTGAGCTCAAGAGATTCTTCCATTTCTAGCCCCTGGTCCATGGTAGAGCTTCAATCAGTGGTTGTCAACCAAACAAAAAAAGAGATCATCCTGCTTCAAGTATTTTAAAACAAAAATGTGTTGAGGTCAAAATCTGTTCCAATGAGAAATGAATAATTCCTCAAATATATCTGAAGTTTAAGGTCATAGATATAGAGGAGCTTGTTGCAAGAATACTACTTAAGCAAGTTATCATTCCTAGGAGGGTTTTTTTTTAATGTCACCTCTGTCAATTTATAGATAAGGATGCTGAACCTCTGCCTGGTGACAACTCATATTTTCACTGTGTGTATCCAGAACCTTCCAGACCTTTTTCTCTAGGCTGGCTGGGTTAATACCCAGATCCCTGTGTCTGTGCACTGCCTCGGAGGTGAGAAATTGATATGTGTCATAATGATGACTTGCTCTTACATTAATATTTTTCATTCCTTCAATTGAATACACTTCAGCCTTTTATCTTCCAAGTAAGAACAGGAAAAAGGAAAAGTGAGAGCCATAGAACTAGAGGTAAGAGCAAATCTACAAAGACAGTCCATGAAGAAGGGCCATCTACAAATATCCAGAAGCTTCTGTCCATATGTTGAAATGGACATTTTGAAACTTTTGCTAAGATAGTCAGAAGATCAAAATTATTTCTTCATGGCCATTATGCAGTGCCACATCTTACAGAGCCAAAAGAATGAATTCCAGGCATGCATAGCACACATCCCTTCAGCCTCTCTCAGGCATGCTGTCAACTCTGCCACACTGATGCACAAATCAAAAAGAGCAGAGTCTTAAGACCTTTTCTGCTGGTCTGTTCCTTACTGTCCGCCTTCCTAAGGCAGAGGAGTGAAAACCTACAGCCAGGCCTTTGTCTTCCACACTGCCTTCCCCATACAGGTAGTTCCAGGCTAGGGGGAAACACACATGCACATGCACTGACATACAGGCACACGTATGAGGAAGCAGAAAATAGTAGAAAGAGATTTCATTAGGTAAAGGAGAAAGAAGTGATATATTGAAGAACCATCTAGTCAAGGAACTACCACAAAAATTTTCACTTGTACTACCTGTCCCTACCTGTTCAAAAAGCATGCTGTGGAGGAGAAGCTCTCCTTCTCCTCAACATTCCTCTCCTTTTCTTCCTCCCTGATGATTTGTCCTCCACAGCTGAATGCTTCTGAGTGTTTTCCCTCTTAGAAACAGTATGATTTCTGTCAAACCACAGTTTAAACTTTTCAGAAAAGCTCTTGAGCTTTCATTTCTGTAACCAAGATCAACAATCTGTCATGTACAGTGGAATTTCCAACTGACTGCTAGAAATCTCCACCTGGATGCCCTGCTAGCACCTTGAAATTAACATGTCCACAATCTCAGCATCTTCCTTCCTGAACGTAATATTCCTCCCATGGACTTTTTTCTGTCGATGATAAACCACTCTCAGTCATTTCAGTTATAAATATTGAAATCGTGTCTGATTCTTGCCTCTCCTGTACTGTCACATGTGTTTGATGATCACTGAGTTTCTAGCAGAGATGAACTAAGTGGAGGTGACCCCTCTGAAGATACATATGCAGTTGTGTAGGAGAGGATACTAAGTGCAGTTTTGGATACGTTGGATTTGAGGTGTCAGTGAGACATCTTATTGAATAAGATTAAGGAATAGTAGAAAATACTAGTCCAAAAATTGTAAATATAAATTTGGGAGCCATCAGATGATAAGTAGCAGTTAAAACCATGAGAGTGATGGCATTACCCAGGATGGGGCAGGATGTAAATTATTACATTTTAAAAGTATATATATTTATTTTTTCCCAAGATCAGACACAGGGTTCCTGGATCAGAGGCATAGTTATTATAATGAAGTGGGTTCCCATGTTCCATTCTCCTGTTTCAGGATGATGTGTGAAAGCTAGTTGTCGCCCTGAAGGTACCAGTGATTCTTGCATTATGAATGAGGAACTCCAAAATTAGGGATCTGAGGTTTAGTCATAAATATTTACTTAGGTTTTCCTCTAGACAGTCATTAGTTTTGGGTTTTCAAGTTTGGTCTATGATACATTTTGAGTTAATTTTTGTGTATGTGTGAGATATGGATTAAAGTTCTTAAAAAATAGCTGATAATCAATTGTTCCAGCACCATTTGAGGAAAAGACTATCAATTGTAGTTCTGAGAACTGGGGACATGCACCAGTGTTCTACTTATGTGCCTTTGCCCCCCTATAAAGAATTAGATGTTCATGTGTCTGTGGATCTATTACTGGATCTTTTACTGGATTGTTCCATTGATTTCTATGTGTCCATCTTTACACAAATATAATGCTATATTAATTATTATAGCTTTATATACCCATATAGCTTTATAAACCTTGATATTGGCTAGAGTTAGTTCTCTAACTAGTTATTCTTTTTCAAAGTTGTTTTAGCTACTCTAGGTCCATTGCATTTCCATATAAATTTTGGAATCAGTTTGTCAATTTTTAAAACAAAAATAAGTTGCTAGGATTTTGATTGAGTTCATATTGAATCTGTAATTCAGGGAAAAGAGTCATCTTAAGGATATTAAGTCTTATTTAATAATTTATGTACTTCTTTTTAGTCATTTAATTTCAGCTAGGTTTTGTAGTTTTCAGTGTATGTGTCTTGCACAATTTTGTCAGATTTAACTCTCAGCATGTTATATTTCTGGCGCCATTACAAATAGCATTGTTTTAAATCTATAATTGTCCCCACTACTTAGAAATACAATTGATTTTTTGCATATTGAATTGTATTCTGCAGCCTTGCTAAATTAACTTAATAGTTCTATTAGTTTTTTGGTAGATTTTCTACATGGACAATCACAGTGTCTGAAAATAGAATGAGTTTTACTTATTGCTTTTAAAAATCCAGATGCATTTTTCTTGGCTTTTTGTGCTGAGTAGAACCTCTAGGACAAGGCTGAATAGAAGTGGTGTTAATGCACATTCTTGCTTTGTTCTTAATCTTAAGGGGAAAGTATGTTTTTTGTGTATTTACCCGTGTAGTTCCAGTTCTAGCACTCCTTGTTCTTTTGTATGGATAAACATTTCCCTCTGTTATCATTTTCTTTATGCCTAAAGACTTCCTTAACATTGCTTATAGGGATGATCTGTTGCTGCTGAATTGCTGCAGCTTCTCTGTGTTAAAATAGTCTGTTTCACCTTCATTATTAGGTGATTTTCTTTTTTTCTTTTTTTGGACAGAGTGTAACAGTTTTAACAGGTTAACAGTTTTCTTCACTGTACCCATTTTTCCAAAATGATTATGTCATAAAGCTATTCACTCACATACCTGATGTTTATATTCTTATGACAACGTTGATATTATTCAAAGCTGAACCATGTAGCATATTGTAATTTCATACCCTTTAAAATTTTTAAATTTTCAGTGAATTATTTTCTAATGTTTGGTTCTACATGTCTCTGATTTATTCCTAAGGTTGTAGGTGTTAATTACCTCTCAGTGTAGTCAAACTATTTTTGTCAATTTCATTTTTGTTCTTGAGATATGCTCTGGAACCCTGTGTCTCCTATTGTTCTGATGTGGAATGGTTGCTCCCTCGTCCTGATACACGACTGTACCCTGAGCAATCCTACCATCATCATCATCATCACCATCACTTCATTGTCTTCGTCATCATCCTGGGGATTCCCTTCTTTCCTCACATATACTGGGTCTCCTATATTCTTCTTCCCATTCCATATCTTCTTTTTTGGTTTATTCTGTTGTTATGGTAAAGCACATTCATTCTCTTGTGTCTTCTTAAGAAAGGACAGGCAGTACATCTTTTATTATTTAAAACATTTATATAGATATCTATATCTGATAGTGTTTTAATTCTAGCCTCATTGTGTGTGTGTATGTGAGAGAGAGAGAGAGAGTGAGAGAGAGAGAGAGAGATTGACTTGTGATTTACCCCAGGGGCACTCTACCACTGAGCTACATCCCCAGCCCTTTTTATGTTTTATTTTGAAACAGGGACTTGCCAAGTTGCTGAGACAGACCTCAAACTTGTCACCTTCCTGTGTTATGGTTTAGCTATGAGGTATCCCCTAAAAGCTCCTGTGTTGATACAGGAATGTCAGAGGTAAAACGATTGGATTCGAGGGCTATAACCTAATCAGTGCATCCTAGTTTGAATGTACTAACCAGGTAGTAACTGTGGGCAGGTGGAGTGTGGCTGGAGGAGGTGGGTCACTGGGGATGTTCACTGGGGGAGTGCATCTTCCCTATGGCACTTTCCCCTTTTCTCTCTCTTTGCTTCCTGGCTGCCAAGAATGGATAGTGCTCCTCTACCACACCCTTCCCACATGATATTTTACTTTCCCTTGGGCCCAGCCCAACGAAATTGGCCCATCATGGGCCATGAGGCAAAATGAACTGTTCCTTCTCTAAGTTCTTGTCAGGCATTTTGTTCACAGTGACCAAAAGCTATCTAAGACATCCTGTCTCAGCCTCCCTAGTAGCTGGGGTTACACACACACACACACCATTATGCCCAGCTCTAGCCTCATACTTTATTGATGATGTAGATGAGTATAGAATTCTAGGTTGGAAATAATTTCTCAAAGACTTTTTCTCCTACAATGTTTAAGCCATTATTCCATTTTAATTTTCAGTGCTATTGAGAAATGATATGCAGTTCTGTTTCCTAGACCTTTAATGTCACTTATTTTTTTTTTCATTTTTGAATGCCTTTAGGATCTTCTTTCCTAAGAAAGAATTTTCTTTTGGAATTTCTTAACATTAGGAATAGTGTATGTGGATCTTTTTCATATATTGAGCTGGGTATTCTACTGATGATGTCAATCTTAAAATTTATCTTTCAGTTATGGGGAAAATATAATTATTTTTATGATAATTCCTTCCTGCCTGTCCTTTTCCTGGAGAGCCTCATATGCAGATGTTGAGCCTCCCAGCCTGACTTTCTCTTGTTATTGTAGGTTTATGCTCTGTTTTATGCATTTTATGTTATTTTTGTATAGTTTTAAGAAGTAGTAATGGTAAATACATGTGTCCAGTTCTCTGTATGTAACTGAAATCCTCTGATCTCTTTTCAGCTATCTTTACTGCAGGTAAGGAGGCATTGTAGGAATCCATATGGTCTCTGAGATGAGCACCACATTTTCTTTTCTTGGTCTGATTTTCCCAGTCATCAAACTTTTCTGTAGGAAGTTTACACAAAAGAGAAACAAAGGGAAAGTAGAGCTAGTCCAGGTACAAGTTCATTGGACACATTATTCACCCTCCTTTATAAAATTTACTCATTTCAGGAATGAGGGATAATAACACCTACCTTTTATAGTTCACAGTTGTTGTAAGGAAGAAATGAAAATATGTAAATGAACATTACTAGAAAGATATGCAGTGGCATATGAATGTGGGAGATTGATTCTTAGAAAGGAACAGAAACCTCCTAATGAATGCTCAATTAGCACATCTTGTTGCTGTTTTTGACCAAGGAAAACAAAATGAAGCAAGAATCAAGTAAGATAACAGCAAGATCAGTGGGTAGGAAGGCCACAGAGGAAGCAGACTGACTATAGGATTTAAACCCTAATATCAGGACTTACTGGCAATCTATGGATGTCCTTGTCTGAGAAATGAGGAAAATAATACCTATCTTGCAGTGTTCCCATAAGAAACCGACTTACAGAGATAAAAAGAAATGTAAGTCCCTGGCACATAACTTACGTTCAATAAATGGTAGCAATGATCAGTGGAGAGGTATTCAGGCTCTAGAGCCCAGCTGTCTGGTTTTGTCTCATCCTACCATTTATAAGTCATGTGATTTGAGAGCAAAGTATGTTAATCAATGGAAAATGTTGACCCTGGTACAAAATCAATGCTCCATATATATCAGTTTTATTATCATTATTAGCCACTAAATTACAAAGCAACTATTTTGACCATGTATTGGGTCATCATTTGAAGTGGAAATAAAGTTGCACTTTTTTTTTTTTTTTTTTTTTTGGGGATTGGGCTGGGGATTGAACCCAGAGCACTCGACCACTGAGCCACATCCCCAGCCCTATTTTGTATTTTATTTAGAGACAGGGTCTCACTGAGTTGCTTAGGGCCTTGCTGAGTTGCTGAGGCTGGCTTTGAACTCGCAATCCTCCTGCCTCAACTCGCAATCCTCCTGCCTCATAAAGTTGCACTTTTATTTTTGTGATGTCTTAGTCTATTTGGGCCTCTGTAACAAAATATCCTAGACTGGTTAATTTATAAACAACACAGTTCTGGAGCCTGAAAAGTCCAAGTGGAGGGTGCCAGAAGATTCCATATCTGGTGAGGGCCCATTTCTCATAGCTGTTTACTTCTTCGTGTCTTCAAATGGTGGAACAGGCAAACAGGCTCCCTTAGGCCTCTTTTAAAAGGAAACTGATCCTGTTCATGAGAACTGAGTTCTTATGACCTAATCATTTTCCAAAGACCCTACTTCTTAATACCATCTCTTTGGGGATTAGGTTTCAACATATGAATTTTGGGGAGACATAAACATTGAGACCACAGCGTGTTTTAAAATAAATTTGCGGGGCTGGGGATATAGCTCAGTTGGCAGAGTGCTTGCCTTGCAAGCACAAGGCCCAGGGTTCAATCCCCAGCACCACCAAAAATAAATAAATAAATAAATAAATAAATAAAATTTGTACATAATAAATAAATAGAGATTACTTATCCTGACATTAGATGGTTCATTATCCCAAAGGCCTCCATCCTGTGTCCCTTGTCCCACAGGTCCTTAAACCAGGGGTGGAGTGAACATATTTGAAAACATTCTGATGCTAGGGCCCTGGATCAAGTCCTGAAAATGAGAATTCGGATCCTGAAAATGAAAGTTCTAAATTGGCAAATAAGGGAAGAGACCTTCCAGACTTTCTGGGCATTCTCACATAGCTCAAATACCATGGCCTTTCTGCTTGATGCAAAAACTAAAAATTTGTAGTATTTTTTGAACTTTGTCCTCCTAACTTCAAATAGCCCAGTACCAGCCGCCTACCCCAACCAATGACGAGATTGACTACAGAGACCTGCTAAGCTACCCAGCAGCCCTGATGTCACCCCAGTTTGCCATTGACACTAGGCTACCTTTGCCCTGGGACTGCCAGCTTCATACTCCGGTGTTGTTTTGAATCATGGGGATGGCAGCACCACTGAAGCATTCAATGGGGATTTGTTGAATGAATAACTAATCAGTAGGGCAGAGAGTTGTGTAGTGAAAATGTCCAATTCGTGCCATATCATATATAAAAATAATACCTACTTTATAGTTTTAAAGGTAATATATGGTTTTCCTCCCCTCCCCTGGGCTCATTGCACTTACACCACCATGGTTTAGTGTTTGACTCTCCTCTAGAAAACTGAACCTAACAAAAGTGAGGGACTTATTTTTGTCATCTGTAATATTTGAGGAATGGATGAATGAATGAATTTGTCCATTCAACAAATATTTGTTGAGCTTCAGGCAATGATGTGAAGGTATGACATTGCTCAGACAGGTCTATGATCCCATGGGGCTTACATTTTAGAGGAGGAGACAACCCCAAAATGAATAAATGAACAAGGTAATTTCAGAGAGTGAGTGCCATAACTCCCTCATAAATTCTATCAATGCAAATGTCTTTGGCATTTTCTTATAAGGAAAATGTAGTGTATAATTTGGCTCCAAGTTCCCTCTCTGTGCAACAGACTTCTACAGAGGGAGGAAGAATAGATTGTAAGGATATATCCAAATTACTAAACTGAAATGATCTAGCCCTCCAAACTGAGACAAGCGACAGCATTACTTAAGTGTTTTAGCTTGGCCTGTGATTTGCTAATCAGAGGCTGGAGGTGACACACCATAAAACCACAAGGCTTTTTAACTGGTAGGTTTACAGAAGGTTCACAGAAAATCTGTGCCCTGTAATTGGAAGTTTAAAGGTATAAATATCAGTTTATTTGAATAAAAAAGCTCCACACTCCTTCACCTTCTCTCTCTTCTAAAAATGAATGAAAACATCTCTGCCAGAAATAATCTGCTATAGGTCTGTAACTCCCAGGGAAGAAAAAATTAAGAACTAGTGAGAACTTAAGTCCTTACTGTAGTTACTCACGGCACATTTAACATATAAGTGTATATAAAAAAGTTCTTTAAAACATGATAAATATATTCTGGAAATAGTGTTCTACATGCTTAAACAATAAAAGGAAAACAAACTTAATTAGCCCAGGTCAAATTTCATCCTTTGATACAGATAACTTCCACTGAGGTAATTATACAAAAGCAAAGGTGGTATCCAGGTCTTAGAAGAATGTGTTATTTTTTCAAGGGCAGAAGTTGGTCTTTATCAGCTACATTTGTGTTTTGCATCCATGTTGTGTGTATGTGTGTGTTGATGTTCACGTGTATTTCTCTACTGCCCAGGAAGAGAGGATTGAGAACTGAGTTGACTGGTAGAAGTCAATTGGAAGTCAGGGCTAAGTGTTAACCTTCCTCCTGGCTCAATGATCCCTACCTGTGACTTTCAGAAACACTCATGTTCTAGGGGTTCCTGTGGTGGTGGTGGTGTTGACCACCATCCCCTGTGATTGTTAGTAGTCTGTAGATGGTCAAGAAATGGGACAAATAAAATAGCATGGGGCCATGAAACAGTGTTTCCCTCCATAAGCATTGCTAGGTTTTCTTTCTAAACCTTTTTCTAGACACCTGAGCAGAAGAAGGATAAGAAGGGCTACTACCTTTCTTCCATAGCCACAATCCTCATGTTTTAAAAGCAAACGCTGAAACTTGGCATGGAAATGAAATGAAAAGCATTGGGATTGGCGGGGAGGGTTGTACCTTCAGGTTTGTCAAATTTCATAAAATGATCAAAATAAATTACATATTTATTCTAGGCATCCATGAAACTAGTGAGACTAAATTATTCCAAAGCAATTATTCTTCAGAAAAGAACCATTATACAATTTCTACTCTTGCCCCTAATGTTTCATTTAGATTTATACTCATAATGTTATTGGCACACTTTAATCCAAGCAAGATATTGCCCAAGGATTTCAGTTATTATTTATCTTCCATATACCCTCACTCATGCATTTATAAAACTGAAGGAAGCACATGCATGTGAATAGAAAAACAGACACACAAGTGCCCAATGCTCCTTCACACACACTATAATCATATTTGACAGGCTAATTTCTGGTAGGTGCCCAGTCAACTGGTTTCACAGCTTAGCTATTCATCGTCAGACAGGGTGTCTGTGTTTCCCCCATGCATTTCCAGTTTGCAGAGTAGTGCCAGACTGGCATCTTGTCTTGTGACTTGATAACAGATTCCATTAATAGCATATCCAGTGGTACTGACATCCAGTCCCTCTCAGCTGGGGGCAATCTGGCATTTAGTGCCAGTCTGAAGGACTACAAAGGCTGTAGTGCCAATGCCAGGTCATACATAGAGACTGGCTGTGAATTCACACCCTCTGCATGCAGAAGGAACTGCAAAAGGGGAACTCGGAAATGAAAAAAAGATGAGGGAAAATAAGGGGTAAGGACTTCCTTGATATCTGCCATTCCTACTTTGTGAACTCTGGGGTGAAACAAAATCATCATTGTTTTACTAGGTTGGGCTCATGCCTAGTTGTGTGTTCTATTTATCCCCGGGCACATTGCTAGTTCTCAATGATTATCATTATCATTATTAATGATGGTGATAATTGACAACATGGCAAATAACTTGAAAAGAGCTAGTTTCCTGAAGAAAAAAAATAAGTCACTATAATAATGACTCTTTCACACAGAAATAAATAGCACATTTGTGTCTTGGTATTTTAAATTATGTCTTTGTTTGCTGAGGCTGGAGGGCATAGGGTGCAACTTTGAACTCCAATAACTGAACAAATGAATTAGTATTAGGAAAAGGGTACATGTTAATCAAAGCCCGCCATTTGGACTTCGGGTCCTCAATTACATGTAGATTTTCTATTTTGTTTCTTTTTCTCTAATATCACTTATTCCTACATTTTCAGATCCTGCCCCACCCATAAGAAGAGGAGAATGCTGTTTTTGGTGCAGAGGTTTTTGACCATGGCGCATAAAAAAAATTCCTTCTGAAGGTAATAAAACCCTTTAATCAGGCTAATGCTGAAAATGCAAATATACCAAAAGCAAAAACTGAGAAGGATCTGGAAGCTCCTGACTCAGCCAGCTTCTCTTTCAGACTTTTTTTCAGTCAGAAGTAGGAAAGAAGACAGACCCAGCTCATCAGTCTCTGTAAAACTGAGAGTTAATTATTTCTTTCTAGAAGACTTGCCAAAGATACTGCTCAATAGTCTTATTCAGAAAAACATGTATCTTGAAACATTCTCCTGCATTTACTTGCAAGGCAAACATATTTACCTTGGTAAATAATTTCAATTACACTGGAATTAGAAAAAAATAACATTTCCTGCAATGGGAGATAGTGGCTCAAGCTTTTTCACCCTTTCTCTTTCTGTGATTTAAAATGACATCTACTGGAATAAAAGCTCAAATATCATCTATGCCGCTTGACATGTATTTCTTTTTGAAGTGGTTTGGCATGAATGTATTTGTGCAACTGAACTCATTTGTTTTAAAAGATGGCAGAGTAGATTTTACCTAGAAAATCTTTGGAATTCTAAATACACATTCTCTGGGGTATGCATTTGTTTTTGGCATTTGGTAGAAAAAGATAGAAGTCCATTTCAACTAAGAAAACCTCTCTTAAAATATCAGTTTGGCAGACAAAGTGTCAACTTGGTGAAAGTAATAATAATAAAGATGATAATATCTCCTTGGAAAACAGATTGAGCAACATTTCATGCCCTTTTTTTCTGAGTACCAGTGACTGGCTGCATCTTCAGAGGATGAATTTACATTGCTCCCTGATGCCTTCTTCCATAGGCTTCTTTTCTTAATGCTCTAAAGGTAGCTATACATACCTGAAGAACCATCATTCCATCTTTTCAAGCTTAGTCATTGATTCCTTCTCTCTCTCTCTCTCTCTCCCCGGGGATTGAACCCAGGGGCAATCAACCACTGAGCCACATCCCCAGCCCTTTTGTAGTATTTTATTTAGAGACAGGGTCTTTCTGAGTTGCTCAGGGTCTCACTAAGTTGCTGAGCCTGGCTTAGAACTCACAATTCTCCTGCCTCAGCTTGCCAAGCCACTGGGATTAAAGGTGTGCATCACCATGCCTGGCATCCTGACTTGCATTTTCAGGTTGAGTTCCATCTTGGTCTTTCATATGTTTGGTTCCTTCTTAGACTTACTAACTAAGCATGGTTTCTGAGTACAGTGAGCACAAGTCATTTTTCTAGATCTCCTGCCTTGCTTGGGCTAAGCTTGCAATTTCTATGCAGCAGCTACTCACAACCAGTTCTGCACCATTCTGAAGAGATGGGAGTGTTCCACTGTCTGTGCAAGGGTCTATGCTTCCTCTGGGTGTTTCCCTATGCTGTGTGAATACTCTGTGGAAGCATTTCTTGCATGGTACTTGTTTGGTTTCCTAGGACTGCTGTAAAAAAAAAGGCACATAATGGTTGCTTAAAACAACAAATACTTATTCTCATACAGTTCTGGAGGCTAGAAGTCTAAAATCAAGGAAGTGGCCATGTTGGTTCTCACTTGGAATTCTGAAGGGATACTGTTCCATGTCTCTCTCTAGCTTCCAGTGATTGCCAGAAATCCTTGGCCTTCCTTGGCTCAGGGCAGCAAGTGTTAGTCAGCTTTCCATTACTGTAATGAAATGCCTGAGACAATCACTTTATAAGGAGAAAGATGATTTTGGCTGACAGTTTTGGAGGTTCCAATCCATGGTTGGTGGACTCCCTTACTTTTGGGGCCCTGATGATGTGGCACATCTTAGTAGAGTATGGTGGAGAAAGTTGTCCACTCCATGGTGGCATGGAAGCAAAAGAGAGTGGAGAAGAAAGGCTAAAGGTCCCAGTATTCCCTTTGAAGTCACACCTCAATAATCTTTGTCCCACTAGGTCCCATCTCTTAAAGGTTCTACTACCTCTTAAATAGTACCATAGTCTAGGGTCAAGTCTTCAACACATGAGATTTTGAAGGACGTAACTCCAATCTCTGCTTACTTCTTTGAATGTGTCTTCCCTGCATGTGTCTGTGTCTTTTATTCTCTTTACTTATAAAGACACTGGTCATATTGAATTAGATCCCATCATAATCCAGTATGACTTCATTTTAACTTGATTATATCTGCAAAGATCCTATTTACTGATAAGTTCACATTCATAGGTACTAGGAGTCAGGACTTCAACATATTTTTTTTGGGGGGGGACACAATTTGACCCCTGATAGTATTATAATCTTTTTTCCCACTGACACCTTTTTCTATTGCATTGTGAGTTCTCTGAGAACAGTTCTTATTGACTATATTCTGATACATTATAATGCTTGATAAACAAGACCGAATAACGATTACATGAACTGTGCATGATCATAATTATGAGGTAAAATTTTGGGAAATGTTGGCATTTGACAGAAGAAGGCCCCCTACCCAACTCTTACTTGTGTGTCTAGAATTCATTATCTTGTGGAATGTCAACTGAAACAGGTACAAGCACTACAGCTTCACTTGGTAAAACTAGTTCCAGAATTTCAACAAATCTGATAGAGATGGTGTGTGTGTCCAAAGAAAGGTTGCACAGGATCACCAAAATGTCAAATTTCTTCGAGCTTAAGTTGGAATTCAGATTAGATGAGAATTGAGAGTGGCTCAGAAAAGCTAATGCTCAGAGCCTCCTCTTCCTGATGGCATTGTAGGGTCAGTTTGAAGGAGGGAAGCTCTAACATGGGTGCCATCTTCAAGAGTGCTAAACAGAGGGTGGTTTGGTGTTACCAGCACTATCCTCATTTATTTACAGCAACTACCTTCTTGGTTCAAAGCAGGTCCACAGACTCCCTCTCTTCTTCTCTTCTTTGTCTTCCCCAAGCTTTTGTTTTCAGTTTTGGCTTTTAATTTTCCTTGCATTATATCCTCCTCTTACTATGTATCAAGCCTCACTGGCTTTTCTGTCTTGGGGGAAAGGAATAGCTTCTCACAGCAGAAGAGCTCCATTATTGGCTCTTAATAAAGTGCATATTAGAGGAATTTGGAAAATCCTCTCAGAGCAAACTCCTGGCTTGTAAAACTATTGTTTTGCAGTATAATCCTATTTTGCATGTCAGATGTGAGTACCAGCCTCATCCTTTTTCAGTGTTACATCTACAGCAACTTCAACTTTTAATCTCCCCCAAGGCAGATGGACACCTTGGGTCTACTAGTACAAAAACAAACAGGGAAAGCTGATTAAGTATTTTCAAAATACTGCTTCTAATATACTGTAATTACAAGTTACTCTGTGACAAGTGCCAAAGAGGGAATAGACTGGGCGATGAGACAGCATGAGTAACTTGGTAGGGGGTTTATGCAGGGCTTTCTAGTCCATGAAGCAGACTAGAAGGAAAAACCAAAACAATCAAACAAACAAAAAACCTTAGGGATGAGCCCCAAAGAGACCTTATTGTCTCCTTCATTATGGTAGGAACCACATTTCACCACTGCCTTGACCATAGATCACTTAATTTTATTCTGCAGTTTCTCCCATTTTTAAAAAATCAACAGGCATTTAAAAATTTTTGTTCTTTTTAGATATACATGACAGTAGAGTGTATTTTGACATATTACCATACACATGGGCTATAACTTATTTTAATTAGGATCCCATTCTTGTGGTTGAACATGATGTGGAGTTTCTCTGGCTGTGTGTGTATTCATATATGAACATATAACAGTTATGTCCACTTCATTTTATTGTTTTTCCTGTTCCCATCACCCCTCCCTTCCCTTCATTCCCCTTTGTTTAATCCAATCAACTTCTATTCTCCATGTCCCCCTATATTGTGTGTTACCATCTGCATATTAAAGAGAATATTTGGCCTTTGGTTTTGGAGATTGGCTTATTTCACTTAGCATGGTCTCTTTCATCCATTTTCTGGCAAATGCCATAATTTCATTCTTCCTTATGCTTGAGTAATATTCCACTGTGTATATGTACCACATTTTCTTTATCCATTCATCTGTTGAAGGGCACCTAGGTTGGTTCCATAGCTTAGCTATTGTGAATTTAGCTGCTATAAACATTGATGAGGCTGTATCACTGTAGTATGCTGATTTTAAGTCCTTTGGGTATAGACTGAGGAGTGGGATAACTAGGTTAAATGGTGGTTCCATTCCAAGTTTTTTGAGGAATCTCCACACTGCTTTCCAGAGTGGTTGCACCAATTTGCAGTCTTACCAGCAATGTATGAGTGAAAGTTTTTCCCCACATCCTCGCCAACATTTGTTGTTACTTATATTCTTGATAATTGCCATTCTGACTGGAGTGATATAGAATCTCAGTATGATTTTAATTTGCATTTCTCTAATTTCTAGAGATGTTGAACATTTTTTCATGTATTTGTTGACCGTTTGTATTTCTTCTGTGAAGTGCCTGGGTAGACAGTCATTTCTAAGTGAGGTCTTGGGTGAAGCTTGTGACACTCTTGGAGACCCTTATCTAGTGACTTTTTAAATGTTGGACAAACCTGTTGTTTTCATTAGCAGAACCTGGAGGAGCGATGAGAAAGAATTAGAACCTTTTGTGCTACTATTGTCGGGGTTCAGAATGTGGTACTCCAAAGGTGGAGTCTTGGCATGCTGAGCATTTTTGAGCTGAAGGATATAGGAAGACCTCAGAAGCAAGAGGGTCTCTCTGACCTGCTGTCTCTATCCCTTTTTTCTTCCTTTAAATGGGTAGTAGAAACTAAGTTCCTCTCTCCAAAGCAACCCATAAAGCTTGGAAAGTTCACTCTCTGACCTGCTCCCTTTCCCCTTGCAGGTCTCCTGTGACAGGTGTCCTGCCCTTTGTCCTGAGGAGAGGAACAGAAGAAAAGTCAATCAGACAGGCCTTGCTGAGTCCCCCCAGTTTATTACCATTAGGTCACACTCCTTTTTATCCAATCACGTTTCTTCACACTGTCTACTTTTTCATCACTTATGTAAAAATATAGTTTTCCCTGGGTCTTCATTTCTGAATGCTTAAATAAAGTTAAGCTTTTTTCTTCTTATTCTGTCTTTTGTTGCCCATTATCCCTTCAATAAATGAGAAAAAGGTATTATACTATAATGGTGGTTCTCATCCTTGGCTGCACATTAGAATCGCCTGGGAAACTTTAAAATGATATACGTGTATATATACATATGCATATGTGTGTGTATACATGTATCTATACATATGTACATACATAAACATGTGGCTACACACATATGTATATATGTATATTTCAGTGTGTGAGAGTTTATTATTATTATTATTATTATTTTAGTTGTAGATGGACACAATATCTTTTATACAATTTTATGTGGTGCTGAGGATCGAACCCAGTGCCTCACACATGCTAGGTGAGCACTCTACCATTGAGCCACAAATGCAGTCTGAGTTTATTATTTTTTAAATGCTGGTTTCTGGGATACCATTGATCAGACACTGAGTTCTGGAAGAATTCCTTTTGGTAGTTTTTTTTTTTCTTTTGTGGTGCTGGAATGGAACCCAGGGCCTTGTGCTTGTGAGACAAGCACTTTACCAACTGAGCTATATCCCCTGGAAGAACTCCTTTTGGATTCCTGCAGCTGCAGTGGATCCATTGACTTTGCTCCTGATGTTGGCATTGGACTGTGTTTGAGAGACATTCTTCAGCTTGGTCCTCTCCCACCTCCCCTCTCAGTCTGGACATCACATATTCAATTGGCTTGAGTCTGTGTTGCCCTATTGAACTGCTGGGCACAACTGTGTCACTGCCAAGACCTGAAAAGTTGTCCCACCTGGTGTCACGATGCCTGAGAGAGCACTGATGCTTCACCCAAGATCACATCCTGGGTAACGTGCGTCTTGTTATTGTAGAAAGGTGTGGTGCCAAGGGTGGGGGCCCAAGTTAGGGTACTTCTCTTCATCAGAAATTATCCAATGAAGTTGTCTGCTGTCTCTAAGGTATTTGGTCACCTAATACCTCTATTTTGCCTCTGTCCATGTGTGATAGAATTAAGAATAAGATCATTAGTCATGTTTCTTGAAATTCTACAGTCTACCTTTATTTCCAGATTTACTCAAAATTAGTAGAACATATTCACTTGGGTTCATTTGGTTGGACCCTGTGAGAGCTTGAAGTCATGGCAACTGGGATTTAAGATTCATTGTTAATGGGTGGGAGTGAGTCCAACAGGAGCCAAGGAGAAGAATTACCTAGCAAAGGGTTCCAGGTGCCAAAGAATGTGTGGACTTTCTGGAGCATTGGTTTGTTCATTCATTATTTTCTTCTTTTATTTACTGATTCAGAAAAACATTTATTATACACCATTGAATTGGATTGGCTCTCTGAGTACCTGGCTCACAATAGGTGTACCTCAAATATTTGTGGAATGAGTAAATAAGAAAATGCTTTGAAGGAGCTCATTATTCCTTGCCTTGAATTATTCTTTATTTCTTGGGTTTTCTTGTCTGGTCACTTCTGTAATGAATGTGGATCTAATTTTCCTGCTTCCTGATCTCTCCAGCTGCCCTTTCTCCCTGACCATTGGCAGGAAGGGACATCATCGCTTTTGTCTCATTCCTACATCTGGTCCATATTATCCTCTTGTCAATCATAATGTTCATGTATATAAATCCATTTTACAGCTTTTTATCTACTAGGAAAATTGTGGTTAACTTCAAAATTGTTCATAAAGAAATTATACTCTATTTTTCTATTTTCGTCTTAATTTTCTATCCATATATTTTTCCTTCTTTCTGTTTTTTCTCCCTTTTCCCCAGCTGCTATTTTGTTCTTCATAAACAGATCAAGATTAAGAATGTGACCTGGTAGAAAACTCTCTTGCAGAGGAGAATTTTGATAAGGGCATCCTTATTTACCAAGGGAATTTTCAAAAATTAATTCCGATTTAAACTATACCTTTTGCTGAGATAATAAAAGGAAACAACTGAAGTCTACTGCTGTTTTTAGAATGCCACTTAGCCCCTTGGCCATGGTCTCTTTGTCCTGAATGCCTTGTTGAGGGCCTATCACATAGTAGGCTCTTAATAAATGCTTAATGACCAGAAAGAAAATGGAGAAGCTTAAAACTCAAAAAAGACTGAAGTGGAAATGAAGGAGAGATTGAAATGGAAATCAAGTTTCAAAGTTCTCTACTGATCTTTCTCATTTCTGCCTCTTTTCCATCACTGATAATTGAAAATGGACTGCATTTGATCTCAACTTTATTAATTGATAGGCAATTTATTTTTGTGAAAAAATTCAGTGTTGTTTGTTTGACTACTTATCAAATTGATTTATTCAATTAATTTTTAAACTTTGGACTCATTTTCATCTTGCAAGCTTGTTCTACACTTCAGAATGATTCCAATAAATTACCCTTCTAAAACTACTAGAAAATTAATAGTAAAACTTAATGTAACAACAACAACAACAAAAATCTCAATTTAGGGTGTCTAATTTTCCAGAGAGGCAGGCTTTATGAAATAAAAATGACTTATTCTGTTTTATAGTTCAAAAATATGCCTTGTGCTCAAGGTGATGGCAGAAGCACACATATTAGTGTCCCAGGTAACGCCCTTCAAAGGACTGTCCTTTGAACACCTCTTATGACATGAATTCCTTGGGGTTTCTGTTTCATAAGCTGTCCGTTTCCTGTAGTTCTCTTGTTCTCACACCATAAAGTGGGCATAATTCATCCGAGATTTCCTTTTTTCCTGAAGTTTTCCAACCATTTTCCCATTCCCAGATTCCAAGAACTGTTTGGAGATGGGTCTTTCTCTTTTCTTCTTTTCTGGATGAGGCATTGTGGATGCATTTCCTTGTCAGCTAAAATTTGTTACCCAGTGAAAATGTCAACACCTGTAGGTTTCTTCTGAGCTCTTGTAACATTTTCTGAAAACAACTGGTTGATTTCCATGTTTATAAAATCTTATTTATAACGGACATGCCTTTGACCCTGACCTGTTCTGTAAAAATGAAACTTTGTTTTATTTTCTCAGTTTTGTGTTGGATCTTGAATGCAATATTTTTATATTTGGGAAGCTATGTTTTCTAGCTTTTTCCTCCTGCTTATATTTACAATTTTTATTTGGATTGTCCATTATTTTTAGCACAAAACTAGCATAACAAAGTGTAATCCATTGACTCAGAGATTGCCAAATTGTGGATTTTTAACCATACTAGCAATGAGTTTACTTCAAGTTGTGTGTCCTAATGTAATATATTAACTCTTCTGCTTAGAAACTTGGAATTCATCTTGTATGGCAGTAGTTTCTCATGAACAGCTGAAAATAATGCAAGGAATGGGGGCCAAAAAACCATAGCTGGCTTCTGATTCCCCTTTAATAAGATTATTACAGATTTTTAACATATATGTGGCTTCTTCTATTAGCAATCATTGAGGCACATGTTAGCCAGATTTTTTCCTAAATGTCCCAGTGAAGTTTGAGAACCCCCTTTTCTTCTCTTCCACAAGGAGAAGAAAATAATTAAATGATACAGGTTTTCTGGATCTCCTGATGGTGTGGATGTATTCATTTCTCTACCTCCACATCTCAAGATGTTAAAGAATTGGTCTGCAATTGAAAATAGACATCTCTGATGACTATGGAAAAACAGAACATAAGCAAGTATCCTTCTGCAATTGTATTGGGAACATTGGCCTCAGGCACCTGCTGGTACCTTGGAGTCCATGGCTGTTCCTAACAACTCCACCTCCCACAGAAATCTTGGCCAAGGGCTCAGTTGGCTCAAATTTGATGTGAGGTCGGCTCAGGGGACAAAAGACAAGTGAGGACACTGAATACCATGTTCTTGTTCCAAAAGTAAAATTTCTTTCAAGAAGGCCAAATTGCTCCTCCTCAAATCACTACAGTTTCCCCTGAGGGTTCATTATGGGTGTTTGCCATAATTAAAAGACAACATCACAGACCAATGAATACCAAACTTTGGGGCAGACCCAATAACTGTCAGCCAATTCTAGATGCCAATGACTAAGCTTTTCTCAGATTTTACCATCTCAGATTTTTCCTCACCTTCTTAGGTGCACAAGCCTTCAATGGCCTTTCAATACCATTCAAAACCTGGTGTCTCCAAGAATGCACAAATATATTTATCTGAAAGCTGCCTTTTTTTTTTTTTTTTTTTTTTTTGCAGTGTTGGGGATCAAACCCAAGACCTCCCATATGCTAGGTAAGAGTTCTACCCCTGAGCAACACCCCAGCTCTGAAAGTTGCCATTTTAGAGAAAGACAGTCCCTTTAGATTAAGTTATAAGAAAGACTTACTCTGCAAAAAGTCAGAGGTACCCTGGGGGGAAGGGGTAATAAATAGGACATCTTGGGAGGACCTTTGGCAGTCCAGGATGGTCACATGTACGAGACAGAGTTGAGGTTCTGAGAGGTGCTGAGATTGAGTAGACAAAGACAGAGAGCTTGTCAGAAGGGGCAGTGAACTTGAATATTTTAGATAAGATTCTGCATTTATGACATTGCATCTCTGTAGAGAGAGACATTTCACAGTTTCTTTTAATGAACATTCTAAAGTGATTTATGACAGTTCAGAGAGACACTCGTCTGGAATGGTGTTCTTTGCAGATTAATGATGATGGCAGAAAGTAGTGTGGCCACATCTGTTTGAGAACTAAAATGCGCATCATCAATTGTTAATGAGGAATTCACAAAATTGTTCCTTCACACACCCCCAACCCCCTGCTCCTTTTCAGAACAAATTTCAACCAACACGGTCGGGGATGTAGCTCAGTGGTAAAGCAGGTGCTTTGCATGCATGAGGCCCTGAGTTCCATCCCCAGCACCCAAACAACAAGGATGACAAAAACCCAAATCAACAACACACAAGCACATGCATAGAAAAGAATCGAAATGGGATGCATTTAAATATTCATAGTGTTAATCTAAAATGGTAAGATCTTAATTTCTCCTTCATACCAATATGTACTCTGAATTTTCTAACAAAGGGCATATGATAAAATTATTAAAAATTAAACATCCTAATATAAAAAATTTTAAACATCATTATTTGCCTTTTAACACTGCATCTGGTTTGGGTTCATTAAGCAAAACAAAACAAAAACTTCCCAGAAGTCCAGGAAATTAAATGGAGATTAGCAGCCTGGAGTCAGGTGGAAGTCTCTAGCAGGCCAGCTAAATGCCTCACCCCCTTCCCAAGTGCCCCAGAGCGTAGAATGGCCATGACAGCTAGCTGCAGTTCAGATAACAAACCAAAGAGAGAGAGAGAGGCTTTTATTTGAATTGTCAGCCTTAGCCTTGAGATACAGTGCAAATGGTTTTAACAGCCAAATCACATCTTTGCGAACAATGTCACAAAGATAGAAAAGGAGCATTATATTTTTTATCTCACAGATGTCCTGAATAAAGTACACTTGGTTCCAATTTCATCTTGATAGCGCATCACAGATCACAGTGACAGCCTTGTGGGAAGAATCGCTGATACTGGGTTTAGCTTGGTTTTTTCCACTCCGGGTGAATAAGCTCTGCATTTTCATTAGCACACGCCCAGCACAGATCCGGTACGATTACTTACCATTTTAAAAGTCTTCTTGATTTTGATGTATTTCTTAGCTCAGGTACCAAAATGCCCTGGCCCCTAGAGAATGCAGATGGAACGTGTGAGCGTTAGCAAGGATCCCATCGAACTAAACATGCCACGGTATCACCTACCATCTGCCATGGCATATGCTTAAAAGGCACGATTTACAAACTAAGTACACAGTAAAACTCAGGTTTCCTTTGCACACATGATCTCCAGTATAAAATCTTAGCCGTATTTTCAAAGGCATCAGGAACCCAAACAATAACAATCTTTTGCAGGTATCAGGCACCCGGAGAATTCATTCACTAACAGGTCCAAACAATGTGGAAGATAGAACACAGCCCCTCAGTAACTAAGACCCCATGTAATCTTGGGTTGATCCTGGAGTTTGTAGGGCCAGGTCCTGTTTGGTTTTGGTCTTTACCTTCAGTAGGGCCAACAGAAGAAAAAATACAAGAAAGTTAGAGGCAGGGACACTGTACATAAACAAGCATCAGAGAGTAGACAAGTGCAAAGGAAAAAACCAAAAAAAGCTAAGCACAGTCTCCAGGGAGTTCACTGTGGTTAGGAGTATGAGTCAGCATCTCCTTACTCTGAGTGCCTTAAGGGCCCCAGGGAGACCTGGCAAAGGCAGAGGAGGAGGAGAAAAACAGAGAGGTGGGTGAGCAGAAGGAGAAAGGAGGGGGAGAGCTTCATAAGCCTCCCAAACTAATCCAGGAACTGGGGAGAACAGAAATAGATGGGTCTGTTGCTCACAGCTTGTACCATGGTGACAGAACATGACGAAGTGTAACTCGAGGAGGGACAGGGTGACACCCTCTCCCTTAACATGCACATACTGCACAGCAGACACATTGCACCTTCCATTGACATAAGAAGTCTTTAATTCTTAATATTCCTGAAGAATCCACATTTCTGAACTGTCCTTCAAGATTTTCACTGATGCTGGGAGAGAATCGTATAGAGCTAAAGTGGTCAGGTGAATCTTTGGAAGTGTCCCAGTCCTGTTGTCCCCACTCTGTTTTATTTATCTTCAGACTAAATTCAGAATCTAGCCATGCATCAGCCATGTGGCTGGCTACCATCTTGGTCCAAGGATGGTAGTGATCTTTTCTGGTCTGAATTTGTGCTGCAGCCTTCTAACTGATCTCCCTACCCAACACAGCTGTCCTCAGCGAAGCAGCCAGAGTGATGCTTTGGAAACATTGGTCATGTCATGTCACTATCCTGCTTCATGGCTCCCCTCACTGGGGGAAAAGCCAGTTGTTGTACGATACCACCTCCCCGCTACATCTCTGACTTTACCCCTGCTTTCGCTCTGTGCTCCAGTCACATGCTGGGCATGCTTCCACCTTAGGATCTTTGCATGTGCAGTTTTCTCAGCTTGGAAAGTTCTTCTAGGTATTGGAATTCATTAAATCTTTGCTTATGTATCTCTTTTCCAGTCAGTGGAAGCCACCTTAAATCTCTTTAAGGATTGTGCCCTCATTCCACCTTCACTGGCACTTGATTTTTCTCTATAGCATATAGCAGTTATCGTCTTAAGAATATACAACTTATTTAATTTATTTATTTCCCTCACCCCAGACTCTACACTAGAAAAGAAGCTTCCTGAAGGCAAGGATATTTAATCTATATTTTTCTTAGTTGCTTCCTTAGTATCTACAATGATGCTCCACACATAAAAGGTGCTTGAAAAATATTTGTGAATTGAATTTGCCGAATTTTTCTAGAAGTCTTGTGGGCAGCTTTTCTTATGTACAGTTTTATATATTTGAAAGGTCATGTCTGATTGAAACAAGAAAAACATTTGTAAGATCTTAAATATACCCTTTAGAAGCTGTTCAGCAGCCTATATATGAAATAGGCTATAAATGGTAACCAAGTGTCCTGTGGATAGAAATCCACACGGAGAACCTTCTAGGTCCTTAATGTTCCTTCTCAAATGAAGTTGTAGCTCCTTGGCTGAGGAAAGCATTTATGTCTTATTATTTTGTCTACTATCTGGTGCAATAAAAATGTCATTTCTTCCTCAGTCAGTCAGCTTCTTGTCACTATGACAAAATGTTATGGTTTGAATACAATAAGCTCATGTGATAGACAATTCAGGAAGGTTCAGAGGTGAAATGATTAGATTAGGAATGCTGTAACCTAATAAGTGGACTAATCCATTTGATGAACTAAGTATTTGAATGGATTACTAGGTGGCAACTGTAGGCAGGTAAGGCGTGACTGGAGGTAGAGGGTCACTGGGAGTGTGCTTTGGGGTTATACTGTATTTTAATGCATAATGGTCACAGATTTTATGCCAACTTTTTGCAAAAAAATAAAGAATAAAAAAGTGACGTGACCATTATGTGAAACTTTAAAAAATTTTTATTGATATTATATAAAATTGATTATTACTAAACTGCCTTTGGTGCAATATTAGGAAGCCCAGGGTTCTCAGGAATACACATTAATGTGGTGGTGATGTTTATGTAGTGAAAATGGGTATATTTTGTCCCTGGCTCCCAGTGCTTTCTCTCTGCTTCCTGGCCGCCATGAGCTGAGCAACTTTCCTTTACCTTGCTCTTCTACCACCATGTTTTTCTTCAGCTCAGGCCCAAAGCGATGGAGCTGGCTGACCATGGACCAAACCTCTGAACCATTAGTCCAGACTAAGCCTTTCACCCTCTAAGTTCCTTTTGTCAAGTATTTAGGTAACAGCAATGAAAAGTTGACTAACACAAAATATCTGAGAAAACCAACTTAAAGGAGGAAAGATTTATTTGGGCTCACAATTTCAGAGCTTTCAATTCACAGTAACTCATCCCTGTTGTGTTCTGGATCTGTGGTGAGGCAGAACATCATGGTGGAAGGGCAAAATGGAGCAAAGCTGCTCACCTTATGGCAGCCAGGAAACAGAGGGTCACAGGTGGGGACAAGATAGGCCCTTCTGGAAGGCACATCCCCAGTGACCCATCTCTTCAACTAGGCCCCACTTCCCACAGGTGCCACTACCTCCCAATAGTGCCACCAGGTGGGGTCCAAGCTTGCAACACATGAACCTTTGGGGAACATTATAGACCCAAACTACAACCCCCTGCAACGGACCTTGGTTCCTTTTAACAAACCACTTTCGAATATTCTAAATTAATTAATTAGTTTACTTTTCAGACACTGCATCCTGCTTGAATACTTTAAATTATTTTTAATAGGATGTTTTTAATTTAACTAAATTTTTAAAATTTTTAAAATATTTTGTGATTCTGGGCATCAAACCTATGGTCTTGTGCATGCTAAGCAAGCATTCTACCACTGAGCCATACTCTCAGGCTCACTTTAAATTATTTTAAAACAGAACTGGGTTTTGTTCTATAGTCCCAGCTACTGGGAGGCAGAGGCAGGAGAATCGCTTGAATCTAGGAGTTGGGGACCAGTTCAGGCAACAAAGCACGATCCCATCTCAAAAGAATAAAAAATAAGTAAAACAAAAATAAAAAATATTTTAAAGCAAAAGTAAATCTGGCCTTAGCCAGACCTCTCTAAACCTATCTGAACGATTGTTTATTTTTCATGAGGTTTGTTTCATTAGAAACTTGGATATAAATGATGGAAGCTCTTTGGCTTGTTGTTGGTTGTATAGTTGAAAAATAGCTGTGGCAGGACAATAACTTTGGAGTCCTTTCAAGGGTATTATCCAATACTTTCTCTGATCTTATTTACATATATCAGTCCCATTGGCTAAAAATCCATAATTATTCTCTTGACTTTTCTTTGTGAATTGATATTGCTATTGAAATAACATCCCTGAAGACAGAGCAAGGTAATATTCATTTTTTAAAAAGCTATCTTATTATGTTTACCTTGCTGTTAAGTGTATTTCTTATATAGCTTAGAAGTACTACAGTGTGGCAATAGATACAATAGTATCTTACATAATGATTGTAATTTAAAAATGAAAACCACTAGGTATCTTTTCTTCTTTGGTTTTACTGGCTGTGTGATTTTTTGGCTCTATCTGTAAACATATATAAAATGTAGAACAGTAAATGAATTACAGAGGTATAATTCCATTGAGGGTTCTGGAAACAGCTTTTAGCCTCCAGAGCCAAGCTCTTACAGTCTGTATTGGATCAGAATTGCAAGACAGAATTATAGCTCCGTTACTCAAGGTTTGCTTGTTGTTAATTTTATGGAGGACATAAAAGCTAATGTAAAGCATCTGTCGCATCCTTGACCCCTTTAAGAAACCATAGTAGCTGATAGCAGGTAGGAGGAGGAGGCCCTGAATCCCACAAGGCATTTTAAGAAAAAGAAATGCCTTGTCCCATGGACATATGTTTGCTGCTACATCCATGCAGTGATAAGTTTGGGGTAAATTTCAGCCTGTTCAATCAACACCTTTTAGTTGGGCTCATAATTTTGACGGACCCTATTCTAGATTCTGTGGTTATAGCAGTGAACAAATCAGACCAGAGTCCTTCCTGCCCTCTTGGAGCTTACTTATTGTAGAATGTGAAATGTAGGACATGGCAATCCAATTCCACAGAACTGGTAAAGTGATGATAGTTTAAGGGGGATAGGGCCATTAGGACTGGGGACAAGAGTTTCTCTTTTTTGAATAGAATAGATAATCTGAGATTTGTCTGATAAAATGGTATCAGAGGAGCTGCAGGACCAGTCCTGATGCAGATTTCTTGGGGAAGAGACCCCAACCAGAGAGGACAGTCTGTGCAAAGGCCCTGAGACAGAAGCCTTGGCAAGGGAGCGGCAACACTAGGATGCCCAAAGTCAAGAGGGTGAGAAAGGTCACAATGGGGATGATGTTCCAGAAGATTCAGAGGACTGGATCCTATAGGACTTTCTAGGTCAAGGAAAGGCATTGTGATCTTCTAGAGCAAATGGAAAGGCACAGAAGAGTTTCAAATAGATGTAAATATAAATGATTACATTTCAAGAGGATCACTCTGGTGACTTCATAGGAAACAGTCGGGAAACAAGTGTTTAAATAGGAGGCTGCTGGGCTGGGTCTGTGGCTCAGTGGTAGAGTGTCCCATGTTTGGGGCACTGGGTTTGATTCTGAGCACCACATACATACATACATACACACATACATACATAAATTAATAAATAGGAGGCTTCTGTGAAGAAAAGAGGAGATTCGAGTGGTTTGGAAGAAGGTGGCAGGTGGAGGTGGTGAGATGAATTCTACTTTTGGTTACGCATTGAAAAACCAACAGAATTTGCTGACAGAGTGGATGTGGAATCACCTTACAGTGCCATTTCCCTGGAATTGCTACCTTGTCCACAAATCCTTGAGATCCCTCCTCCTCCTGTTTCGCTCTGATGATGGATACTCAACACTACATGGTTGGCATTTTTGAGGTTTGCTTCTTCCTTTGCTGGTTTTTGCCCTTGAGCACATACATAGTATTTGCAAGGATACAAGAATGCGATTCTTCTGCCCTTCTGTTTCCTGAAACCCAACTTCCTGCTGCCATTTCAAGGCTTTCCACTAAAGCTCAGCTCTTCTCCTGGGTCTAAGAACAATAAGCCTCTCCATTTTTCCACAGGTCATTGCCTCTTTGCATAAATTATGCCTCCCTCCACCATGATCTCAGATGTCTCTTTCCTTCAAACTCTGCTCCAGGCCTTCATTGCTTTGTTCAGACTGATGAATAATCTGCACACTGGTTTTTCTGTTTTTATGTTTCCAGAAAGCTAGCAGTCAGCAACAAAGATTATCCTTGTCCAGCTCCATTTTCATCAGCTCTTTGTCCCATACAGATTCCTGTCTTGGCTTCTAATTCTTTCTCCCTAATTTAAATTGTTTAGCATACTCTTTGTACATATTCTCACCCATCCTTTTCATCATCTGCACATATTTGTAGAATTTTAGGTTCACACTGGCAAACCACTTGAGAACTGTGAGTGAATCAAACAAACACAGGGTATGAATTGGAGAGAGGTTTTCTCCTCCTCCTTCCCCATTATTGGGTCACTTCTGCCTATAGCTAGAGAATTGAACACAATAAGCTTCATTGTACTAGTAAATACCACTGGAGGGCTAACTTTTTTCTCTGAAAATCTTCATTTTTCTTCATAGTGTGAAATAAACACATGTCAAGCTCACTGTTAGTCATTTATGCAACTCACCAAATATTTTTGGCTCTGTGCTTTCTGATGCAGAAAAGAGAATCTTTGGGGACTTCATCCCCCATGGCTTCCTTTCTGATCCCTTTTCAGTTGGATGAGGTCATGTGACTCATTCTGGTCAATGACTTGAGAGTAGAAGTAATAATTATAATTTCTGAGCCAGTTCATTTAATTGCAAGAATAAGATTCTAATGCCTTTTTTCCCCGTAGGGATGATAAGTTAAAGATAGTGTCCTGGGACACGGATGGTGGTCTGGGCCACCAGACTGCGGTGCAGCCCCTTGGCAACCTGAGGTGAATATGCAACGTGAATGAGAAACACTCATTTTAGCATGAGATTTGAGTATTATTGCTGCCCCCCTAACTCACGCCTATCCTTGTGTGTGCATGTGTGCTTCTGAGGATCAAACCCAGGACCTCATGCCCGTAGGCACACATTCTGTCACTGAGCTATAACCGTGGTGCAACCTTGTCTGTTTGCTGATCTATTCAGGTCATCTCTTTCTGTGATAGTAATTTGAGGACAGGGCCTCAGGCAATTAGGGGTTTGGATGGATATAAAGGACTAACCTAAGTTAGATGCCAGAACAATCTCTGCTGGCCATGAGGTTCCTAAGGACCATGGTACTGGGAAGGGAGAAAGGGTTACCATTGGAGGAAATGGAAAGACCCTGAAGGCAACCTGGAGAATTATGTAGGGGTCGTCTAGGGTTGGTACTGCAGTCTCCTGTGGCTCCTCCATGGTGACAGGAAAGGTTTAGTGACCTCCACCTAATACCTGACCTCATCCTAGAAGCCTTACAGCTGGGGTCCCATTTGGTCAGGAGAGAGTTTCAATTACATGTGATGACAAGGAACCAAGGCCACAGGGGACACTGGCTCTGTCTCAGGGCCAAGGCTACAGGGCCCTCTTCCCAGTGTCTACTGTGGTTATTCAAATGAGTGACCATACACAACTCTGTGAAGAGCTACTGCAAGGTCAGAGGACCGAACAAGGCCTGATGCCATGTAAGCACCACAGCATGTCAAAGGAGTGATTTCTGGCTTCCTGTAGAGACCATTAGCTAAATTGCAATATCTGCTTCTTGTACTGCTGTTGCCAGGATCATTGTTTCTTGCTTTGAACCTTGGGAGGAGGAGGAGGGGAGTGGGTGTCCTCTGCTTCCCTCCCCTTCTGTGTGAAGCCGGGAAAGGAACCCGCTGTTTAGAAAGTTGCTTTGTTTCTAATTGGCGGGAGGAGGCTAGTGAGAGCCTCAAGCTTTCTGCTCATGTTATGATTTTGTGACAGTGTGAAGTCAATCTTCGAGTAGTTACAGCTCTTCTGAGCTGTCAGTAACTTAGAGACTTCAACTCTGATTAAAACCCATGACTAGAAAAAATTACCATAATCCAGTGACAGGCATGAAGGGAAAGCCATAATAATACGATAACCATATGCCAGTGGAGAGGCCATTATATTTAGTACCTTCCTTCAGCACACAGAACTCTCCTCATAGTTGCCACCCATAGAGCCAGTGCCTTGTTCATGGATGCCACCGGGCGTGAGCTGGGCCTGCCTCTGATACTTACCTGTGTACACCTGGGGGATGAAGAGGGACAAGGCGTGGCAGCCTAGAGTAATAGGCTTACTGAAGGTTCTGTGGCTGGCAGAGAATAGAAACTGCAGACCAGTGTGGTTAGGAGACCAGCAGAGAAAGGGACTCAATGTTTCAGTCCAGCAAGTCCCACTCATTGCCTGGACTCCACCGACCACTTCCTTTGAAGCTTCTCCTTAAAAACACTCTGTTGTTCCTTCTGTCACCAGAGTGGTCCCTCCAGTCCCCAGGTCATCCAAGACACTTCTTACCACTCTACCCTGACTTTGGCCCTGAGTAGAATCACATATTCAGGTCTCATTTCCGCGGGGCCTTTTCAGGTGACTAAGAAGCCTTTGATAGACTCATTTGAGCTGTGCTGTTAAAGCTGCTAATGGCTTAAGGTGTTAGCTCTTCTGGCTCATCTATTTGCATCTTAACAGGGACCTTTCAGCTTAAAGCCCGAGGTGTTACTACTCAGCCTGTAGAGCACACGACAAAAGGCCAGAGTGAAGGAGGTGACATTTGAGAGCGTGAATCTGGGGGACACTTGAGATCATGCCAGCTAAGCAGCATATTCCTTTGCCTGTGTGGTGCACAGGAATGATACAGTCTTCGATTTGCATTCTGGGACTGCGCATCTCTCTATTTCTTCAGAATCAGATAAAATGTCACCTCTTCCAGACACACTTCCTTTATAGAAGTAGGTCACACTATTGTTGGCCTTCTTTCTGGACTTGCTGTGTAAGTTTCTCATAATCTGAATAGACTTTGAAGCATGCACATGAACCTGTCATCTAAGCGATATTGGTAGTCAGGTGTCACAGTTCTGAGTGACTGAAGACATAATTGTCTTTCTGCTATTAGGTCAGCAAGCTTTTCTGAGAAATATTTTTGTTTTGGAATAAAGATTAGGCCTCTAAGGAGTCTCTGTATCTACCAATTACAGGTATTAATCAAAGACTAAACCCTGCTTGTATTTTGCATGGAAAGGACCCTGTACGTGTTTTAATCACACATGCACATGCACGTATGCACACGCACGTGTGGGCATACACATAGAGCAGTGTCTCATGGTAAGTTGTTTTATGTTAAAAACAAAAGATTCAAAAGATTCTGGGGTAGATGTAAGCGGTATAATATTTTTGGAGGGAAGTTGGACAAGTAGTATCAAAAGTCATAAAAAGGTGCATATCATTCAAGCAGTTCCACATCTAGGAGTTTATCCTGAAAAACTAATCAGAGGTGCTCACATAAAGAAATATATACATAAGGACCTATAGGAATGTTCATTAGAATACCTTAATAACAAAACATCAGAAATAATTCCTATGATAACAACGAACGATTAGATCAGGAAATGGACAAATGCTCATAGTATACTGTTGGGTTAAGAGAGGGTTTTAGGAGATGGTGAGCTTAATCTAAAAAAACTAGAAGGACACACACTGAAGTGTGGATAATGGTTATCTCTGAGTATTTGTGTGAATGATTTTAAATTTCTTGTTTGTGTTTCTAATACCACTTAGAACCACTTAGTCATTCTAAGTGGTATCAGAAAAGATTATTTTCTTTTTATAATCAGAAAAAGGTGATTAAAAATATAAAGTGCATTTGTTCAAAAATCCAACACAGAAGACTTACCAAGGCACTGTACATCTTGTAGGAAAGACCAGAAAACATCGGTGAGCCTACCAAAGACAATTGGGACAGCTCAGGAAAAAAGCATTCTCCATTTGGATTAAAGCAGAACTGGGTTGGAGTCCTACTTCTGTGGGTGGCTTATTATTTAAGGTATGCATTGATTTTCACTTCTGGATAATGGGGACAATGACATCCATTTCCTGGAGCTGTCTTGAGAACTAATAGGAAACATTCAAAAAGGTAGTTAGTATTTTTTGTGGCACATATAACAATGTGTCCTTCTCTGTCACCTCTGCTTATCCATCTTAGTCACTTGGGGAAGTCACATTGACTATAGGATTTGTGCACTCATTTGTACTCACAAGTTATTGTTTTAAAAAATAGATTTTCTTATGATTCAGGTAGGAAAAGGCTCACAGGAGACAACTGTCATAGAAAAAGACAGCTTTCTACGTTCCCAGATACTAAGAGAAGGGGCCATGCCATGCTACTGGAGGGAGGGACACAGAAGCACTGAATTTGGCAAGGAGGCCAAGGGAGCAGGTGAAAGTGTGGCTGAAAGCTTTTTATTATTGCTTCTGTAAAGGAAATAGGTAAGGCAAAATAAGGTTTAAGGTTGGCTGATTTGAATGATTTCGGTGGTCTCTGGGGCATGGGGCCTGTTCCTAGTTGTCTGGTACCTGGTCCTGGGGCAGATAGAGTAGGGCAAGTAGACAGAGGCACAGAGTGTGACAGCCCAGTACAGAAGGTGGTTGGGGTGTGGGCTCTGGACTGGTTGATTTACATATGAAAGGAGCACTCTAACTCAGGGTGGGGCAGTCCCTCAAGGGTCCACAAGACCCCAAGATGTTAAAGCATTCAAAATACAGAATAAAAGACGTGATTAACATGGTTATAGATTGGGGAAAATTAGCACACTACCTTTTTTCTTGCCATAAGGAAAAAAGTCAGCCCCTTGGCATATTTTGCAACTCTTGCCAACTTCTGTTTTATACAATCATAATTGTATTCCCACCCCCACCCCCCCTATTCCTGTGTAACAAACCACCCTAAAACTTAGTGGCCTAAACCAACAATGGCTATATTTGCTCAAGATTCTGCAATTAAGGCTGAGATCAGCTGGGTGGTTCTTTGGCTGGCCTTGCTGATGATCACTCACAGGACAGCATTTAGCTAGCTGGATGGCTGTGGGCTGGGTCAGCAGGAGTGCTGGTATGGCTGGGTCTCTCCCCACTCTTCCCCCTGGTGACTCAGGGCTTTGCCTTCTCCTAATGAGCTCTCTAGCAGAGAAGCTAGACATCCTCCTTAGCACTCCAGAGCACCCAAGAATGCAGAAGTAGAAGTTGCATTCCCACCACATTCTCATGTTAAAGCAAGTCACAGTCCTAGCTCAGAGAAAAGCCCAAGAAGGCACGACTGCCAAGTGTATGTGTGTGTAGCAGGAGAGGTGTTTCTTTGGAAGCCATCAATGCAGTGAGCTGTCATAACAGGTGAGGCAGAATGCTCCTTCTAGTAATCCTTTTGAAGACTCTGAGACCCTTGGAAGTGGAGAGAATTTTAGAGCTCAGGCCCACCCCTGAGAGGAAACAGACCCTGATGGCTGCCAGCCATAGGGGCTGCGTGAATGTTTTGGGCTTTCCCTTAAGGAAGTGACAAGTTAAGTAGACATGCCTGTTTTCTAGAGGAAAAAGTTTTGCAATGGTAGGGGCCCATTTTCAATAATCAGGCCTCAGAGAACTAGGATGTGCTGTATTTTTAGACAAAGTATACTAGGTCAGTCCTGATAAAAGAATCCCTGGGATGACTCGACAAAGGACCAGAGTGCCACATATTTGAATTTCCAGTCCATGAAAGGATGTTTCTTTCCCTTTATCAGATTATAGTAGAAAAAGTTGTTTATACAATTGTATAATCTTCCTCTAAATAAATAAAAGAAATGCTGAGAATTAAAAAGTATGAGTCCTGCCAAATGCCAAATTTCTTGCCAAATTTTACTTTTTCTTTAAAAAAAAAAAGTCAATGGCTTATTTAGATTGCTCTACTTTGGAGTTTAGAGCCATGGGTGGTTTGCTCAACTGAGATATCTGAATACGTTCTCAAGCAGATGGATTTGCTTTTTTTTCGGAAGCTCACTGGAGCCCTGCTGCTCAGACTTTCCCAACGCAGTGTCCCTAGTGGCAGAGGAGATGAATGCAGGTGACTGGACTCCTAAGGTAATCTAAAGTACTTCCCCTTCTATTCTCCCTTCAATTTTTAAATTTTGTGTCAATCTTTCCTTTTGACCCATGGTTCATGCATAGTTGTTTTAAAACAAAATATGATATTTCAGGTTATTAACCATTATAACAGGGATGGCGAAGGATTTATCCTACTTGGTTCCTCTTCCTCTCCCTTCCCTCCCCCCAAAACCCCACCCTCTCTCCCTTTAATTACTGGACATCTTTGAAATGCTTGACAATTCAATAATTCATTTTATTTTATATATATTTTTATTTGGCAAATACCAAATCCCTCTCCCCTGGCCTGCTTGGAAAAAGGATACTTTTCTACTTAACACATTTTGCAGTGAGTTCTGAATTTCCCTTTCAAGTATATTCCTTCTTGGATATTCTTCAGTTTGGGGATAAACTTTAGTGTTTCCTATCTTTATAGTTACTTTCCTATCATTGCTGAATAATTCTTCAGATTAAACGGCTCCTGTTTTGAATGTATGGTTTCTATTTTCTGATTGGACTGCCTCAGAAGACTTGAACCATACCATTCTCACCTGTTTTTCTCTGCTTCACTAATTGCTAATTTGTAGCCTCTGATAACTTCCCTCACCTCATGTGGCCCTTAAACAATTATTATCCTGGGCTCCTATTTCCAGTCCTCTTCATATTCTTTCTAGATCATCTTACCTACTTCCATGAATTCTGTTATCACTTATATTCTGGTTATCCATAAACTTTATTTTATAAGGAGCACAACCTCTTTATTGAGGGCCAAACATCTATTTTTATCAGCTCACTGGATACCTCTTAGCAAATGTCCTGTGGAACCTCGAATTTAAGTGTCCAAAAACTCCTTACATCCTCCACAAAATCTGTTTCTCCTCCTGTGTTCCCAGTCTTAACACCACCATCATCTCAGTCACCCAAATTAGGAACTTTGAAGTTATATTTGACACCTCCTCCTTATTTCCCAAGTCTAGACGCCCAAATTCTGTTTATTCCAGCTCTCAAACATAGGCACAAACCCTCCCTGCTTCCCTCGAGTCCAGGACTGCAGCAGCATCTCTTGCTCAGTTCTGGGTGGGGCCCCTGGGTTGCAGACAGCTACTTTCTTGCTGTGTCCTCACAAGAAGGATTCAGGAAGTTCTGGTATCTTTTCCACTTTCTGCAAGGGCATTAATCCCATCATGAGGGCCTCACCCTCTTGACCTCATCTGAATCTAATTATCTTCCAAAGGCCCTATTTCCTAATACCATCATATGGAGGGTTAGGACTTCAACATGTGGATTTGGGGAAGATACAAACATTGAGTCCATGGGGGGCTTTTACACTGGTATTCTCATTGGTCCACCTCACTTTCAGTCTTTCCTCCTCTCTTCTCTACAACTTTCAGATTTCTCTTTCTAAAATGCAGAAATGGTATATCGCTCCCTTGACCAAAACTTGTCAATAGCTCCCTGTGTCACTTAACCTTGCCACTTGCAGCAGGGCAGAGTCAGGGCTCAACCTGTCCATCTTAACTTTCTCTGCAATGCCTCCTTCCTTCTCACCCTCTTTTCTTTGTTCTCCTTGCTGATACTCTTACCTCTGTCCCTATCTGCTTGGCAAGGCAAATAGTGCTCATTTTTTTCTGGCCCACCTCCAATTTAATGGCTTTTGTGAAGTTTCCTCCCCAGGCAGAATTAATCATTTTCTTACCTGTGTATTATAGGTCAGTGGTTCTTATTGTGGGTTGCATTTTAGAAACACCTTGTGTATTAGTTGGATCTTCCAGAGAAATAGACATACACACACACACACACACACACACACACACATATATATATACACATATCTATGATCTGAATATGAAATATAAACCTATATATCCTACATGTGTTTGTGTATATATGTATACATATATATCTTTATGTTTATGTGTGTTTATATGTTTATATATGTGACACATATAAACATATAAAGAAATTTATTATTAGAAATTGATTCACATGATTATGGAGGCTGACAAGACCTAATATCTGCAAAAATAAACTGGAGGCTCAGAAATACCAACACTGTCTTTCCAGTTCAAAGATCAGCAGAGCTTAAGACCAGGAAGAACCAATGTTTCAGATGAAATCCAAAGCCAGGAAAAAACCAAAACAATGTTCCAGGTCAAGGACTGTAAGCCAGGAGGAATTCCTTCTTATTTCAGGGGAGGATCAGCCTTCTTGTTCTTTTCAGGCCCTCAACTAATTGGATGTTGCCTACTCACACTGGAAAGGACAGTCTGCTTTATTCAGTCTATATCTTTAAATGTTAAACTCATCCAAAAACACCCTTATGGAAACTCCCAGAATAATGTTTGATCAATAATGTTTGACAGTAGTCCAGTCAAGTTGACACAGAGAGTCATCATACTTTGGAAACAATGAATATATACTAATTCTACTGGGTCCTATTCCAGGGATTTTTATTTCCTTGGTTTGGGGTAAAGCCTGGGTATCCATGTATTTTTAACTGTTTTCCAGAGGGAAAAGGGACTTGAGCATCCACAGGTTTTGGTATCCGTGGGTGATCCTAGAACCAATCTTCCACAATAATGAGGGATAACCTGTAGGGGTGTGTGTGTGTGTGTGTGTGTGTGTGTGTGTGTGTGATTCAATAGCACATGGGATCCTTGAGGGCAGGGACTTGCCCTTACCCTTGGTAACTGCAACACTTCTGCTGGTGCTAAATTGGTGCTTAATGCTTATGAACCACCCTGTGGCATCACTATTATGGGGTAAATTATGTCCCCCAGAATAGTTGAAATCCTAACCCCTCGTACTCCAGAATGTGAACTTATTTGGAAATAGAGTTGCTGAAGATTTAATTAGTTGCAATGAGATCATATGGGAACAGGGGGACTCCTAGTTCATTGTGCCTGATGTCCTTACAGCAGACGAGACACAGAGATAGACACACACAGGGGACATCAGGTAACAATGAAGATAGAGACTGTAGTTTGCAGCTGTGAGTCAAGGAATGCTGAGGATTGCTAGAGGAAGATTGCTAGAGAGAATTGCTAGGAAGGAGTCTCCTACAGTTTTCAGAAGGAGCATGGCCCTGCCATGACCTTGATGTTGTACTTCCATTTCCCAGATTTGGGAGACAATGAATTTCTGCTTTTGAGCTATATTGTTTGCGGTACCTTTGTATGGCACACTGGGAAATCAATAAAATAACCAGTTAAGGAAAAGATGTGTTAATGGAAGTGTGGTCAGTTTATGGGAAGGTAGAACAGAAGAAATAAGAATTGGTCACTCTTTCGGAGTGGTTTGAGGAAGGGGTGTTTTGAAACCACTCCCCCTTTTCTTATTTCAAGTTCAGGATTTTCCGTATCCAAGTGAACCTGTGATACATAATTGAGTCTCTTGAGTTGAACAACTTTCCAGAAAGGATCACCTGGACCTCTACCGGTGTCATTTCACTAACTACTCACAGATCCACTAGGAGCACCTGGCTTAGCCATGTATCCTTTCCTCCTGGAAGCTGGAAGCTCCATCAGAATGTTCATTCATCAGAGCACATTTCCGCGAATCTGTAAACTCAGGATGCGTCCATGGGACCAGGTGCCCCCAGCAAGGTCATTGAGAGATGCTGCCTGCTCTGCCATCTGCCCCTCACTCTTTGACGTCTCTTTAAATTAAATACCACACCCTGTGGTAGAATCGCTCTTGCTCTATAAATAGCCGACTTGGCTTGAGTTGCACTGAAAATGCTGTGGAGGAAGAGTGTCAGGGAGGGGAAAAAGGAAAGGCCACAGACTCAAGGGCAAATTTCTTGGTTAGATGACTCCCAGTCTCTGAGGAATCCCAAGAATTCTCTGTGTAAAATCCCTGGGCCTCTCCCCAACTTCTCTGGTGACTTCCTTTTCTGAGATCTCATCCACCCAAGCAAATGTTCCCCTTTTCCTGCCCCAGAATTTTCACACCTGAATTTATTGCTTTGAGGTTACTTAAGAAAAGCACAGAGGCCCTTTTCTGTGGCTTCAGGGCACATTTCTAATTTCAATCACATCATTACTGAATTAAAATGGAAGCCTTCCACAGGCAGCGCATTGGTACTGAGGCCTTCCGCAGCCACATTGTCACCGTAGCCTAATAAAATTTTATGACTGATTGGCCTAACTTTTATGGGGCTGCCACAAACCTCACATCTGCTCCCTGGGATGGGCCCTGACAGATTTCTCACTTCTCTCTCCTTCCCTCTGTATGATTTTCTCTGAATTCTCTGTCCCAGCCAGACCAAGTGCTCTTTCTTTCTGTTGGCTGCCACACTTTGGTCACCTCTGCATGGCTGTCACCACTCTACAGTCAGTAAGTCCCTGCCAACGCTTCTTGGGCTATTTTCCAAATGTTTGACCCTTACCCATTCCCTATCACTCTCACTGCTCACATTCTTCCTGCCCCTTCTCTACACACACACACACACACACACACACACACACACGCTGAGTTTCGGCCCTGGATGCCCCCTACCCCTTAGCCTTCTTATTGGTCATGTGTCAGCCTTCATTTATTTATTTATTTGTCCTGGAGATGAACTTAGGGGCACTTTACCACTGAGTCCTTTGATTTTTAATTTTGAGACATAGTCTTTCTAAGTTGCCAAGGGCTTCACTGAGTTGCTGAGGCTGGCCTTGAACTTTTGATCCTCCCACCTCAACCTTCTGAGTTACTGGGATTACAGGCTGCCTTTACATCTAGTTCCTGCCTTGTAAAAACAGAGGCAAACCTTTGCCTAAGGATAGAAGTTCTGGCTGCACTAAACAGGCTCATCTTTTGGCCCCTCAGATCTTCCATCTTGGAAAAGGTCCCACCTCCAGGTTCCTCATAATGGAACCTGGAGTTCCTCAGGTGGTGCATCTAATAGTCTGGTTCAAACCACAGAGGACCTGAGGGGGAAGATATTTCTGGACTCATCTTTTTCAGAAGCTGGTGTCTATCTCCTCTTCTCTCATCAGAGATTGTTCTTCCAGAATCTGGAATGACTTGGGGATCAGCTACAGTATCTGCATAATATACTGCTTGCCCATCTCTCCCCTTTTGTGGTCCCCCCTCCAAGTCATTCCAGATTCCCTGGGGATTCCAGGTACCCTGGGCCTTAGGAAAGCAGGGTAGTAAGGTCGGCACATTAGAGATGCATGGATGTTTTGGATTGTTCTCCCCACACCTAACCTGGCCATCCCACCTGGGGGCTACTTCCAGGACTTTTGTACACTGTGCCTTCTCAAAGTGAAGCTGTCAGGATGAGCAGCTTGGCATCATCCAGGAACTTGTTAGAAATGCAGAGTCTCAGGCCCACCCCTGACTTACTGAATCAGAATTGTTTTAATAAGATCTTATGCATACATTTCAGGGTGGCAGTCTACAGGATTGTGTTTGAACTGAGCAGCGGTACACGTGTGTGTGTGTGTGTGTGTGTGTGCGCGCGTGCACATGTGCGCACATACAGGCATGCATGCACATGTATGCACGCACAACTGTCTGGGGAGGCAGGGACCTGCCTCAAGAAGGTCAGTAAGCTAAGTGCATTTCGAGGTTATCAATGTGTCAGCAAAACAACCTCTTTCTGGGGATCATTTAATTCATGTTAATTGCTCTTGGCCTATTGTGTGACTGGAGCAGGATTTACGGAAAATCACCATTATCTACAACCCTATAAAAGACTCATTGCTTTTAGAGGCCTTCTAACTCATGCCTGGAGACACCTCTGATACTTGATGTATCACCCAGATGTATAAATACTGCCTGTATTTGCATAATTCTCAGAGCCCTCCAGGCACTCCGTTTGCAGGGGCCCAGGTGCGCCCAGGTGAAGAGCCTGCTCCTCATATGTTTCAATCTGGGTGACAGTTGGGGAGAATTAGCTTTAGGAACAGAGATGATGTATCAAGTTTTTACTACCCAGTTCTGTGTTTTCATCGATGACATAAATTTTGTTGTTGTTTTGGCCTTGAGCTCAGTGGATATGGAAAGTTGCTTCCCCCTCACTGGGACACCCCATTCCTTCTCCTCGTAGGGTCTCATGGGTCAGAAGAGGAAGAGACAGACTTGAAATAAAAGTAGTGACAGATGATGGGTCCTGAAGAGCTGCAGTGCAATCACAGGAGAGCTGAGCGCTTTCCAAGGGGCAGCACCTGTGCCAATGCGGTGGCTGGGTTGCCAGGAGTTATTGGGGCGAGGATAAACCTGACTGTGCTCGCCCCTTGTCAGAGATCATGGTTGTTGGAGGAAAAAAAGTTACCTTTTAAACCCTGATCTTGGTCTCCTGGACCCTCCCCTTTCCTTACTCTTTCTGTTCCCTTTCATTCCAAAAGGCATTGGTGCATTTTGGACTCATTCAAATTCTGCTTCAGTGACCTTCCTGGGTAACTTCTTCACCATATTTATTACCCTCTTGAGAAGACTTGGGCCTCAGAAACTTTCACTCCTCAAGCTTTGAAAAACCATTCCTCACAGTTATTTTTTCCTGTCTTACTTTCAACTTTGGAAACCATCTATTATTCTTATTTTTTTAAAAAATGCCCATGCATGCCATCTCTTCCCCAAACACAGAACACCATTGGTTTGCTCAAGATGAGACTAAATATTACTAATCTTCCCTGAGTTGGCCTTATTTTGGATGAGGGTTGGCAGTTTCTGGTTTATTTTTATGCTTTCAATTCTCACTAAAATCCTGTGAACTGAAATGGTTCAAATATCTTAATATCTTTAAAAAGAATTTTTTTTTAGTTGTTGATGGACACAGTACCTTTATTTATTCATTTATATGGGGTGTTGAGGTTGAACCTAGTGCCTCAAGTGTGCTAGGCAAGTGCTCTACTACTGAGCCACAACTTCAGCCCCTAACATCTTAACATCTCAATGAAGAAACTGAGGTCAGGAACTTTCTCAGGAAGCAGAACTGAGACTGGAAAGAGCTGACTTCCTGCCCAGAGCAGGAAGCATGGTGGTCACCTGCCAGCCTCTCCAAATCCTCTCTGCTGTGCGATGGGGCTGCCCTTATTCCACTCAGGGGAAGGACCAAAGCCAAGAGCTCCAGTGGGCACAGAATTCCCTGCTGAGTTTGATTTTCCATCCTGCCATGGGCGTGAGTCACCTAGGGGCTGCTGTGACAGTGTCAGAGTCTCTAGCAGTCCACCCAAACCGTTCCTGAAGCCTTCTGCACAAACGCTCTGGTCCTCTCACAGTCTTTTAGGCTGCCTGATAATTGGTCTGGGAGCAATGACCCATTTTTCTGTGCTGAGCAGCATGTGCCATCTGCGGACTCTCTCGCCCAAATGATTCAAATTCTCTGAAATCCAGTTTCACTGTCACTTGTCATTTGCTCTGCGTCCCAGTTTTGCATCATCTGCTAATCTGGAGATCTGAATTCTGTCATTTCATTCCTTTCCATCTGTAGATGAAATGACAGAGATTCAGTGATTCCTCAGAAGGAGAGATAGAAAATGCCTCACTCACTCATTCAGTCACTCACTCATTTGGTATTGAGCACTTACCTTGCCTAAGGCCCTGTTCTGAATACTGAGACATAAAACTGGCCAAGGTCAGATGATCTGACTCTCCAGGATCCAATCTGCCAACAACATGTCTCCCAGTAAGACAAAGCAACATGGGTAAAAAGGAGGTAGCGTTGGCTATTAAATCTTTTCCCTGTTGGAATTGAGCTCCCATGGTAGGAATGATGGTCAGTCTCGTTTGCTGATAAATCCCTAGCACCTAGAAGAATGCCTGGACATGTTTGTGCTCAGTAAACACTGAATTGAGTTTCAGTTTGCATTATTGGCCCAAATTTTCCACCCTTCTTTGTTCTCATGCTTGCCATCTGACTAAGCAGCTCTTCCACTGGAAGCACCTCCTTGCCACTTCACTTTGGGCTCTACCATGTGACTTGCTTTGACCAACGGCATGCAAGGGAAGGAGGTTATCTGAGTCTAGGTTCTTAAGGGCTGTTACACATTTCCACTGTTTTTAAGTCTCTGTCACTGTTATAGGAAGAACACATTTTGGATAGCCCAGTGGCTTAAGAAGGGTGACAGACAATAGAGGAGATCCTGACCCAAGACTTAAAATGAAGAGCAGACATTCCCCCATGTTAACTCACAGATGCATGAACAACACAGTCAAGATCAACAGAGCCACTCTAGCTGAGCATAGCTCACCCACAGATGTGTGAAACACAGTATGATTATTTTAAGACATGGAAAATTGGTATGTTTTGTTATGCAGCATTATTGTGAAAATAGCTAACTCATATGTCTCAGTCTGCTACTGATTTCTTTCAGGGTCTGAACTTCTAAGGTATTAGTGACCCTTGTGGTTTTTTCCAAAATAAGAGATTGGCAAACTTTATCTATGCAGGATTATACAATAAATATTCTAGGCCTGGTAAACCACATATGGTCTTTGCTGGATTTTTCCTTTCCTTTCTTTTCCACCTCACTCCCCTGTCCTTAAATTTTCTGTTCTCTCCCTCTTCCCCCTTCTACCACTTTCTCCCCTTCCTCTTCTCTCTCTTCTCCTCACTCTCTCTCTCTCTCCAGATGCAGCATGGTTTGGCCCATGATGTAGTTTGTCGACCCCTGTTCTGAAGCACCAGAAGCATTCATTGGTAAATGTCCTTTTGCAAATTTCAGATTCAAATCAGGATTCTGTCTATTCACTGAGGGTCTGTTATAGGTCAGGGACTTTTCTAGGTACTTCAAAATGCATTGTCTTATTTCATTGTGTGAGAATTATTTTCCCATCAAGGAAAGAACCACAGAGGTCTTAAATAACATTATTGCAGACACAAGCTAATTTTTACCCCATCAAAGAACCAATAGCCTGTGCTTCAGTATTGCTTGTGTCCCATTTTCACCGAGACTGACCCTGGGAATCAGGGGCAGAGTGGAGCTCTGTTGAATTGAGCTCTGTACAGAGTTGAGCTCTGTAGAGCCCAGCTCTACAGTCTGGGCTGTAGAGCTTGTCACATGATGATTTTAAACGCGGCTGCTCCCAAGTATGCTGGCAGCACCTGATGCCAAAACTCAATAGAAACTTCCTTAATCATCGCTTCTAATAAAGATTTTTGGCTAAAAGTACAATAATAAGTAAATAGCTAATTTCCAATGTTTTAACATATGAAATCACATTATGAACCACACATGAGTGTTTTAAGATAAAATAAACTTTAACAGATATATTGAATTTTTAGCATCGGACCTGTCCCTAAGCCCCTGCTGCTAGCTCTTCAACTCTTTTTGATATTAGGAAACTTTGTTAGAAAAGTTAGAGTACCATTCTTCCTTCCCTTCTGCTGTAGTTTGGATCTTGGAGGTTCCCCCAATTCCCCTGTATTGAAGGATATTATTGACCCTTGTGGTTTTTTTCCCAAAATAAAAAGATTGGCAAGAGGCCTCTGGCACTCTTAGGAGGTTGGGAAACCATCAGGTGTGGCCTGATGGAGAGAAGTTGGGTGATTATGGTTGTGCCCTTGAAGGGGATTTGGAATGCTGGCTAATTTCTCTTCCTCCCTTTTGCTTCCTGGCTGCCATGAGGTGAACAGATCTCTTCTGCCATGCATTCCTGCCATGAGGTACTATCCCTCCACAGGCCAAAGCAACAGGGCCAAGCAACTGAAACCTCTGAAACTGTGAGCCCAAATAAATCTTTCCTCCTCCTAAGTTGATTTTCTCAGGTATTTTGTCACAGCAATGGAAAACAGATTAGCATCCCTTCCTCCTTCCTTTTGTTCTACTTACTTAATTATTTTAGTTAATATTTTAGTGAAAGCACAGATTTTATACTCCTGTATAGTCTTTTTGGTCTCCTTGGTTTTTGCAGTCCTATTATAACAGGAAGTAAGATTCCTAGCACACTCTTGTTTAAAGAAAGTTTCCTTACCAAAGATAATTGCCCAGTTGGAGCCCATTTTTCTCTCCTTTAAGACCAAGCTCCAGATTCTTGGACTTCAATCATCCAAAATTCCCTGTCCTAAACTTTGCATAGCGTGCCCATCCTGGCTTCCAGTGGTAGCCTAGGAGCACATCTTTGCATGGGTTGGAGGTGGGATGGACAGAGTGTGGACTCACAGGCCATGGTATTCACATGCATGGTACAAGCTCTTGAGGAACTGCAGGATCAGGGAGAAGTGGGTGACTCATACTCTTGCTCTTGGTCTTCAACTGTTCAGGATGAGCCTGAGTCTAAAGGGAAACCAGGGCAGGGCTCTGCCTTGCTGATCTGCCGGTTCTCAGATACAGAAACACTAATTAATAACAGGATTTAGGAAGTGTTTCTGGGCCTGTCTTTGTGAGTTGATGCATATATTTTTCCTTTCTAAAACTCTTTAGGCTATAGAAGATGTGAAATATTCATTTGAGGCTGAAGTGGTAAAAAGGTCAGCATCTCCTCTGCCTTTGAAGAGTCTGGTCTTGGAAATAGTGTACCCTTAGTACTGATAAAGATGCTCACCTTTCCTGTCCCAGCTGGTGTTTTGTTGTTGACATAAGCTCTTTTTCCAGCTGGAGGCCAGCTCTGTGTCCAGAGCTGGCAATGCACATCCCTGTCTTTCATTCCATTTTTATTTGTGGTGCTGGGGATCAAACCTAGGACCTTGCACATAGTATGAAGTAACTTATTCCTGAGCTAAGCCCCCAGGTCTGAGATTCCTGTATTTTAATGGAAAAGATATTAAATACTGATTTTAGGGTCCCTCCAGTTGTTTTTCCACCATTAAATTTTTTTTTTACAAATTAACTTATTTGAAAAATAGGTTCATTTCAATGGTGCAATAGTCAAAAGGTACAAAATGGTGCCTAGTGAACACTGTCACCTCCTTACTGTTGTCCTCCTTTGTCCCTCCTATGGAGGCAACTACTTTTTTCTGAGATATCTTTCATGAGATCTTCTTTGCATATAGAAGATCTTCTTTAACTACAAATGAAGGCCTACTGCAAACATGTGCTTTGGAAGTCTACAATATCAATACATATACAGTCACATCTTTCTTTTTAATGAGTGTGTATGTAACATAAATTGAAGGCATTTGGGTATGAACTATGGCAGATAGGGAAAGTCTGGGGATTCAGCATTATGTGCTATTGAGTGCAACCTTCTCAAGAAACCCACTCCCAGTTCCACCTGAAGTAGGGGTCAGAAAACCATGGCTAGATCTGGCTAGATCTGGCCTTGACCTATTTCGATATGACTCAAGAGCTATGGCCTTTACATTTTGGAAAAAACATCAAAAGAATAATTGTCTTTTGTGTCATGTGAAAATCACATGAAATTCAAATTTCAGTGTTTAGAAATAAAGTTTTATTGGAACACAGCCAAACGCCATCATTTATGTATTTTCTGTGACTGCTTTTACACTGTGTGTCATGGTAGAGTTGAGAGGTTGTAACAGACACCATATGGCTGAAAAGCTGAAAATATTTACCATCTGGCTCTTTATAAGAAAAGTTTACTGACCCCTGGCCTAATCAGAAACACAGTCTAACACTTTGTTCATTTAAAATTTGGTAATGGGATTCTATGATGGGCATATCCTTTCCTGGTAAGCATCAAGGAATTCCCAACAGAGTTTGCCTCATTGGGAGATATTTTGACTGGGCTAAATCTGGCATAGTTCTAAATCAAAAAGGAAATGAATTCTTTCATCTTATTTGAAAACCAAAGCCAAGATGCTCTAATTATCAAAAGTTATTTAAAAGTTCAATCAAAAACAGACTTACTAATGGATTGGTGTGAATAACTTCCTAACCTTTCTTGTGAACTTGTTCTTAATTTAGAAATTGGCTTTACATTAGCAAATAAAATATGAAAGAGAGTTTTTACGAAAAGGAACTGACTTTTGGTCCTTTTCATTTTCAGAGATGAATCAGAGAGACGACGAATGGTCTTTTCTCAGGTCTGTAGCCAAGTAGAATTTTTCAGAAACGGTGTTATTTAGGGATGTATCATGGCAGAGGGTACCCCCCACTAAATATTTAAAAATGAAAATATCATATATGTAATAAATGGATTTTCCTTTTTTTGTTGCAATAGAAACAATATTTTTTAAGATATATTTTTTAGTTGTAGGTGGACACAATATCTTTATTTTATTTTTATGTGGTGCTGAGGATGGAACCCAGGGCCTCTTGCATGCTAGGTGAACATGCTACCTCTGAGCCACAACTGCAGCCCAAGAAACAATACTAATATGCACTGCTCTCTCCATAAATAGGGGAATTGGTCCCAGGTCCACTTGAAGGTATGTGGCTGCTATGTTCCTTATATAATATGGGGTGGTATTTGGATATAGTCTACACACAATCTCCTGTATATTTAAAATAATGTCTCCTTTACTAATACTACCTAGTACAATATAAATGCTATGCAAAGAGTTGTTATGCCATATTGTTTAGGGAATAATGACACATGTTCAGTAATGACACAGAACAGCTGCAATTTTTCCCCCAAATATTTTGCATCTACAACTGGTTGAATCCCTGGACATGGAAACTGTAGATGTGGAGGACTGACTGAAATACTCATAGTTGTTTGTGTCCAAGGCTCTCAAAGCACACTCTCAACTTAAATAAATAATATCAGAATCTTTCAGCCACAAGAAAAGCAAGAAGCACCAGGGTCATGGGGACATTCTGGCTACAGAGCACCTCTCTGTTCTAACAGTAGTGAAAAGCAGTAGATAAAGAGGAAAAATGGAGCCAAAAAGATTCACAGAGAGAAAAGAAAAACCCTGAGCAACTTCACTCATCTTTGACTAGACTTTCGAAAATGGACACAGGAGTGGCAGATGGATCCTGGGAACAATAAGGACTGCAGATAAGGACGAAAAAGCATAGTACAGGTTCTGGAAACCTGTCCATCTCTGTCACCTCTGAATTGTTTTGTCAGGACTGAAATGATCAATATTTGATGTTATGTGAAGTTTTGGGAGAGTAGAGGCCGTGTAAGCGTTCTTATTTATTTTTTTAAAGGACAGGAAATTGAGGATCAGAGATTACTTTATCTGAGTTAGTGCTCAAAGCTGAAACCATTATCAGACATTTCAAAACAGCTAAACAAACAATTTAGGCTTCTCCTTCAATCATGAATTGAGAGCCTCCTATGTTCAAAGCGTTGTGCCAGAGTGAAAAAGGAAAAAGTATAAAACAAGACCCTTGCCTGCCTGAATCCTACAATTTGGTGGAGACAGAATCCAAGCCAGCAGAGTACTCTTGATATTGTCACCTGCCACATGGGGTCAAATGACCCTAAGAAAGACTTGTAGAAGTAAAACACATAAGAAGCTCTTTCAACATCTTATTTTCAGTAAATAAAAGAAGAAGGTTTTGACTGGGAGTCAGATGTAAAATTAAGACTGGGGCGTATAAGTGTGGTTCCAAGTGATAGGGTAATAGGCCTCTCCTGTGTTTCCAGAACTGACGGGGTCGCCATTAGAAAACCCACCAATCTGAAATTAATGAAATGTCAGTGTATATTGGGAGCCTGATCTGATGGACACATTGGGACAAATTGTTTTTTACAAATTTAAATCTTTGATTAAAAATCTCTTTTAAAAGTTTGATACATTTGGAATTTACTTTGGTGAATTGTGGATTTTCTCCCCTCCTAAATAACTAATGGTCTCTGCACCATTTGTTGAATAATGGGTTATTCATTTATTCCAGAGATTTGTGAAAATATTCATAATCACCATTTCCTAAGTGCCTGACACGTGTCAGATGCTTTAATATATTATGTAATGGATTTGTGCCTTTCTTAGGCGACCCAGAATTGGAAATTCCTTCCTTCATTTGGTCAATTCCCCATCTTGTGAATCTTGATGGATGGAGGGGCTTGCTTGGACTATAAAACTCAAAAATGTCCATGACTTATTTTTCCAGCCTCCTCTGCACTTGGGAAACATCAGTCAATGGACCCATGGACTTTAGAACTGGATCTATTGACCTAAAGGAGGGGGACCAAGCAGTCACATGCTGATGAGTGATGGCAGTCATGCCTACCTCCTAGGATAAGTGTGATGCTGGCTATGGCGTCCAGTGTACCATCGAGAGGATGGCAGGGGTGGTGACATTGCTCACATGCTCCTCGATGATGTGACTTTCTTTTTTTAAATTTTTTTTACTTGTTCTTTTTAGTTACACATGACAGTAGAATGTATTTTGACACATCATACATACATGGAGTAGAACTTCCCATTTTTGTGGTTGTATGTGATGTAGTTACACTGGTCGTGTATTTATATGTGAACATAGGGAAATTTAGACTGATTGTCTTTCCCATTCCCACTCCCCCTTCCTTTCCCCCAACTCCTCCCCTCGTCCAATCCAGTAAACCCCCTCTCTTCTTCCACACTCCATTGAAAGTCAGCATTCCCATATCAGAGATAACATTTGGCCTTTGGTTTTTGGGGATTGACTTATTTCACTTTAGCAGGATAGTCTCCATTTCCATCCATTTACTGGCAAATGCCATAATTTCTTTTTTCTTTATGGCTGAGTAACATTCCATTGTGTATATATACACATTTTCTCTATCCATTCACCTGTTGAATGACTCCTAGGTAGGTTCCATAGTTTAGCTATTGTGAATTGATCTGCTATAAATATTGCTGTGGCCACATCACTAGAGTATGCCGATTTTAAGTCCTTTGGATATATACCGAGGAGTGGGATAACTGGGTCAGATGGTGGTTCTATTCCAAGTTTCTGAGGAATCTCCATACTGCTTTCCAGAGTGGTTGCACTAATTTGCAGTCCACCAGCAATGTATGAGTGGATCTTTTCCCCCACATCCTCACTAACATTTATTGTTACTTGTATTCTTGATGATTGTCATTCTGATTGGAGTGAGATAAAATCTCAGTGTAGTTTTTATTTGCATTTCTCTAATTGCTAGAGATGTTGAACATTTTTTTCATGTACTTGATGACCAAAGGCATTTCTTCTTCTGTGAAGTGTATGTTCTGTTCCTTTGCCCATTTACAGATTGGTTTATTTATTTATTTATTATTTTGATATAAGTTTTTTGAGTTCTTTATATAGCCTGGAGATGAATGCTCTGAGATGCAGGTGCAAATTTTCTCTCCCATTCTGTAGGCTCTCTCTTCATATTCTTTTGCTGTGAAGAAGTTTTTTAGTTTGATACCATCCCATTTATTGATTCTTGATTTCACTTCTTGTGCTTTAGGAGTCTTGTTGAGGAATTTTGTTCCTAAGATGACATGATGGAGAGTTAGGCCTACATTTTCTTCTAGTAGGCTCAGGGTCTTTGGTGTCATGTATAGGTCCTTGATCCACTTTGAGTTGCGTTTTGCGCACAATAGATATAGGGATCTAATTTCATTTTGTTACTTTGGGATTTCCAGTTTTCCCAGCATTGTTTGTTGAAGAGGCTGTCTTTTCTCCAGTGTATGTTTGTGGCATGATGGTATGAATTTCTGTGGTCCCGTTGCTGCTAAGCCTTCCTCACTCCTCTCTTGCCCAAGACTGGTTCTCCATTCTTTTCAGAAATTCTGCAGGCAACCCATTAGCCTTGTCCCAGGTGGCCCAAGTATATTTCTGTTGCTTGTCACTAAAACCCTTGATTGATTCATGTAGGTGTCATTTGATTCTCAAATCCTCATCCTTAAAGATTTGTATGACCTCCCCTATTAGATTTTAGATAATTAATATTCAGTAAGAGCATTAACTTGCTTAAGAGCACATGATTAGAAAGTGATAGCCATGGAATTCATATCCAGGTTTAGATTTTTCTGATTCTAAAGTTCATACCATTCCTATTCTATCACACAATGCCAACATTATCATAAACTAAATCATAAAACCACATACATACCTGAGTCTCTCTCTCTCTCTCTCTCCCCCCATGTGTTTATTTTTGGTGTATCTTTTCATTTTGCTCCATTGGTCTAGCCTTGTTTTGCCACCATGCTGTTTTATTTATTGCACTTTTATAAAAATCTAGTATAGCAAGTTCTCCTTCGTTCTTTTAAATAATTTTCTTGCCTCTTCTGCGATGCTTATTTTTCTAGATGAGCAATTGGATATTTTGTAAAACTTTCCCCACTTCATGGAGGAGCACATTCATAGCTTTAATTTCAGGTCTCTCAACTTTACTTTTTCTGAACAGGGTTGCTCCCTCGTGTGTGCGTGTTCACACATCCACATGCATACTCACAGATATGTGGCTACACACAAGCTTTTGACACTTCTGTGGAGACTTCTTTGTTAGTTTCAGCATATTTTAAAAATCCTCCAGAAATGGAATGGTAGCAGGGGGGGCTGGAGGGCTCTTGCATTAAGGCTGGCCACAAACTGAAAGAAGATTCCTCCATAAAAGAGGAGCAGTGGGGAGGAAAATAGTTCATCACAGGCTTTATTTTTTCCATTGCTTTGTTCCTGCAAAAAGTAGCATGGTTCTCTTTGAGTCTTCCATTTTTTCTCTTGTCATAATTTGGATGCTGGGGGGAATTCTCTCCAGGCAACACTCAACAAATACATCCCAGGAGACTATCTGATTTGTGTTTGCACCTCATTTTCTTGGTGTAGATTCCATGTAATAGGAAGGCTAAATAATATCCATGGTCCTGGAAGAATTTCTTCAATTATGGAGTTGTTGAGGCTCTGTGAAGGACCAATGGGACTCACAGGTCCTGAAGGGTCCAATAAGCCAAGAGAGTAATTTCCTCCTCTTTAAGTGTATGTGGATTTGAGACATATATATTCATCAGGAGTTAATGAAAAGCTCATGCTTTTGATCCAGGAGGGCATCAGACTCTTCCCTCTTGCAGAAAAACATTCAAGTATAAACATCCTTGTAAGAATCCCCCATAGGAAATTCCATGCATCTGTTCAGATTAAAAAGGCATCAACTTATTTATTTCCTCTAATAGAGAGGGACTTTTTTGAACACTGAGTTCTCTCCTAAAAGGCTGGTGGCTTGGTTCTGGGAATTGTGAGATGCTAGCAGATGGGAGTGATGCTTTTACTAGTCGATTCGAAGGGTGTACAAATGATGCTGATAACTATATGTAAACTCTGCTATAGCATCCAGCCACCTGTGTTGCAGGCACAGACTCAACAGTGTCAGGAAAGTTCTAAGACTCTGCACTTTTATTCCAGATTCAGTGCTATTCATTGGGACCACAAGTTACACAGGTATTTCTATTTGAATTGGGGATAACATGGGAAGTGGAATGCAGCTTGTAGCAAGCTAGAGAGCTAACTTCTAAAATATTAAGATTAGCCATAGGACCTCCTATCTCTAAAAGCTGTGCTGCATAATAAGGTGGAACTGGATGCTATGCCCAGGAAATTTATACCATATTTGCAGCAACAGTTCTGATAAAAAAAAATCCGAATTGATGAGCAGAGAGTTAATCATGTTGTAACTGCATATAATCTCATGAACCACTCTCCACTGGAGTTAATAATTAACTGTTGGTGTGTGCAGAGGTACCTGGTAATGTTTCCTGCCTTGGCTTTCCATCAGCAAGAACCTGGCAACCGTGTGCTGTGGATTCTGAGGCAAGTGGTTAAGAAATTAGATTTGCTTATAAAAAGCCCACACTTTCAGTTTGTCCTGGTTTGGAACAGAGCTGGGTTTCTAGCTAAGGTTGGGGTGCAATGGCTCCTAATGAATTTCTCACCTAGGCACAGACTGAAAGGTCAGTACTGGGCATCTGTAAAGAAAAAGACTCACAAGTTTCACCCAAAAGGAACAAAATGATAGTTACTATCATCCAGCCATCTTTGAGCAGCAGTCTGCAAGCATGCACAATGAAGTATTATTGGTCCTTTTTTCCTTTGCAGTGAAAGAAGAATTTGCTTTATCTTCAGAGAAATTTGCTCTTCTACTGATTAAAACAAATTAAAAATATACATTCGATCTTCTTTCAGCTTTTTGAAGTTTCCAATACTGAGCATTTTGTAGCCAGGACACATTTGACTTCTCTAGTGATTATGAGCTTTGATATTAATATGTATACAAAATGTCTTAAAAATCAGCTCACAATGCAATATGCTATTGTGTTTTAAATGAATGACTCATGACTGTATGTTTAAATGGTAGCTGCAGAGAAAAGTGATCTGAATTTTTAAATGATGTTGCCTTCCCAGGTAAAGTGCCCCAAATAATTCTTCCATTTAATTTTTCTGGAATTCAATGCAAATATATCACTCCGTTTTCCTACCCCTCAAGTAAACAATTAACCGTTGCTCAAAGACTAATGCAATAGTCTGTAATTTTAATTGAATAAAACCCATTTCTCTCCCCCCAACAAGTTTAAATTGAAATCCCAAATTACAAAAGGTTGACATTCAAAATTGCTTAAAATATTGTTCACCAAAGCTAGGAAAAATTCCAAGTAACTGTGAGCTATTTATTTCATCAGTAAGAAACATTTGGTGGCTTCATAGTTTTGGTGGGAGCCAAGTAGAGTTATAAAATGATGGTTCTCCTAGGGTGGTGAGGGTTCTCTGGGGGTCTGTCTCTAATGGGTGAAAAGAAGGCAAAGTCATTTCATATCGAATGTGTGCTATTTTGAGAACTGGATTCTCAAAAAGTGAATAAGCATCCAAATGGTGACAATTTACTAAAGCAATGCAAATTGGTCAGCTCCAGAATATGTGATTCACCAAAGGAACTGGAAGCGCTCATTAGTTGTAGATGCTGAAGGTCCCAGAACAGTTATTGAGATCTCTATTAAAACTTGCTCTTCATGTCATTTCCCAGTTTGGGTCTTCTAAAACCTACAGAGCCCCTTAGACCTATGCTGTCTAAAATAGTAACCACTAGAACATGTGGATATTTAAATTAATAAAATTACATAAATTTGAAAATTCAGTTCTTCAATCACACTAGTCCCATTTTAAGTGCTTGATGTCCATGCGTGGCTGGTGGCCACCATATTGAACAGCACAGACACTAAACGTTTTCAACTTTGCATTAAGTTGTTTTGGATAGTGCTGCCTTAAATGAAGAATAAAAGAAGCATTTATTGAGAAGCTGCAGTGTGACAGGCGTCATATTTGACCTGTCTTTTCCATTTCACTGTGAAGAAGCTTAGAGGGCTTAAGTCACTTGCCTGAGTCACATAGCTGACGAAGGGCAGAGTTTGGACTCCACCAGTTTCTCTTGACCCCAAGTCCACTGTCATTTCCAACACTGAACCAAATGTTGGCTCATCCACTCATCCATCTAACACGTATACAACAACAGAGTGACTTTATATTTTAATAATCATCCCAGGGCAACAGGTGCAAACTGTTTCTGAACAAACTGGTCCCCATACTTACTGAGTAACTGGCTAGCAACTAGGGCTATAAGGTTAGAAAGACAACTGCCGTCGTCTCTGGCTACATAGCACTTACAGTCTAGTGAGGGCGAGTCCAACATTAAATATATAATCACAAAATTATTTATCTGTCACAGTCATGCTGAGTATCTAAGAGGAAGCCCATCAGCCAGGCTCAGTGGCAGACACACCTATAATCCCAGCAATGGATACTGAGGCAGGAGGATCACAAGTCTAAGACTAGCCTCAGCACAAGACCCTGTCTCAAAATGAAATATAAAAAGGACTGGGGTTGTAGCTCAGTGGAAAAGCTCCCCAGGGTTCCATCTCCAGAACCAAAACAACAACAACCACCAAACCAAAGGGGAAAGTCCATCTGTTTTGGGAACAGCATCCAAATCCCATTAAATAACAATAACAATTAACAAAACAGCTTCAGCTTCCAATGCCTGCGAAGTTCAAATTAGCAAGGTAAATCTATGATACTGTTGGCCTCCTGATAGATGAGTGCACTGTAATCTTTATGCCTGGTAGACAGAGAGATCTATTTCATTCAAGGTCATCCTGGGTTGCATGACCAACTTCAATTTCATCTGAGTCTCCTTGGGTAGAAGTATTTTTGAGGCAGAGAGCTGAGATCGGCTAATTTGTCAACATTACAGAGCAGGAGCCTGATCCTCGTAACTCTTCTCCCTCATTGAACCTTCCCAGCAGCCGCGGCTGACGTATGAACCTGGCAGATGAAGATGCCAGAGTGTGGCTGTTTCTTGACGGCACTGCTGAGGGTAGCAGAGTGGGATAATGCTTCTTCTTAGCCATTTCTTTGTCATTTTTAACAGGGTCAACCTCAAATACCCATAAAAGGAGATTGAGAGCCAATATGCTATACCATCAAATTTAAAAGGCTAGAAAAAATATCCAAACCATAAACTGTTATCATTTTCGGTATTTTACTCCTTTTAATGCTAGTCTATTAGTTTCAATAAAAGAACAACAGAATGTCCATTACACCGTAACTTGACACGCCTATTATGCCAATACGATTAGTTTTCCGCAAAACACTCGTGTACTGGTTATAGTTTATGGAAAAATTGATTTCACAGAATCAGAGGAATTAGAATTGGAAACCTTCTATTAGGTCACGAGATGTGTCCCCTGAGGCTAGTGTAGAATTGATCCCTAGTTCCCAGTGTATTTTCTGATGCCGTTTTCTATCAGGTTTTGATGGGCTTATATATTTATTATAAGCTGGCAATGTGTACCACTAAAAATTATACCAATCCATCTGAGAAATAAAATTCTAGAAAAATAAGCATTTGCTGAACGCTAATTTTACTTTGGTGGATACATTTTTAATATACTAGCGTTTATGGCCTCTCATCTTACAGGAGGCAGGGTAGTAGCACTGGATCATGGGTTGGGACTATAATCAAATAGTGAATTTGCATGTCTTAAGTTGTGGAAATTTCCCCAGACCAAATTTCCCACCAGATTTACACAAAATGAGGTATGAATTTTTGATTTTCAAGAATGGCTTATTTTCCATAGAGGAAATTGAGCCCCATACCTCAACCAAGTGCCCACACTCACACACCTGAGGAGACTGACATTTTTGTGTTCTTGGGCAGTGTGTACTGAGCTATGACTCCAGGAGAGATAGATGCAAGAGGGTGGCAAGAGTCATTCTGAATTGGAGGGCTTGGGGTACTGGGGGTGGGGTACGGTAAGGGAGTCATCTGGTTCTGCTTCCCTTTCTCATAGGAATAGCACCGCTGTTCACTGAGCAGTGACTGAGAGAGGACTTAGGAGAAGAGGGTGGGTGTAGCTCAGTTGTAGAGTGTTTGCCTAAACACTCTGGGTTCAATCCCCAGAGCATGTGTGTGCGTGCGCGTGCGAGCGCGCACACACACACACACACATAGAGTAAAATTTAAAAGGAGAAGATGGCTTCTCTGGGTGAACTTTACAAATAATTGTCTACATACAACAGCCTCTAAACACCTGGGACCTCCCAGGCCAAATAGGTAGGATTGCCTCCCTCACTGCAAAACGCATTCCATTCAGGAACTCTCCTCCCCTTTCAAGACCATCTTTGAAGTTCATTTTCACCTGATTTAACGTATTAAAGATGTTGGTGGAAAATGCATGGTATGATTTTTCTCTGTCCTGCTAGGTTTTTCCTTTACCCCTCACTCCTCCACGAGATAAGGAGCAGGAAGTTGGATATGGGCTCAACTGGGGAGCGGGAGGAGGGAATCAGGCTATGTGCTGAAAAACAGAGGCACAGAATGCAGCATTCAGCCAAATAATGCCTAGTCCCAGTTGTTCATGTTCTCATGTCCCTGTTTGAAAGCTCAGATGCAATTCTCATTTGTTCAGGATGCAGCTGTATTATGTCTGGAGAGAGCACCCCAAAGAAGGTCTTATGCATCTTTTATACACCTGCATGCTAAATGAGCAAGAACATCCAGGAGCTGAGTCAGACTTATGAATTTGCTGTACATTATGCAAACAAGTAATTTTGCATGTCCAGAAAATAGTGCTATACTGGTTCAGTTTTCCTAACCTCTCCATAATTTAGAAGAATGCAAACTGAAAGCCAGTCAAACAGTGATGAGACCTAATTGCTCAGCCCAGTGTATCAGTTTTGACAGGTGCCAGTCACCGAGAGGGATCTTGCCCATCAGGAACTCTTTTATACCCAAAGCAGAAGCCAGTAAAACTGCTCCAGGAGATTAAATAAGGCAGGGACCTTCATATTAACTCTTGAATGGAAGCAGTAAAGGTAACTTTATCCATGGGACCCAGAGCTATGGCAAAATGAAGATGGTGAAATAATTCTGTAGAAGGGTGTTTTAGTCAACTTTTTTACTACTATAACTAAAGGACCCAACCAGAACAACTGTAGAGGAGGAAAGTTTGAGGGCTTACGGTTTCAAAATCTTAGTCCATAGAAGGCCAGCTCCATTCTTCAGCAGGGCTCAAGGTGAGGCTGAACATCGTGGTGAAGGGAAGCAGCTCACATCATGATCAGGAAGCAGAGAGAGAGAGTCAACTCACCAGATACAAATATGTACCCAAAGCCACACTCCAATTCCCCCTCTTCTGGCCATACTCTTCTACTTCAATTACCACTCAGGTAATTTCATCAGGGGATTGAATCACTGATTGGGGTAAGACTCTCACAACCTAATCACTTCTCCCCTGAACCTTCTTGCATGTCTCACATGTGAGCATAACAAAGGGCAACCAGGGTGCTGTGCTCTTGGGGTAAAACAGACTTTCAATAATAAGTGAGGTTCTGCCTTTGCTACTCAAAGTGTGGTTCATGGACCAGCAGATCAGCTTGACCTGGGTACTTGTGATACCTACCAAATCCTGAGCCCTATTCCAAACCTACTGGATCAAGAGTGTGTATTTTTCAAAACTCCATGTGATGTGTTTGAACGTGAACGTTTGAGAAGTCCTGGTAGATCCCAGCACCTCCCTAGTGGTATTTTCCACAGTAGTGGAAATTCAATAGTGCTGATGCCTGGACATGCTAAGAAGGGACCAGCTTTTCTAGCTCAGTGGAAAGTTGCTCTCATCCAGGCCATGAGTGAGTGGCTTTGCTTCATTACCTGCTGTTGCTGTCTTTCAGCAAGAGCCAACGAATGCTCTGGCTTCCCTCCTTCCTTCCCTACCGGCCTATCCCTTTCTGACACTTTCCACTGCATTCGTCCTTCCTAACTGCAAGGGATTCTGGTAAAGTTGTTAACCAGGATGGTGGATAGAGGTTTTTTTTTTTTTTTTTTTTTTAACCTTCTCAGGTCATAAGGTACAAGAAGAATACAGACTTGAGACTGGCAGGGGTGTCTTGCTACCACAAGAGGGAATCTGCTTGAGAACGAAGCTAGAGGAGTCAGGCAGAGCAGAAAGATGGAGACAGAAATCATTTGAACACCTGAGCCTAGCTGTACTCAAAGTCTGATCATCCTTGGCCTTCCAAGTTGAGCGAGCCAATAAATTCACCATTTAGACTAAAAAAATTTTAATGTGTTTTCTGTTATTTGTTGCTAAAAGAATGATCCTGACTGTTACATTCTTGAAATTGGATTATCACTTCTTCCAAACTGGAAACTTTTATAATTTATTCCCATGAGGAGAAGTGAAATGAATCATTCATTGTGAAGTTTACAACCTGTAATTTGACCACTGTGTGAATGAATATGTATGCATATATATGTAAGTTTTATCCAAATAAATTTATATGTAGGAGATTTAAAACTTTTAGGCACTCACAAGTCCTAAATACTGGTTTTCTATATGATTATAAAGCAGCAGGCTCTATATATTTTCTGGATTTAGAGGCAGTGCCTAGTGAAATTAACATTCAAATTTATGCCAACTAATATGCAAATAAGGAAGACTTTGGTGCCTTAAAAACAAGGAGAATAGGATTGCAGCACTGGCATTTCAATGGTGCTGACGCTTCCATGAAAGAATATAAAGAGGGCTAGAATGCAGATGAAACATGCTCCCTTGGAATACCCAATGCAAATGGAAAATTTATGGCCCTATAAACTGTTTTAAAACAGAGAAGAATATCTCAATTTAATATAGTGGTTTAAACATTCATTAATTTACTCAGTGCAAACACCATAACCTCTTAGAAATGATGCTGCCTGTAAATACAATCTACAACCACAAGAGAAAATATGTATTTTTTATTCCTGCCAAATATCAACATTTAAATCTACAATTGTCTGTTCCAATGGAACACTGAAGCCTGCCTCTCTTCTGTGACCAATTGATATCCTCTATTGGATATATATTTCTCTGTATTCAATTCAAAATTATGTATGGTGTGTGTATATGTATTTTATTTTATTTTTTTATTGGTTATTTTTAGTTATACATGACAGTGCAATCATTTTGATATAATTATACAATATACAAGCATGGAATATATCTTGGGATTAGGTTAAATTATGAAAACAGAAACTTGAAAGAAGTAGCTTCGATAGAGTAGAAATGCTTTTCTTTCTTAATCAAAAAAAATTTGAATATGGATTGTGGGATGGGGTAACTCCATGGTTATCAAGAACTGAAGATTCTTCTAAGTTTTCAAAGCACGGAAGCTAGGGTGTGATCCAAATCCTCCAGATTCAAGATGGCTGCTGGGTCACTCTAACCATAACATGTAGCTTCCCTGTAGTAGGTGGAAGAAAGAATGTCTGGAGGAAGTGCCACAAAGTATGCTTCACCACGTGTACCAGTTTACATCTTATTAATCAGATCTTGGTCCTATGCCATACTTAGCTATGAGAAAAGGAAGGGAAATACGGTTTTTAGCTGGGAGGGCAACTGCCAAGATTGAAGTAATTATTCTGTGAATCTGAGCGAGATGCAATGAGTAGGCATGCTACATTTTGGATCTTAGATGTCTCCCAAATGCCCATGTGTTAAAGGCTCCCTCCCCATCTGGGTGCTATTGGGAGATGGTGGAACCTCTCAAAGGTGGGCCTGGTGGAAGGTCTTAGGTCATTGGGAGTGTGCCCTTGGAAGGGATGGTAGGACCTCATTCCCTTCTTGGTCTCTCTTTGCCTCCTGGCAAGTGTGAGTGGCTTTGCTTCATTACCTGCTGTTGCTGCCTAGCACCTCCCCCGCAGGCTGAAAAGCCATGGAGCCAATCAACCCTGGAGTAGGACCTCTAAAACCACGAGCCCAAGTAAATCTTTTCTCTGTACAAGTTGATCATCTCAGGTATTTAGTATAGTAATGAAAAGATGTTTGGAAGGTGTTTCCCAACTAGAAATCAACTTCTCATGGGCCAGGGCTTTGTTTTGTTCAAAATTCAAGAGCATCCTTAATACTGTTTTATATTTATCTTCTCTGATTTTCTTCCATTAATTTAAGAACAATGATCAACTCAAGTGCTATGTTAAGGAAACTACAAAACTACAACTAGATTTGGTGACAAGAAGTGCCATGATCAACTAATAATGTTGGTAGCAGCCAGTCCACCTGTGTCAGGTTTTACCTTCCCTGGCTTAAAGTCACTGGGTTTTAACTAAAATGCTTTAAAATGTATGGCTACTGTGAAGCCAATGTCATCTTATAGGGTGAAAGGCCTTATTTAAAATTCTTGCTTCAAATGATGTATTCCAAGTAGAGGTTGATAGTACTCTCACCGACTTCTTCGTTTTTAATGTGGTGCTCTCTTGTGCAGTTGTAAATTTTGCAGGTTTCCAGAATTGCTAAAAGAATTACATGCAAATTCCAAGTTACACTTAGTTGGCAAATTCTCACTAGAAAGTTGCTGGGAAAGAGGATTTTTGTTACTCTTTAAAGGACAAAATGAAAAAACAGGTCATGAGTTTCATGCTGTCAGAATAGAGATGCAGTTCTATGACATGTTCATCTTCTCATTCATTTCAAAAGCAGAGGGGGCCTGGAGGAGTGATAAGGACTTTTCAAGTTCAACACAAATGCTAGAAAGAAAAGCTTAGGCTTTTTCTTTATTTAGCTCCAACAAGCCAAGCTTGAGGACAAGAAGGCCAGAGTTAAATTAAACTTACAATTAAAAATAGCTAGGACTATTGAGCAAGGTACCAAATTGCATCTAAAAAAAATATGTTTTTAAAAAGCTGTGATTGCAGCAACCTTCTTTTTCTGCCCCACACAACACATTTCATTAGTACTGGAGACAAGACAGTGACTTGAAGAGACCATGATTCTTTTGGAGGAGTGAAATTGGAATGATGCAATCCTCCATAAAGATAAACCAGAATTTCCAGGGTGTAGGTTATTTTTTGTGTGTGTTTATTTTTTTCAGTATTGGGAATTGAAACAGGGGGTGCTCTATCACTGAGCTACAGCCCCAGCCCTTTTCAAAAAGTGTCATTTTTCATTTTGGGACAGGATCTCCCTAAGTTGCTGAGGCTGGCCTTGAACTTGTGATCTTCCTGCCTCAGCTTCCCAAGTCGCTGGATGACAGGTGTGCACCTCTGTGCCTTGCTCCAGGGTGCAATTTGGAAAGCCCTTTTGAAAGCTCTTACACAGTTTCCCTGGGGTGCGTGTCCTTTTGTCTCTTGACCTTCGCATTTGTAAGTCAAGAATGACTGTTTTATTAGAATGACCAGCTGCTTTGCCATTTAATTTTTGTCTTATTTAGCTATGTCCATGGAGAATGGTCTATTTGTATATAATATGTAAGAATTCCAGGTCTTTCTTGGGTTCTACCAAAAGCAAAAGTCTAAGGGTCTTGGGAGCAGATTGTTTATTGGGGAGGTGGTTCCAGAAAGTAGGAATGAGAAACTGAGAGGTTAAGATAAAGGAGAAGGAAAATCCTATTGGGATTTCCTGTGGGCAGCAGGGGCCTGATTCTATCAGGACCCCCAGAAACGTGTGCAGATGTGTCTCAGAGTCATTCCTCTGAAGGGTGGGAGATTGGGACCTTTGTCCCCTGGCTGCCATTCCTCTTGGTTCTAGGTTCCCTAGGCATTAATGAATAGCATCCTCCCTCCAGTCCTGGGCTGTATATCCTGTGGTATCACAGAAGCCTGCCCACCGCTGCCCAGTAGAAAGGTCCATGGACCTTGTCTTGAGATGGACAACGAAAGAGTAAGGTGAGTCTGAGATTACTCGGGGCTGTTCACTGCAGCCACAGCTGAAGTCAGAGGTGGGCTGAGGAGGACTGGTGTTGGGAGGCGGGTGACCGAGGTGTCTGCCACAGTCGCAGACTGTGACCTGGCACTAAGTTATTCTCATCAGTTTGATTTAGATCTCATGGCCACAGTTGATGTACTTGATTATGCATTTTAATTGAGGGTAGAGTTTAACACCTGTGTCAACTCAAAGCTACAAAGACAAATGTCACAATAGTCACCTCATTTACATCCACATATAATTTAAACCCTTTCTCTTTCTGCTGTGCAATGTTCAAATTTCTTTTCTGTGTGCTGCTGTCTCTATCCAGGAGTAGGATAGAAAAGCATGGTGGTAAAACTAGAACCTGCCACATACCGTCACTTGTTAGAAACCCTTCTAAAAGTCCATCTGGAGTAAGGGGCTGAGATTATTGGCCAAACGGAGATTTGGGGATCACAGGCAATTTTAATTTCTTCACTCTATTCAATTTCTATTGTTAATTGGGGCATGACTTATAACCCAGAATCATCTGTAGAGGACACAGAAAGGAAAGTAGGTGCCCTGTATGCTGCAGGTACAGAGGGTGAAGGATTCCGAGGTATCTCTGCCTGGTGAAAATTGCAAGGCCTTGTGATCTGAGTCTGTGCCTTGCCATCTTGAGACACGGGCAGAATAACAAACCTCAATAAGCCTCAGTTTCCTCACCTGTAAGTCAGGGACACAATAGTGTCCTTGTAGCACTATTGTGAGGACTAAGCATCATTATACAGAGCACCTAGCAAATCAAAAGCACGTTGTTACAAATCAATGAAAAAAATCTCATTTCTGTTTTGTATCCCCCTTTGACTTAGTTTCTGGGTAAAACGTAAATTTACTGAAACTGCTTTGACTCATTCAGAGTAAGACATTGAACATAAAATTAGGAAATCCCTCGGGTCAGTCTAGCTGAAAATGTAGGTGGCAGGAGGTAAGCATGCTCCCCATTTACCCCTCTGAGGAAGATAGGGCAATCTTCCAGCACCTGGAATAACCACTCCCAAACGAGAAGCAGCCAGCATAAGGGGTCCACAGCACTCTCCACTCCTATGGCCACATCTTATTTTCTGGACATGGCGAGAAAAGACGCAGTCCAGAATGGGATGGGTGAGGGCAATTCTTAGTGGTCCCTTTTTATACCCAGCTGTCTGGACCCATCATAAAGGAGAATTTTGGTTCAGTCTGCAGCCCCACATAGACTTCTCCCAAGAGGAATAGGACACAGTCTCCAAATCTGGAGGCCTGGGGTGTAGTTTAGCGGTAGAGCTCTTACATAGCATGTGAGAGGACCTGGGTTCAACCCACAGCACTGCAAAAGAAGAAAAATTTGGGGTGCATGAAGACTTCCCAAGAGCACTGTGTGCTTGCCTAGATATAAGGAAATTTGTTTCCAGAAAATTCTAGTGCAATTGTCATATGCATTCTTTCTAAATTGAGTAGGGGTGACCTGAAAACAAGATTGTTTCTCCCCTCCATATTTCCTTTTATAGTCTCTTTTGACTTTATTAAAGAAACCATGTATCTTTCATTCATCCTAAGTTACACTAACATGCATTACCCAGTAAGTGAAAAACTGTGTGGAATCAGACAAAGGGAGGAGTGGAAAGACAGTATTTTTTAAAAGTATGGATCTTAGCTGGTAGAGTTGCCTATACCTGTGATCCCAGCTACTTGGGAGACTGAGGCAGGAGGATCTCAAGTTTGAGCCCAGCTGGGGAAACTTAGCAAGAGCCTTCTCAAAATATTTTTAAAAAGGACTGGGGATGTAACTCAGTGGTAGAGCACTTGAGTAGCATATGTGAGGCCCTGGGTTCAATGTCTATAGTGTGTATGTGCACACACACACTCATGTCTTTTCAGGGTTCCTGATATGGCTAAAGAAGCCTTCCCTGTTGGGAGAGATCCTGAGAATTTTAATAATGGGTGACTTTTGATAAAGGCAGGTAAGCCTGCCTTGGCTGACTGGTCTGACAATTAGAATTGTTTACATGGTTGATTTTTTCCACTGATGAACATGTATCTCCGAAGTGCATTAAGAATATTTAAGGGCTGAGGATGTAGCTCAGTGGTAGAGTGCTTGACTAGCATGTGCAATGCAAGTCCCTGGGTTTGATCTTCAGCACCAAAAAAAAAAAAAAAAAAAAAAAAAAAAAAAATTTAAGTGTATGATAATATTAAAACATTTAATAGGAAATATTATATTGGAAAAGGTTTAATGAAATAAGCAATAATTTGATTTTCCCAATCCTTTATGTAAATATCAAGTTAAACAAAGTATCCTCAGGGGAAAGAGTAAAATGTACAAATGATAGTTGTTTGATCAGACATTTTTTTTTTTTTTGTACCAGGGATTGAACCCAGAGGCACTTAACCACTGAGTCACATCCCCAGCCCTTTTTTATATATTATCTAGAGATAGGGTCTTGCTGAGTTGCTTGGGGCCTCGCTAAGTTGCTGAGGCTGGCTTTGCACTTGCAATCCTCCTGTCTCAGCCTCCTGAGCCACTGGGATTACGGTGTGCACCACCATGCCCAACTTTGATCAGTCTTGATGGCTGTGTGGGTGTGCCTCTCTACCTGTAAGAAAGTGGATGATTCTAATGACTAGGTGACAAATCTTTTCGCAAGTTGGGTCAGTTTCAACTCTTTGCTTTCAATAAAATTGAAGGAAGACCTCATGGAGTTGTCAGCTCTTGGCCATAAAAAATCATTTGTGATAATAAATTGCTTTGTTAGTTTTGGAATAAAAATCAGAAAGAGTTTAAAAAATTGAGTGGTATCTCTAAAACATACCTATATGCCTCCCATAAACACCTCTTATTTATGTGAGCAAGGTGTCTGAGCATTTGCATCCTAAAACACAACAATTAGTAGCATGATTGTTCGTGAAACCATCTTATTCAAGGAAAAAATAATGCTAATCCATGAATTCACCGACTAATATAAAAAGAAGCCTCATCTGTCCTATTGAAAGATACATTTTTAATAAAATTTGACTTTTATACTTAATAATCATCAAAACATATGTATATTGATATTTGATTGCCAAGGACTTTATGTTAGTTTAAAATTCTGTAGGCAAAGTAGAATGAAAATATGAGTTCAGGGAGAGAAAGGAATGATGCAAAAATTGCAATTATAAAGAAAAAACCTGCTTGCCTAACTTTAAACAGGAGGGCTGGGTGCGGTGGCCCACGCCTGTAAACCCAGCCGCTCGGAAGGCTAAGGCAGGAGGAACTCAAGTTCAAAGCCAGCTTCTGCAACAGCGAGGCACTATGCAACTCAGTGAGACCCTGTCTCTAAATAAAATGCAAAATAGGGCTGGGAATGTGGCTCAGTGGTCAAGAGTCCCTGAGTTCAATAATCTCTGGTACCCCTGACCCCAATAAATAAATAAATAAACAGGAGGTATCAAATCACCACAGTGCTGTATTTTAGTTGTTAGAGAATTGTGAGATTATTAAAAGAGTTAATATTTACAATATGCCAAAAATTACATCTTTTGCAAGTATTTAAACTTAAAGTGAAAGATTAAAGTTTAAAAACGTATTCAGTCAGGGACAGTGTGCACACCTGTAATTCCAGTGGCTCAGGAGGCTGAGGCAGGAGGATTGAAAATTCAAAGCCAACCTCAGCAACTTAATGAGGCCCTAAGGACCCTGTCTCAAAAAAAAAAAAAAAAAAAAAAAAAAAAAA
>JAJEJO010005094.1:0-13383 GCA_020662805.1 Glaucomys volans | reverse complement strand
TGTCTTCTGGGCCCTCTGGGTAGGCACCCCTTGCCCAGCAGTGCCCATTCTCCTCCACTGGGGTGTGTGTGTGTTGCCCCTCCCTTAGCAGTGCTGTGTCTCCTCTGGTCCCTGTGGGTGATTGCCCCTCTCCTATCAATGCCCATTGTCCTCTGTGTCCTTCTGCTCAGTGCCCCTGCCCCAGGGTCTTTCCTGTCTTCTGGTTCCTTTTCTGTGTGTACCCCCTGCCCAGCAGTTCTCATGGTCCTAGTGTCCCTGGGTTGTTCCCCCCCTCCCACCTCTTTTGCCACTGTTTAAAAAAGTAACTTTGGCAGTGGGGTCCTTTCAGAATGTTTCCTTTCTTCTATGTTTTTTAATTATAGGCTCTCTTCCGCATATGATCTCTCCATGGTTCTATCGCTCTGCCCCCCTTTCTCTGCCAGTGGTCAGCCCTCTGTATGTCCTTTGATTTTGTGCCGTTTTTTTCTCTTGATGATTCTCTTCTTGGTCCTTCCATTTTATGCCTCTCTGCCATCTCTCCTTATTCTTTGGTTCCTAGAGTGCTTTGCCCCTCTCGGGTGTTTTTATTCTCTTATCCCCTGATCTACAGTTCTCAGTCCTTTCTTCTTTCTCTTTTTGTCCACCCCTCTCCTTCCATGTCTGTCTTTTTTGTTGGGTTTTTTTAGTAATGGCCCATACCCAACATATCCTCAGTCTTCTCATGGTCTGGCTATTGTTTGCCAATCTGCTAGTACTTCTCTTTTTCTTCAATGCTCTTCCCCATTATTGATCAATTCTACTCCCTTTTGTGGCGGGTAAGTTCCCCTTGTGCACAATGTCTTTTTCTCATCTTGTTCATATTGTTGAACCCCATTTGGCCACCATTTCCCAGAGTCATCTGCATCTTTTTGTTGAGTTCCCCTCACCTATACCAGGACTTAGTCTCCTCTGAGCCATCTGCAACATGTGTGTGCCTTTCCCTCCATCTGTTTTCACCATATTTAGACTTAGTTGAGTTTCCATGTCTTGCTTGGGTCTTTCCCTTATCCAGTCAGGTACCATACCCAGTGACCCTCCTTGGTCATCAGTGGCCCCCAGTGGGCCTCACCCTTATTCCTACCTGGGGTGCCAGTGCATGTCTATCAGCAGGCATTCTGAGGAGTTCTCTTGCCCTCATTATTAAGTTCACTGCTATAAGAGGATATGTGATGTGCTTTACAAGTAATCCTAAAACACACCTCTCTCAATTGTGGATTCCACAGGTCAAGGGTTTCCCACCGAATACTTCCATTTTGACTGGACTCTTGTATTGGTAGAAAGTTGATGGTTGCCATGGAATCACCACAGACAAGATCGGGCTCACAGTAAATACTTCACTGCTATCTGACTCAACAGAGAATTCACTCCCAATGTCCATTTGCTGATAGTTTAGATAGTTTGGTCAAGAATGTTTGTTGATAATTTCATTTATAAATAAGACAAAAATGAAGAAAGCAGAACATTTGTGCATACTGTACTTACTTTGTTCAGGACAAGTGGCTTTTTTGGTGGAATGGATGCTAGTGCTGAGTAGTGGAAGCATGATCCACACATTTTTGAAGCTATTCACAAGGGAATAACTAACTACATGCATAAACATTCCTGTATTAACTTTTTCTCCCTTGCTTCATTAAGTTGAGGCAATGCACAAAACTACAAACCCGACCACAACAGCTGATGTTTACCCGTTTCTCTTTTGTAGATGCCTCATGGGACCCATGCTGTACATTGGCCAGGAAGGGACCTGGAGTAGAGCAGTGCCATGTTTGCATCTCAGCGTGACTCACGTGAGTTCTGAGCATGATTGATAGCATGACTATGTGGAGATATCCTTAGGTCACAGGCTGAGAGAACAGCAGAGCATGGGAGCCTCAGTTTCTGGCTTCTCATGGCTCAGGGTGGACTGACAGATCCAAGAGCAAGCCCTGCCTATGGCCATGCATAGCTTCTACACACATATTCCCATGCACAGGGCCACCTAGGGAGGGTGCAGCAGAACTGTCAGGGTTTGTAGCTGCAGGACCTGCTCCATCCTGTAGCCCAACTGCACAGAGTTGTCACCAATCACTGCATCCCTTGCTACCCTGCAGTGTCCAGGGCTACTCTTTCTCCCCAGCCTCCTCCTGACCCTCCCACCTCTCCACATGGCTCTTCCCCAGGAGCCTCCCTCACTGCATCCCTCTGGAGGAACCCAAACCCATGATTAGACATGGACTTAAGCTCTGCACAGGTTCTCTGAACCTGAAGTCAGAGTTTAAGGAAATCATACTTACCTTCATACAGAGCAAACAACAGGAACTTTCAGGAGAAAAACAATCCACCAAAAACTAAGAGGTTGGACAAAAGCATCCACCCTTGTGAGGGTTTAGGCCCCGGCAGTCAGAAACATAAAGAAAAGCCAAGCTGGAAGGTCAGATCTCACCCTCCTGATTGGCAAGAAAACTTTCCTAAAATGAAAATATCAAGTGCCAGTGAGCATGAGTTAAATGGACATTTCCAAATATACTATAAGCCCAGCAAGCCAGCTGGAAGCATTTGGGAAGCAAGATGCTAACTGGACAAGCACATAACCAGCCTCAAATTTGTATTCCTTGGGTTCAATAAAGCAGATGGAGCAATCACTTGACCATTTGGCCACTTCTAGAAATTGTAAAGTATTGGAAATGGGGAGAGGTGTTTATCCAGCAAGGCAGGATGTGCCCATGAGATGTGGGGTGCAATGTGACAAGGAAATTTTTTTTCAGATGAAGGGAAGAAACACTTGTTTGATAAAGAGTAAAGGTGAAGAAGTGAGAAGCTGGATAAAGTGTGTAGGGCCATGGTGCAACTGCAGCAAAGGTCACAGGGAGTAGGAACGACCAGCCTGTTGGATACACTCAGGCCAAAGTGCCCTGGGCTCTGTACATTTCTGGTTTTGAAGTTTTGACCATGGAGTTGTGTGCATTTGCCCATAGGTACCTGTTCATGGAACACTATGTGCATTCATTAGCTGGGTTTTAAGAGAACCTCTGCTAGAAGCTAGGCAATGGTCCTTCCCACAGGGGCTTTGCTCTGACCACTTGCCCTCTGCCTGGAGAGCCCTGCACTGCTCCCTGCCAGTCCCTGTGGCACTCTCCCAGCAGCCCTGTAGCATTCTTCTGCAAAGCTCCAGCCTTCTGCAGTGCCCTGGCCAGGACTGTGAGTCAATCTCAAGCAGGTCATGGACACAGAGCTGGCACCGACACTTCCTGGCCAGGCCGAGCCCTCCCTGAGCTGCAGGATTGGCCTCTGTCCCAGCACCTAATCCAAGGATTGGAACTGAACCTCCTTTGGGGGGTTCTGAAGGTTACCCCCAGGCAGTGGATGCTTTGGGATAAGAGGGAGAGAATGTGAGCATAGATCAAGTGAGGGGTGTGGGGACAGGACCTGTGGGGCACTGTGAAAGGAGGATCCCAGTGTGAGAGGGCAGAAGGAACTCCAGGTTCCATCCTACTGGTAAGACCAGAGAGGGCAGAGCTTTCATTTGTTGAGAGCACCCTTTCTGCCCTGAGGCTGGCAGGATGGAAGACACACCTGATGTCAAGGACCATCTGCCTTAAGTCTGTGAGGGAGCAGTGATCACCTCAGTTTCCAAATGGCAAAGAATTCTCAGGGGGTGGATTCAATTTTGCCAGTGGTACCCAAGCAACCAGGGGCAGAGCAGGTACCAGAACCCAGGCCCCCTCTTGCTTTTTATGGTACTACCAGCATCCTCCAGATTAGGATACAGACAGGAGCAGGTCAAGGAGGAGCTGTGTCCTGTCCTGTTGCCTGCAGGGCTGTTCTGCCTGGGTGTTCCAGTGAAATGACAGGCACCATCTACCAAGCAGTTGTCCATGAGGGAGCCCATGGATTAGTGGTCTCATTCAGAGACTTGGGCATACCTAGATGTAAGTTCAATCTAGGAGCACATAGAAGCATGTGTGTGAATAGAGCAGGATAGGACACAAGGCCAAGGGTCAATTCAAGACTAAAACCAAAGCCCAGACCAAGTCCAGGACTGAAGTGATCCAAGATGAGACACGGCCAAATGCCAAGATAAACACCAGGGCAACCCTGTCCTAGACATACTGGAGCTGAGTTCAGTTGACAGCTGTGACAGGCAGCAGGGCCAGGTGTACTGAGGCAGGGCCAGGCATGGTGGTACTGGGTACTTGCTTCCTCCACAGGCAGGTATGGGATCATTCTGGGCCCTGATGCTGTCTCTTCGCACATCAGTGTATGGATGTTTAAAAAGCATACATGTATTTGTTGATTTGTGGTACTGGGTATGGAACCCAGTGGCAGCCTGCCAGATATTATTTTTTATTATTTCAACACAGGATCTCACTAAGTCAACCAGCATGGCCTCAAACGTGTGATCCTCCTGCCTCAGCCTCCCATTATTGGGCATTACAGGTGTGGCCACTGCACCAGGTGTGACCACTGCTCTATAGATATTTTAACCCAGCTATCCATTCAGTGGAAGACTCTTGCACACTGTAGGGTAAGTTCCAAGGTCTCTTCTGGAGTGACCTTCTGGCAGGTTCTGGGAGTCTCCTGAGACTTCAGAGGCCAGTGGGGGCTGGGGTAGTTTTTTTCTTTGGCTGGGAATGTGGCTACAGATTGTGCTCCTGACCAGGCTGGACATGATGGGACTAGTCCTTTGAAGAAAAGGACAGAATGATGGGGACCATAACTAGAAAAAAAGATCTGACCCTCGTGGGTTCAGGGAATGACAAGGACCTGAGAGGCACTTCTGTCCCTGCAGGAAAGAAGTGGTTATAGTGAAAGGTAAAAAAATATATATGTCATCCTCCAGATGCAAAGGCAGCATGGCTCTTTTGGAAAATCCAGACTGCAGATGTCCCTGGCCCTCCATGATGATGGCCTCACTCAGTGCTGCAGAGTTGAGAGGAGGTGAGGGCCATGTCCAGCCCTGGTCAGATGTGGAGTGGAGGCATCTACCAAATGCCTTCCAGGTCAGCTTTGGCAGCAGAATGCACAAAGGTTTGCAGCTTTGCTGGCTTCCCTCTCCCGACTCCCAGATCACAGAAAATGGAGGTCTTAGGTGCTCCTCCATGCAACCCATCATTTCCTCCTGCTCTGATCTCTCCGCTTTCCTAAGGTTTCCACAGCAATGTGCACTGTTTTATAACACAATAAAGAAAGAATTTAATTGAAGACAATTTTTTCCCAAAGACACTTAGTTTGAGTTAGCAGCCGGGGTCACCTGACAACTGTGCTGATGTCTTATTGCCCCATAGCTGGGACCTCTGGGACCCTGCTTCCTATCACAGGTGGACTCCCAGCTGGAACTATAGGACCCCCACTTTCAAAGGGGGAGCATGGGACAGAGGAGATTCAGGAGCTCTTAGTTCTACCATTAGAGAAAGGGTCTGGGATTTGAGACCTTACTCAGGTGCATGTACCCCAAGGGTGAATGAAGAGAGAGTAGGGACTCAAGTGACAAAGTTCTCTACCCACACAGGGTTGGGAAGATGGGGAATGAGCTGGGAGGTAGGTCTGAGCATCTGCTGTGAGCCCCATGTCCTCATAGTCCCCCAGCAACCTTCATGGTGGACAGCCCCAGAGCCTTGGAGAGAAGTGGAGCCCCATGAGGTGAAAGGGGATCCTAGGAACTTGGACATGATAGTGATTGCAGCCAGGGAACCTGGAGTCTGAGTGTGGGCAGGAGAGCAGATGCTGCCCATGGCCACTACACCATTGCAAGCCTTCCTGGTGGTGCACCTAGTGAACCCAAGGCAGGTGCTTCAGGACTCCAGGTTAAAGCTTAGCCTAGGAATCACATTTGCAAGCCTGTTTTGTTGCTCAACTTTTGCTCATAAAGGGTCTTTTGATACTGACTCTTAACAGTCTGTCACTTCCCCTCTGATGAGGGACAAGAGCAGACCAAAGATGGGACAAGTCCCCATCCCAGGGACCCGGGCCCAGATCATTTGGTGGACAATCAGTAATGTCTTCAGAAAAAGTTACTGAGAGACAGGGGAATTGTCAGAATGAATCTGACCTCATGCTGAATCTTCCCAAAGCAGGTGTTACCCAGGGTTGGGAGCAGGATTCCGGAGTCCTCCAGTTACCCTGTAGGTAACTGTCACCCAGGATGGAAGCTTTGGCCAGACCAAAGTCCTCTTCCAGGAAGGAATGCAAAGCTGGAGGGAACTGGGCTCCCTAACACACCCCTTCAGTCTACATATCTTTGTCTCCCCACTTCCTTCTTGTAGATGGCAGTGCTTCTGTGAGACAACAGACACAGTTCAGCTTCTCGCTCCTGTCTCCTGGCTTTGTCCCTGAAGATCACAATGCTTCTGTGGGACAGGCTGGGGCAGATCAGCTTCTTCCTCCATTTTGGCCAACTTGTGATTAAATTCATTTCTCCTTTTTATATTGTTTTCTCTTTTTTCTGATGCTGGCAATCTCCCCAATCCTGGCAGAAGGGACTCCAGATTCTTGGGCTCCAGGAATACAAAAGGTTCTTACCCATGCCTACTCCCCTGCTGGTACTCACAAGAGCCTCACCCTGTTGACTTTGGGCCTCTCACTGAGACACTGTCCATGTCCCCTGCACAGTTGGTGGCCATGAGCAGCCTGGGCCCTATGGTGTCCCAGCTCCCAGAGTCTCCTCAGGCCCCTCCTGACTCCCCACCTTTTTCCCTCTCTTCCTGTGCCAGACCCCCACAGGAAGTCCCCCTAAGGGCATGGAGCACCCACATGCCCAGACCACCCCAAGCTGATCCTGGAATTCAGGGTGGATCTCTGGGGCACAGTCATGCTGTATGGAGAATCCAGAGAGGAGGGCTTCTGAGTCCTATCCTGGAGGCCCATCCCATGGTTAATATCCCCCTCTCCAATTCTGCATTCTGGGAGGCAGTAGCTGGAGTCCAGCCCACTGGAGAAATGTGAAGGACTTGGGGCAATTCCTTGTGTAGGAAGCCCCTGGTGTCTGGGCCAAGCAAATGGAAGGACCTTGTGGGTGAGTGGTGGAGGGAGCCCACAGCTCTAGGGCACGGGGACTCTCAGATATGGAAAAGGTAAACCCCAAGAGAGTGTGGCCTGCGAAAGAGAATGAAAAAGAAAGCCATACATTGATATCTTTCTTCTCTTTCAAGATAAATCCTCTTCAGATGCTGGCCCCTGGTGGGGAGAAAGTGTTTCATCAACCCTAGAATGATAGTCTCTAGGAAACACTAATCTCTTCCAAGATAACTCCTCCCCAGGTGCTTGCTCCCAACCCAACAACTCAGCTTCCTGAGTGCCCAATCTGACAGGCTCACTAAATCACCTCTCAGTATAACCTATGTAAACCTAGTCCCTTTCTTTGTTCAGTGGCTCATTTTCCACCAGGAAAGTGGGTCCATCAGAACCATGACTCCATGCCTGAATCAAAGAGCTGAGTTGATTTGCAAAATTTTTGCTGGGCCCCCTGTTTTTCTGCTATCAGGGACACTGAATTGTGTGGTGTGGCTACTGTCCTGTGGGTGCCCAGATGTGTCCTGGGCTGACAGGCAGCAGGAGGGCTGGGCCCTGATCCATCAGTGTATCACCAGAGGCAGCTGAGGTGGGAGGGATTCAGTAGGAGCCAGGAGGGTGAACCCCAGAGAAGCATGAGCCCCTCCTGCAGGGCTCAAATTTCCCCACAGCCACCCCACATGGCACAGGAACTGTGATCTGCAGCCGCAGGTCACAGGGACACATATGCACAGACCTTTCCAAACTCTGACCATAGTATAAGCCACAGAAAAGCTTCAATAGTGTTCACAGAATGGTGTGGGTGTGTAGTGTAATGTGTATGTATGTGGTAGGTGTGAAGTGTGTGTGTGATGTGTGCATGTCCTGTATGTGCTGTGTGTGGATAGTTGGGTGCTGTGCATGTCATGTGTTGTACAGCACAGTTTGTACAGGATGGTGTGTTTCGTGGCATATGAATTGTAGTACTGTGTTGAGTGTGTTGGGTTCTGTGTGTGTTGTGTGATATGTAAGGAGGTGTGTGTGTGAACGTGGTGTGTACGTGTGTGTTTTGTCCATCAATTCCAGCGTGCCTGTGCCTTTGCAGAGTCAGACACTCAGATTCAAGGCCAGCAGTGCTGGTGCCTCCCTACCCTCTATTGGCAAATGGCAGTTATACTGATGACAAGGATCCCTGTGTTCATGGGACAGCCTGTGGCAGAAAAGGAACACCCCTGAGACTGACATAAAAGTCAAGGCCCAAGCATCCACCACAGAATGTCAGTGTCAAGATGGCAGTCAGCTAGTGGGGCCAATGCTCAGCAGGAGCATGGCTTACAGGCACCTCATGGTGAACAGGTTGAAAGACCCCCTGCCCTCCCTGTGGTGGTCTCAGGAAAGCCTCCCACAGCCATGATCAGGTTCAGGCTCATGGATCCCAGGAGCAGACTCTCGTGCTTCTGGAAAGACCACAGGGATAAAAATCCACCAAAACCAAGATGTGTGCTCAGTGGCTATGTTTGTAATGAATGCAATTCTGTGGCTGCAGCCTCTAGTGCTCACACACAGTAATCACAGTAGAGAGGGCAGAAGTAGGAAGCCAGGGCATGCTGACCCTGGCCAGTGGCTCTGACAAAGGCCCTGGACAGAAAAAGGGCTGCTCTCCACACCCTTCCCTACTCTTATTCCTCTACTTAAGGCTTCAAGCCTGACATGGGTGGGTGGCCCCTGGTGGAGGTCACAGGAGGGTATTCCCAGGGGCACCTTCCAGCCTGGGAGCTTCCTCCTCAGCATCTGGGGTGATACCTACTCAAGGGAAGGGTCTTAACTAGGAGAGGGCTGGAGAGTCTCTTCTCTGGGAATCCTGGACCAGGGTGCTCTCTAATGAAAGGAATGCCATCTTTCTGGATGTTTATTTTTGGTGTCCCCCTACACAGCCTCCAATAAAATCTACAGTGCTGTGATTGTCCATTTCACTTTGTAGGACATACATGGGGTTCAGATTCCCCCAATGATACCCCCAGCAGCACCCCATCCTGCTATTTCCAAAGTGTGGTGTCATCCTGTGGCCTTAGCCAGAAAGGTGACAGGGATGAGGGAGGGAGGCCATGCTACTTCCTGGAGGAGAGGCTAAGCCCCCATCCAGGTGGCAGGGCAGGCTCATGCTGAGACAGCAGGGCATCAGCCACTGGAGCCACCTTGGGAATGGCAAGTAAAGCAGGTCACATCCCAGATGCCTCTGTCCTGCCCCTTAGATCCAACTCATCTCTGAAGAGGCTGTCTTCCTGCTTTCTCCATAGGATGAAGACAGGGCAACCTGACAGCCAGTGGGCCTGTCTTGGCAGACAGGGTACCGGTGGGATCTGGGTTTCAGAGAAACATGAATAATTGTTTCAGTATTGGTGTGTCCCATGCAGCATGAGGAGTGAATCATAGGCCCACCTGTTAAAGGCCAATCCCTGGATGGTGCTCCTGGGAAGTGGAGGAACTTAGGAGGTGAGGCCCAGTGGGAGGTTTCAGGTCATGTTTTGTGTCCTTGAATGGACTGGGTCTCCTCCTTGATTTCTCTCTTGCAGCCCAGACATGAGTTGTGAAGTTTGCTCTGCCACATGTTCCTCCATCATGTGCTTCCTCACCACAGGTCCCAAAGCAGCCCTGGACTGAAACCTGTCAAACTGAGAGCCAAAATAATCCCTCCCTCTTTGTAGTCTCAGGCATTTTATTACAGCACTCTCCCACTCCACATCAGCCTCCCTGTGCCCCAGCACTTGCTTTCCCAGCCACACAGTCAGCAGGCATGAAAGTAAGCATCCTCAGAGACGTGTGTGTTCACTCCCTGTCATCCACAGAAGAAAGGAGGATCCACTATGACACATTCATCAACGAAGCCACTGTGACACACTCATCAACAGCACATCATTCAGCAGCACAGAGCAGAGCATGGACAGGCCCATGGCACGCATGCACAGCACTGAGTCCACGCTGAGTTCAGAGCAGCACAACCCACACCCCCGCCTGATTTTTCTTATGGAAGTTTCCAGAATAGAAAAGACTCAGAGCTGGCAATAGAAATCAGAACAGTGGTTACTGGGCAGGGGCAGCACAGGGACTTCAGGAGAGCTGTTGCAGGGATCTATCCCTGTGTAAAATTTTATGGGGTGCCTATAAGGGAGAGTTTTTTGCGTTCCCTGTTCATGGTTATTCTTTGTCTTCATTGATGAGAATCACACAGTGACATCAAAACATTCAGAAAAATGTCCACAGATGGAGTGAAGTGGGTCTTAGGTCTCAGAGGGCCTTGGAACTTCAATGGAGACCCAGGAGTTTGGGCTCATTCTGGTGGGAGGAAGGAGCACTCCCTGTGGGAAGAGCCCCTATAGCAGAGCAGGGTAGTGACCTGGTCAGAGGTGCACTGAAGCCAGGACAGGAGGGCAGGACAGAGGGGAAAAGGCTAGAAACTGGGCCAGGGGGATGAAGGGCCAAATAGGTGGGAGGCCATGGGGTGGGTTTCACAGCTTGTGGCACTGGGGCACCAGAGGGCTGCTGTGGATGCCAGGTGCATAGTTAAGTGACTAGATTCGGGGGGGAAGCAGACTTGGAACAGGAGAATATCATGACCATTTTGTAAAAGGTGATAGGGCAACATCCAGGAGGGGACTATTCCAGGACTCAGCTTGGGAAGGAAGAAAGTGGGGGACAAGTGGGAAGAAGGAAGGGGCAAAATGGGATGGGGGGAGAGTAGGGACTCTGTTGGGGGGCTCTGTAGAGTCGTGTCCATCAGGGACAGTGGAAAGAGAGAGGGAGAGGTGATGAGGAGGGAAGAGACAGAGCAGGGAGGTGGGAGTAGGGAAGAGAGGGAAGCCTACCCAGGCAGCTCTTTGCATCCAGGAAATAACAATAGCAAGAACAGCACACATGGCCAGGGCTTGAGCCAGCCACACTCCATATGTTACTCCATGCTTCCCAAGGCTACCTGGCCTCACAGATATTGCTATCACCTCCAATTTGCAGAGGAAAAGACAAAGGCATCAAGCAGGGGAGCAGGTTTCTGGCCAGGATGGGGCATTGATTGTCAGAGTCTGTGTTTCCAGTTTCTGAGTTGTCCTCCTACCACCAGGCAGTGGGGCTGGACTGTGGAGGGATGGGCGGAGAACCTGGGTGGGAGGCCTGAGGTGCTTTTCAATTTGGGTGGAGTTGTGGTATGGTCTGCACAGTTGCAGCTTCAGGGCCTTTGGTAGTCTGGTGGCTGCTTCTCACCTTATGCCTCATCCACAGGGAGAGGGCAGATGCCCCCTAGCCACATGGATAGTCCCACTGCCTGATGTTTCCTGTGCAGGCATAGCTGTCCTGAGTCTCATATGGCACTGCTAGGGACCAGAGTCCTCTGCATGTGTGCTCACACAGTGGGGGTGGGAGGAATGGCCAGGAGCCAGAGAAACAGGGAGGGTGCCTGCAGGCTGCAGAACTAGAGTCCTGCCTCTGGAGCTATGGAGAGGCCATGACTCACTGGAACTTCTGAGTGACTCAGAGGACCAAGGCTGCACATGGCCTTCACTGCCATGGGAAACTCTGATGCTGCTTGGCATGCAGGTTGGCAGGCTATAGTGTAGCATGCTGCAGGCACTCCCCCACACCCCTGGAGAGGGCTTTGCTGGGCCTGGAGCCTCAGGTGGGCCAATTCAGAGTCTGTGCTCATCACAGTGCTCTAATGCAAGTGTGGATGCCATAGCAGAGCATCTGGCCTGCACCACCTGGACAGCAGAAGGTCCAGGAAGATCCTCCCACCCCTAACATGAGGGTCTATCTATAGCCAACAGACACAACTTGGGAAGTGAGCCTGCTGTGAACTGTTGGATCTACAGACTTTGTCTAGGGAGCACCAGGGCACAGTTATACCTTAAGAGAACTTCGTGTGTATCACACCTACTCGCCCAAACCTTAGGAAATAGGTGCTGTCATGGGACCCAATTGAAACATAAGGCAGTTGACACACAGAGACATTAACTAACCCAAGTTCACACAGTGAGGAAGTGGCATAGCAGAGTTCGGTTAGAACCAGGCACACTGGAATCGGGTTTCCATCTCCTTGTGCTGACCAAAAATTATAACCTCAAAGCAGAACAAAGGGGGTTGATCCCATGCCCTGGAATGGGGCACAGGGAGACTCTGAGCCAGTGTGGCTTAGGGCATGTGTCTGCAGTGGAGATGTGGGTGGTGGCACAGAGACAGAAGCAGGAGGGTGAACCCTGTCACACAAGAGCTGCTGTGAGGGAGACCCAGCAGCAACAGTGTAGAGATGTGATTCTGGGTGAAGAAGTTTGGGAGCAATTACATATAGGGAAAGGGAGGCACAAGAATGTCTGGCTTGTGTGGGCTTTCCTGTCTTCACATGGTGTGTGGACACAGGTTTGGGAGAACAGTCTTGGTGTGAGAACAGCAGCTAAGTGGTCACATCTGCAAGGTGTGGAGGGGAATGAGGAGCCTTTAGAAAGAGTGGGCAAAGGTGAACATAATGGATGGAACCCATCTGATCCTCACCAGCCTTTGGGGCAGAGTGAAGGAACCTGTGGCAAACTGCACTGTGTTCCCAGAAGTCACACAGAAGAGGGGGAATGATAGATGCCCCTATGCTGGGGCAGAAGAGAGTTTATTTATTTGTTTATTTCAGGGCAGGGGATTCAACCCAGGGCTTTGCACATTCTAGGAAAGTGCTTTACCTCTGTGCTCACCTCCAACCCAAGAAAGTGTATTTAGGGGGCAAATGGGTGGGTCATAAGTGAGGTTGCCAGAGCTGAACGGAGCCAGAAATAAATGGAAATCTGGAGCCAGTAGGGCTGGGTGTCTGGGATGGTGTTTGTAAATCCACGATCTTGGGAAAGGCATTCAGGCCATTCCTGGCCTAAGCTCATTGTGATACTTATTTCAATGACTCTCCAGTCACCTTAGGGGAGTTCCATTACCCCACTGCACTGAATAAGTGAAGCAGACTGAGATGACTAACATGGTTATGAGCATGCTGAGAAAAAGATTTGGAGCTGGGATTCAATTTCAACTTAAGGATCCTGAAGACTGAGCTTTAACCACCACCTAGCGTTGACTCATGCCAACTGCAGCTGAAACCATGATATACTCTTTCATGTCCTTTACCACCACTGCTGTGAGCAAAATCACCACTACTGCCTGTCTCCACCATCCTCATCATCCACGTCAACCCCACTATCACCACCACCATTAATATTATACCACCATTACTGCCTCCATCACCATAACCATCACCTTCATTAGTAACACCAGCACCACCACCATCACTACCATCACCATCACATCAACTACCATCAGCACCACCACCATCACCATCACCACCTCCATCCCCACCAGCAACACCACCTTCCCTACCATCAC
>JAJEJO010005093.1:178179-206902 GCA_020662805.1 Glaucomys volans | reverse complement strand
ATAAATTAAAGGAAGCAATAGCTGAATTTTTCACCGATGGGATTATATGGCATTTTAACATTACCTACTCTCATTTTCCAAGTTCCATGTTACTATCATTACATGCCAGTATCCTTGCAAGGAAAGTAGCTGTAAAAACCAAGAGTGTTGAAGTCGAGTTTGAGATTGCACTAAAAGCCCTATTTTCAGAACAGTGCCACAACATGATGTCATGCAGTTCTCTGGGAAAATAACATTTGCTGGAAGTTTTCATCATATGATCTTAGGGGTGGGAAGCTCATTCTATAATGAAAGACGAAGCTGAAGATTTGAGGAGAGAGTGATGAAATATTTATCTAGGTTAGGAGTGAATAGTTTAAGGAAATACAGTGAGATTGCTGTACAGTTTCACTAGCTCACTTCTTATTGGTAATCAGGAATTTAAACTGATTGAATGAAACCAATTAATGTGATTACCACTTTTTTTAAGACATGTAAAGCACATGGGGACAAACTTAAAGAAGATAGAGGAATTGACCAAAATTGTGATTTAACTAAGTTAATATGAAGAAGAAAGGGTGAAGAGAAGCTAAAAGTATTATGCATTGGATTGATGATGACCATGGCACTTGAACTGTGTTCTGTCTTTTTAGTTGTTGTACCTTTGTGACATTGCAGCTATGTCTCAGAATCAATAGACCTTAATTATTTTCTGTCAAAAATTTCCTTGAAATAATGTTGAGAAATTCGAACTCTTAAAGTTCTCTAGTATTTCTTGCAGGCCCAACTTAAATTTTTCAAAGTACAGTGGTCATGAATTCCAAATTTATCACCCTTTCAGTCATTCACTTATTTATGTAACTCTTCCCTTGGGTAATTCACTACTTGGTAAACTGTTTCCTGGAATGAGCAGTCTCTTTATTCTAAGTTCTTGGATGCAACAAATAAACTAAGCCTAAAGTGTATAACATGATTACAGTAGACAAATCTATCAGAGTACAAATCTCAGCATGCTGCCTAGAGGGGAAGAAAGTTCCACCAAATAACTGCAGGTAGAGAGGCTCTAAGAGAATCCAAAAGTGTGTGCATTTCAGAGGAAAGGCAAGTTGGATAATGTGGATTATAAAGAAATCATAAGACCTTCATCCCTCCTGGTAGGCTTACACTAAAAGCTGATCATTTCTGAGTAAGAAAAGCAGCTGAGAGATTACAAATAATGCGAATGTGGAATAAATATATTAAATATAATCATGTGGGTCTCTATAATGGCTTTGCAAAGAGGCAGTCATTTTAATATAGGTCACAAATGCAGAAAAGGCAGACTCGTTTCCCTCATGGAAGAAGTTCCATACTAAAACAATTAGAAAATATGTACTGATTTTTGACCCCAGAAAGTCCCCTACTATTCCTGCCAAATAAAGCTTTAATGAGCACTAACTGGAAAATAGAAACAATGCTGGGGTACTTACTTCTTACAAGCACACCACTAGGTAATGCAATTATTGTCACTTTTCCTATAATTAAGAAATAGGTGCATATAGAAATTCACTAAATTACTTGCAGTTTAATGTTAATAAAATTGGTGGATCTAAGACTTTAATTCAGGTCATTTAACTCAATATGTGCTTAATTTATCATGACTTTTAGCTCTCTAAGTAGATTTCCACTTGAAGAAAAGAAAACCAACTTTCCATTTCTTTGTATTTATTTTTGTTCTTAACTTGTCAGTATGCAGCAAAATAATCTCCTTATACTTAAATATATCATTTCCTGAATCAAGTAGCATATAAACATGTTTTTCTATTCTAATGTAAAAGAGTTTTAGACATCATTAGTTTGTTTCAGGCATATGACATTCTTAAATCCTCTTGAATAATTTGGATGAAAATTAGGGCTCAGGCCAACACTTCTGAGGCAAGCTGTGTATACATTATTGAATGGTGTAGTTTAAATCTTGAATATTCCTCCAAAGGCTCATGTGCTAAAGGTTTTGTCCTTAGATTGACTATCGGAGAGGGTGAGACTTTTAAGAAGTGTGTCTTAATTGGTGAACTTTGGGCTGTTAGGGTGTGCCCTTGAAGGACATTATGGGATCCTCACTCTTTATTCCTTTTGCTTCCTGGCAATGATGTGAGCAGTTTTGCTATACCATACATTCCTGCTATGATTTTCTGCCTCATATAGGCCAAAAACAATGGGGCCAATTAACTCCCTTTGAAATCTCCAAAATTGTAAGCCAAGTACAACTTTTTTTTCTTTTTAAATATATTACTTGAGGGTTATTTTACTTGAAATGAAAAGCTGAAATACAAATAGCTTAATATTTTCAAAATAGGCTTAATTTTGTTTCATATTCTGGACTTTAAAAATTTTAATAATAGGTATACATTCCAACTGTATAAAAGCTAAAATTCAGACAGCATGCTTTCCTACTGAGTTCAAGGATATCTATATCTCAAATTTAGTTTTCACACAGGTTGAGTGACTTGGGGATTTTTTTCCTCTGTGCAAAGTTGAGAAAATTAAGAGGAACACATTCAATGGATTTTTTTTTAATTTACCTTTATGATTTATGTAAAATATGGGTTCAAGATTTCACCTCAAGTAATTTAATGATATTCATTAAAACTTCTATTACATGACAATGCTATTATATTTTCTGTAGATTCTAAATTTGACAAAAGGCCTGAAGCACAAAAATATAAATTTTGATAAAATAAACAATAATAATAACTCAAGGACTCACAGAAAAAGTTAAAAGGGAGTTTTTGTTTTGTGATAAAAGAAGAACAATAGGATTTATCTCAGGAGAATTGATCCAATAAGAGCATACAGTGTTATTCCAAATCTCTGGTGCATTGATTATTTGTCTGAACTTTCTGTGACCAATGATAGTCAAAGCAAGAGTGTATCTTTTTATAGAAATCACAAACAGCATCACAATACTATTTATTGAATATTTAGTAAATTCATTGACATTTCCCAGACTATTGATATGTCCTGGAAGGGTGACTTACATTTGGGATTTGGAACCTTCTCTCTCTCTCTCTCTCTCTCTCTCTCTCTCTCTCTCTCTCTCTCTCTCTCTCTCTCCCTCTCATCTTGCTTTCTGCTTCCTGACCTCATCATGAGCTGAGCATTTCCTGGGCCCTTCCACCATGGTATTCTGCCTTATCTTGAACTGAGAGTGATGGAAGTGTCTGTCTATGGACTGAGATCTCTGAAACCAAAAGTTTCAAATAAATATTCACTTCCTCAAACTCTTCTTGTTGGATGTTTTGGTCACAGCAGCACAAAAGCTGACTAAAATAGTAATTAATAGAAACTTTTCCATGACTCTATTGAAGTGAGAATAATTTCACATAAATTCTATAAAATGTATTATTTTCTTAATTACAAAGATATTAAAGAACAATTTATATTGTTCAAGTATATCTAAAATAAATCATTCCTTAACCAGAAAATAGGATATCATGAGAATATATTTAAGTACCCTAAAGATTATATTCTGTTTCCTAAAATATTAAGACATACAGCCAATCAAACTATCAAACATGGGAAGTCATTGAGATAGGCATCATCTGGTATAAAGGAAAAAGTAATCTTTTAATTAAATACATCCATGTATCTTTTTATCTTGAAAGCTCAGTTTTGGAAGTTCCCTAAATTAACTTGATATTTCCCATATAATAGAGTTTTTATTAATCTTTCATGAATGTTATAAAAATATTTAGTAATCCCAGAAATAAGTTAAAGAAATATTTTTCTCTTTCACAATTAAAAAAAATGCTTTTACCCTTTTCTTATTTTTCTTGCTTTTATATATTACAGTATTCTTGAGATATATTCAGAACAATCAAAATATTTCTAGAATGGTTTTTATTGTAAATTTGATCTCTCATACATCATGTCAACATAGTATGTTATCATTTCATTAATGAAAAACAGGGATTCCAATGAAAAGCAGGCTTATTTCTATACAATTTGTTATTTACATAAATATGATGATCTTGAAAAAATTAACAGCATTCATTTCTTTAATGTTCACTTATTTTGTCAGTTGTTGACAACTTTGACCTGAGTTATAAATTTCTCTTCCTGTGATATTTGAGGGTAAACTATGCATTTGAGAATAGTGAATTTGTATTGTGATAGCAGTATTTATTCTTCATATGGATATTAAATCCATAAATAATTGTTGATCTTTAAAGTTTTTGATTTGAATCAGGAGGTAATAATTTTTTTTCTCAAATGCAATTTCATTATCAAATATTATAACCAACTATCCCTCAGGCTATCTAAAGAGAATTCCCTTTCTTCAAATGTATTAGCTACTGGCATAATATATTTTAACACAGATTCCCTCTGCCTTCTCTTCTGATAAAATTAGATGTCTGTATTCTTTTAAAATTTTACTATTATTGCTTTCACCAGCTCAGATAGTTAATACAAAGAATATATTATTTTTTGGAAATTAAAAAATAATTTTAATTTGCTTAAATTGTCATTTTGTGTATGCTAAAAGGCTTTAATTGATTTACTCATATATTCAATAGTAAGAGTGTGTGATTTTAGAAATATGAAGAATAGTTAAATCTAGTAATTTGGCTCTAACCTTGGCAATTAGGTATTGAGTCTTCTTAATAGCAAAATTAAAAACTCATGGCTTTCTTATTTTTTAAGTTTTTGACTATTTTAGGTTAAAATTTAGGCGCTAAGGTTATTTACACAGGGAAAAATACATTTAAATGCAAAATACAAAATGCTATTGACATAATTTCATTCCATAATTATTTCTAATTACTCAAATTGATAATTATCACAACTACTACAAAATGTCCTTAATATATATCAGAACATTATTAATCATATGACATTTGATGACAAAATTACCACATAGTTTTAAAATCATATACTGTAAGCATGTTTTTGTCAGTTAAAATTTTTGAGTTTTCTTTTCTCTTAAATAAAATTATGTAAAATTCTTTGTAGTTACAGAACAGAACTGCTTAACATTATATGTTTTGTAATTATAGTTATATAAATACAACTGTGATTTTTAAAATTTTATTTTAAAGAAACATTCTAAAACATCATTATATACTTTGGAGGACTATCTGGAGGCCATTTGTTTAAGAATGTAGGGCTAGTGACATAGGACAGTGGTAAAGTATTCACCTAGCATGCATGAGGACCTGGGTTCCATCCTCAGCACTGACTTTAGTCAGAGTTTTCATCACTATGACTAAAAGACCTGACAAGAATAATTAGAGGAGGAAAAGTTTATTTGGCTCTCAGTTTCAGATATCTCACTCCACAGATGGCCAACACCTTAGATCTGGACCTACAGTGAGGCAGAACAGCTTGGTGGAAGAAAGTAACTCAGGGTATGGCAAACAGGAAGTAGACAGAACTCTGCTCACCAGGGACAAAATATCAACTCCCAAAGGCATGCCCTCAGTGATCTATCTCCTCCAAACCCATAGAGTTATCACCCAGATAATCCATATCAGTGGTTTAATCTATTGATTAGGTCACACCTCATAACCTAATCATTCCACTTTTTTTTTTTTGGTGGGGGGTAATTGGGATTGAACTCAGGGGCACTCAACCACTGAGTCACATCCCCAGCCATTTTTTTGTGTTTTATTTAGAGACACTGAGTTGCTTAGTGCCTTACTGTTGCTGACCCTGGTTTCAAACTCTCGATCCTCCTGCCTTAGCCTCCTGAGCCCCTGGGATTACACGTGTGCACAACCTCGCCCAGCATCACTTCACTTCTGAATGTCTTTGCATGAGCTTTTGTATCACACCTGAGCTTTGGGGGGACACCATATATCCAAATCATAACAGCAACCCCCAAAATTAAATTAAATAAAAGCCTAAATAAAGATGATAAGATTCATAACTGCTATTACCCTTGTATAGTTATTTTATAATGTTATGGGAATGAGTGGAAAGTTCTAATAAGCTAAATTATTTTCTTTTCACTAAGAGCAAGAGTCAGTCAACAGTCAATAAAGATGTGTTTATGAGACCTGAGTCAAATGCCCAATCTCAAGTCTTGTTCTTGTCAAGTGTTTTGGTCACAGTGATGCAAAGCTGAATCATATGTACCTGCTACCTCCCAAAGAAAATTTATCATAACAAAATAAATAATTGTATTTCTGCTATGTATCACTATGTTGAGAATTTGATTACTATGTGTCATTCACCACAAACTTAACCATCCTGGGTTTATTTGTTTAATTGAATATCTGATTTCAGTTTGTTTTTAACTGAAAAAATTGTAATGAAATAGTGGCCTAATTAAAATAAGACCATTCTGACATTTTTTACTTTGCAGACATCAGGTTTAGGATTCTTATATGTATTTTTGCTTTCTCTTTTATTCTCAAGTATTATTTTTGTTATTGCTTGTGTTGATTTGAGATTCCATTATTTACCTCATAAGGTCTTAGTTAAATAATCCTGAGGATTTTATGTTCCACTTTTGAAATAGTTCATTCATTTTGCATCAAAGGACTTCTCGGAATAGTGAATTCAATTGTAAGAAGTTAACTATATCTAGAACCTAGACATGGAATGCAGGAAAAGCTAGATCAACAACATATTACCTGTTTTAATGATGGGAAAATAATATTTGAACATCATTTTTACAGCAAATATTTAAAGTAAGCAATTTAATTGGTTCACTATAGATGAGGAAATCAAAACCTATAAATTCTTATTTAGCATTCAAACAGCATGAGTATATTTCTAAATAATGCATTTTTATATTTTATTACCTGTTTATAACAACTGCAAGAAAATAAAAAACATTGTATTATGTGAAGTTTGATTAATTGATGATCTTATGCATTTTGTTAAGATAAGTGGTAATGATCATCACCTCATGGGTACTTACTGTGCAGTAGGAGTTGTGCTAAATTCTTCACATGGGATAGTTCATTAGGTGAGTAAGTGAATCATATGAAGTAAGTTTTTTTTATTATCTATATTTTATAGATGTGGAATATAGCATAGGAGAAGTTGGAGTGTTTTAACCTTAGTTCACACAGCTATAAAGTTATAGATCAGGTAGCTTAACATAGGTGACATAATTCAAAACATAAAACCTACAGTAATATTACTCTACCTCCACAGTATGTTTTTTTAATTCTGTACATGTATATTTGGTACAGGACCATTGTTATTTCAAGTAAACTAAAGTATGTAAAAATAAATTCACATTCAAATTTTACCTTTCCACCATTCATGATCAGTAAAGAGAGTTTGAAGTAAGATACACTGATTTTATTGCATGCAGTGATAACTTATCTTCTTATTCTTTGATATTTTGTGATGCATTTGTTTGCTATAGTAGTAAAATTAATGTAAAACTCATGATAGCATTTTAGGTTTTTTTTCAGTGCTTTGTATATCAATAAAAGCATTCATTACTTTTATTTATTCTAACAAAATAAAAATGAATTATTTTAACTCCTCCAATACTTAATAGACAAATAAATTGGTAGAACACTATATTGTTTCTCTTAATGTTGCCCTTAAGGTGATTTCATAAAAACAACAGGGACCACAATCACTACATTGTTTCCCTGAGCCATTTTCTTCTATTTTTATATCCCCTTATTCTTCAATATTTTCTCTCAAGAGATAAACATCTTTAGATGTGAGGAATTATGAGCATCTTCTCAAGTCTAGAAGTGTCCCCTCTATTTGTGCACCACTCAAAATACTTGTAAATTGAGTGCATATATGCTTATGTCCAGTATTATATATAATTGTGTATCAGAACATTTTATATATTTTGCAAGATTTTTGAAACTCAAAGTGGATCAGAGACCCAAGAATTAGACCATAACTAGTGCAACTGCTAGAAGAAAAGTAAGGGTCACTATGACAACATATCCAACATACAGGTGCAGACATCAACTTCCTTAAAGAGACTCCTAAAGTTCAAGAAATAAAATCAAATTATCTATAAGTAGAACGGCATAGAAAGCTTTTTGCATAACAAAGGAAATTGAAGTGTGGTGATAGAACCTACATAATGGGATACAATATTTGCCAACTACTCTTTTGACAAGAAATTTATATCCAGAATACATAAAGAATTCAAAGATCTTAACGCTAATCATCATCATCATCCAATAGGCAAATAAACTAAACAGATATTTCTCAAAGAAGAAACACGAATGATCAACAACTAAATGAAAACAACTAAATGAAACATCAAGATCCTTAGAAATTAGAAGATGAAAACGGAAGCTACATTGAAGTTTTATCTCACTTTAATTAGAATGGCAATCATCAAGAATCCAAATAAAAATAAATGCTGTAAATGCTGATGAGGAAGCAGGTAGAAAAGGAAGTATACTTCTACCTTGCAAGCAGGACAAAACATTAGTATAATCATCATTAAAATCAGTGTAAAGATTTTTTTAAAAGACTAGAAATGGAAACTCCAGATGATCCAGTTTCTCCACTTCTTGTTATTTATGCAAAAGAATTTAAATCAGCATACTATAATCATACATGATTTATATTTACAATAGCACAATTCACTGTAGTGAAATTATTGAAAAAGCTTAGTTGTCTACCACCAAATAAATGGATTAAAATAAGAAGAATAAAATTATGTCATTGGCTAGTAAATGGATGGAACTGGAGAATATCATGCTAAGTGAAATAAACTGGATTCAGAAAGTCAAGGATCAAGTGTTATCTCACCAATATGCAAGCAAGAGGATAAAAGGAGGGAATTCCTTGAAAATAAAGAAGAGAAAGGGATGGTGAGGGAAGGAATAAGGGAGGGAAATGGGAGGTCCTGTGGAAAAAATTGAACAAGTCTTTCTATATCCAGGTAAGACTATATCAAAATAAATACCATTTTATATATTATTATAACACACTAATTTAAAATATAATAGAAGGAAGACCAGGAGAATTGACAAAAGAGATCAGAGGGAAAGAGGTGGGGAGGGAAAGGGGAGGTTCTGGGGAATGAGATTAATCACATTTTGTTATCTGCTATGTGAATGTCATGATGAATCCCACTATTTTGTATAATTATAATGTACCTGTAAAAACCTTGAAATATATCTGATTTTATTAATATTTAATTTAAAATTTTATTAAGCACTCATTGACTGATAATCCAGGAAGCAAACGCCCATCCTGGGCATTAATGGTCAAGGGCAACAAGAGATGAACAGAACTCAGCAAGACTGCTAGTGGTAGAAAAGCTCTCCCTTACAGGAGCTGTCCCCTTTGGCTGAAAAACAGCCATTTCTGAGCCTGTTCCACAAAACAAGGAACTGGGAAATGAATACTGCAACCAATGTCTCCTCCTTTTTTCTGTTCTCCAGTCAGTTCTTCCATTCAGAAGAAAGTTAAGAGAAGTTAGAGGCCAATTTATTTCTATAAGATTCTGAAGGTTATTTTTTTTTTTTGACAAGAGATTGAAACACTAACACTCAGTTAGATGAAAGGAAAAACTCCTTACAGTTCTGAAGGAGAGAGCTCCCAGGCAGTGCCATGTAGGGGTTATACATGTGGAGAGAATAATAGTCAGCTAGAGTTATAAGGGACACCTAATGTATGGCAAGTTTGATGGGGTATGGCTAGCTCAGATTCCCCAGTTCCCTATGGACTGGCAAATTTTAATATTTCATCACAGTTCCTGGAGATAGGAACTATCCCTGGTTGTATGTTACCTGGCTCCAAAGAAATTAGGGCAGGTGCACAGTGGTCCAAACAGTGATCTCAGCAGGAAAGTGGTTGGAGTGCAAATTTAATCACCTGATCAAGGGGAACTGCCCAGTTTCTAGACAAAACTGAGCATCTGGATTAAGACAAAGTTAAATCACATAATCAAACAAAAAATACTGGTATTTCACAAGGTACTTTCTTCAACATAATCTTCAAAGATCAGGCCTATAAGGTAAAGACAAAGTTTTTTATAAAGTAGAGATGGGGGCAGGTATTAATATAATTTTTAAAAAGCTTCTGAAATTGGAAGCTAGACACAAGACTTCCTGATAGATTTGATATGGAATCTAAGGTAAAATCTGATGAACTTAGTACTGTTGGCCTAATAGATTCAAGTGGAGTTGCTATTCAACTGAGTCTATATGAGGATAGAATATTTTTCATAGGTCATAGATAGAAAGTTTAGCATTGAAATATTGATTCTGAAACCTGACGTAAGCATATAATGTAGATTGTCAACTTGGCAACTGAATACCTGGGTCTGGAGTTTGGGCAAGAGGTCTGTGTGGAAGTTGTAACTCACTTGCATGAAGATGATATTTAATATAAGAAACTGCATGTGATCACCAAAGTTGAGAGTATTTATAGAGAAAAAGGAGAATGAAGGATTGTCTGGGATGGTCATCTGACTGGATGATGAGGTGGGAAGATTCACATCACTAGATCAGGAAGAAGAGGAAGGAGAAGCAGTGGGATTAAAAAGCACCAGGATGAAAAGCACAAATGTAAAGTCTTGGAAACCAAGTAGAGAAAAATATGAGGAAGGAAGGTTTATTAACAAACTAAAATAAAGAGTGATAACTAACCATTGGAATTATCCAAGTAGAAGAAAGTCTTGGACTTTATAAGAATCAGACTACACCAAAAAAACTTTTAGAACTAACAAATTCAGTAGAGTTGCATAGTACATAATAAACAGAAAATGTTATACAGGATGGTCTGTATGGCAGATGACAAAATTGTCAAATGTTTTGTGTAGGGGGTAGAATAGTAAAGTCTTTAACACGTAAGGAATTTAGATCAATATGAAAGAACTTAAACTTTTCACTTAAATTTATGGTATATTGTGAGCCAGATTGTCTAAAAAGCAAAAATCTGAGATGTTTTAGGTTCAGTAAAAATATTGTGGTAAGGAAACCATACTTCAGAGGACATCTAGTGGAATATCTGAAATGCCCAATCACTGATGTCCAGTTTAGCAGGGAAGGCAGAAACCACAAGAACAATTAAGATTCCCATTGTGCAGCACAGAGAGAGTTAGCTACTAGTTACTTCAAAGTTCACATCGATTTGTAAATGTTCATACACACAGAAAGTTAATGCATTTAAAATAATCCAAGAATAAAAACAAATGATAAGTGTGACTCTCCAGATGTGAAACTTGCCAGATGAATGTACCCCTAAGGGTTTACAATATGCCTTTATTTATTTTTTTATATGTGACACTGACTTTATTGCTCCTAGCTTTAAGCTCAAAGAATGACTATAAATCCTGTTACAAAGTGAAATTGCTGTTCATGATTGATTATATTTTCTAGTTGCACTTTAGACAACTTACATCACTTAGAGATATAATTTATTTTATTTAAAGAAGGCTTCAAATTTTGATCTGAGAGGTTGAATCATTACTTTTGCTCCCTCAAGACAGTCATCACTAAAATGGTAAACTGTTAAATACAGTGTATGTGAGACATCAAGCTGAAAGCTTGTCAACAGAAACAAGACTTCCAACTCTGAAACTGTTCCAGTTCACTGACTGAATCCACAGACTAAACAATCTGAGCATAGGTCAGGGTACAACTGTCATTCTTATAGCAAGTTCTACCACAGTGCTTACTCAATGGTAATGCCTAGAAGAGATGTCCAGGACTGACTTCATATAAAGTGCCTGTGGAAGAAAATGAGAAGTTTCATGTAGCTGAGAGTTGAATAGGTATGTGTCAATCTATCTGCTAGCACTAATAAAATAATTTCTATGTAGTGGATGATCTTCTAACTATATCAGAAAATGTGAGTTTTCAGAATAGCAGCAGGGATGTAAGTACAATATGACCACAGGAATCAAAAAAGAGAAATTGAAAAGTAATCTTTTATAGTACATCATAATGTTTTATAAGTAACTCCATGGGAAAGTAGAACACATCAAACCATATAAATGCATATATATTGTAACTATTATGGAGACTTTTTTGCTTTGTTTTCCTTATGAGAATAAATTATGGAGATAAATTTGAGGTCTAAATTATTGCATGACTATTTGCCACTTTTATCGTATAAAAGAATGGGTAAAATGTTGGTATAAATGAACAATTTTCATCTTAAGATTTACAGATACAGCTCTACATAATCTCTAAGTTTTCTGATGTCAGATACCCTAAAATTTTACTTATTTGTAGTATCTTCAGAAGTATGAATTTCCTACTTTGCAGTAGTATTAATGAATGAAAGCATGCTAAACACAAGGGTGAAGCAAGGGTGATAAAAGGTGAACCACATTATATATTTTTATTTTCTTATGATCTTGATGATAAAGAAATATTCTTCGAACTTGCAGAAACCATGAATTCATCCTTTTCTGACTTTTTATCCTACAAATTGTCTGTCTCATATTGTGCTAAAATGTTAAAAAAAATTGCTTTAGTGCATTTAAATTTTGAATAGAACCATAGGGCTCATTCTTCCACAGTTCTTCCTTGTCCATTATTTGACTACATAAATTTTTTCTATGGAAGTCTTGAGTTATGTCCAATTATATACTCTTAAGCACTTCATGCCTTTTTAATTTTGGTGACTAACTAATCAGTGCCCATCTCTCTGCTAAATTCTATGTTCCATGAGGATGAAAATAATTTCAGTCACAATTTTATTCCCAGTAACTCTAGAGAACCTGGCAATAAAGAACATCAGAAAATATTTGATGAATGAATCAATGATGGACATAAAGAATGAATGAATGAATGAGTTACCTTATTATGAAGTACTAAGAGAGCTTTCCCACCACAGCAAAAGACAAATGTGATCTCGCTTTGCAACACCAGACTATGGCATGCCCCTGTGTCTGAGTCATTCTATAGAGCCTACTAAGGGATGCAGGAGAGAGAAGGAATCTTCATAACTCTTGATAGGAAGACCATAATAGATGCTCCTCTCAGAAAGATTAAAGAACTAATATCAGCTAGTCTAGGAAGCAACGCCTTGAGGATTTTTAGTGCTATATTTGTATAGTAAAACATGCGTCAAATCAACAACATTTGCTAAATAAAATGACTGTTCACTAAAAGGTAGGTCAAAAGCAGATTTGTGTTGCTACATTGTCCCTGACAGGAGGTGATGAAATATTAACTTCAATCTCTGTTGTTTCCCAGTCTTCCCTTGGTCTCTTATAGAGTCTCTTCACAAGGGGACAGTGCCATTTTATCTAATATAAATATCTGTAATACCTGTACAAGACTATCATTTACTAATCCTAAGTATAATAATAACTCCTTTTTTTGGCAGATTAAGTTTTATTCCTCATCTGCATTAAGTTGAAGGGTAACATTTACTTGAATTGTAACTGAATTCCTAAAAAAGTTGATGTTGAATTTTTTTAACTAAAACAAAGTTGATCTTTTTTATAATGTGTCAGTGTCTACCACTCTGAACCTGTCCACAGTACAGGTCTAAGAAAGTCACACTGAACTATGATGATAGTCACTATAAAGAATTCATAGGACTGCGACTTCTCTCTATTTTGTCTTGGCACTACTTTCCTTGCTGTGCTCTGATGTGTGCCAAGATATCATTTGCACAGACAACAAACTAATTTCTCCCTTCCTTTCTCCTCTCAGCTCATAACACTTACATTCTTCAAAAAATAATGTGCAACAATGCATCTGTCACTTAAAATGAGTCACCACTTGGATTTATAAAAATAGTAAGCAGGAAATATGGAACAAATTTCAGGATGGCACAGGTTAATATATCCAGCCAACTTTGTATGTTTCCGAGATAATTTTTGGATTTAGTTAATTAGTTTTATGGAAGAGATGAAAACCTAACAGTCAACATTTTTTTGCCTTCATGAAACTTAATTTGAGTGACTGGAGATGGAACACAAACAAGTGATCAATGAACAAGTGAGCAAAAAGACAGAAAATTTCCAATTGGCCGAGTCTGTCAAAGAAATTAAAATTGTGATGTGATCATGCTTAAAAGATGAATGCAGAAATGCTGTTGAAAAGGAAAGCTAAAAGCAAGCTTTCACAAGAGTCTGGTATGGTAGAAGACAGAAAGGGGGCTAGCATTGATGACGTGGAAAGTGGAAAGGATGAATCAGAGCCCATGGCAATGAGGAGGTGAGCTCAGTTGAACTTCACAGTCCAATGAAAATAGGACCTTAAGAGGCTGTATGTTGAGAAAGGCTGTGATCTGCTTTAGCAATTGCATATGGAGAAATTTTTTTAGGTGAGTATGAGTGAAGCAGGGACAAGTTGCTATTGCAGCAATAAAACAAGAAGTAATAAGGAAGAAAGGCAAGACAACAGTAGTCAAGACAGAGAAAAGTTGTGAAACATATTCAAAGTGGCACATATGAGATGAATTGGGGGAAAAGGTAAGCAGGAATCTAGGCTTTAGGTTGAGCTACTGAGTGTGTAACACTGTCATTTATTGCCAAGACTAGAATTTGATTCATTTTTTTTACGGTATGAAGGTAAATAATGTTTTATTGTGGCTATTTATCACACAAGTAGAGCTATTTATTTTGTATTTAACTACACAATGCTGTATGAAGGCAGTTCTGAAACTATAAACTGTCAGATATAAGAGGCAAATGTTTAATCTCAATTTCCCTCTACAACTGTTCACAACTCAGATAACCATCATATCATTATCAGAGCCAGGAAGTTAACACTGATACAATGCTATTAATCAACATAGTGATAATAGTCAACATTTCTCCTTTCTGGGCCCATATCACATATTGCATCTAGATGTCTTATCTCTTTAATCTCTTTCACTCTTACATTGTTTAAAAAAAAGCAGGAAGGACTGTATAAAACAATATGGAGCAATTTTCAGAACATGTCATTTACAGAAAAGATCGAAGTACATTAAGTACCTATAGTGTGTAAACTTTCATATAAGAAAGAGAAAGAAGGAAACATTTATGTATCTGCTTATGTGTTTGAAAACAATGAGCCTACACAGATGCATGGGAATGAATGTGTTGACAAAAGGCAAAGGATGGAAATGTTTATGTGACAGTTATCTGTGTATACCTTCCTATAGTGTAAGAGTTGAGAAAAATCTCAGTATTGCAGCCATTGAAAATATGAATAAATATTTAAAATTAATAGCAATGCTGTGTGGATGTCAAACCAGAATGCATTAGTAACAATGCATTAGTAGCAACCCAAGTGCATTGTGGGTGGGTAAGAAGACATCACAAGAATGGAGAAGAAGATTAACCTAACTTTGGGAAACAGCATTTTGACACCATAAAGTAAAAGTCCCCCCCCCTAAAAAAAATTATTACAGAAATACTATTTTCCAACTATTAAATATTTTTAAGGGAATATAGATTGGTATTCTTTAAACCTATTTTTGTGTGTTCTAGAATTTAGCAAATTATATTTTATATATAATATATAACACATACACATATTATATATTACATACATTATATGATAATCAAAGCATGTTTTCACTGTTTCACACAATGGGTACAAAGGGGTCAAGAGGAAAGTTAGTGTCAGCTCTATCATGTTAGATTGTGATCCTTGATATTAGCATCTACCCATGTCTTTCCATATATTAGAAATGTAAAGATTTGTTTTTGTTAATGCATATATATATCGTATAAAATCAGAGCCATTCACAGTTGCAGAGATAAACAGTGGGGCCACAAACCTGTAATCACAGTAACTCAGGAAATTGAGGCAAGAGAATTGTAAGTTCAAGGCCAGCCTCAGCAACTTGGTGAGAGCCTGTCCCTGAATAAATAAGGACTGGGATATAGCTTAGTGTTAAAGTACTCCTGGGTTCAATCACCAGTACCAAAAATAAGAAAAATGTAAAGTCTCAAAAAATATACATAACTGAATTTTTCTGTATCTGGTTTCATGAATATTAAAACAAAAATTTTCTACTTCAGTCTAAATAAAAATGGGTATGCAGTAGCTAAATTTTGATACTTCTGAAATCAGTACGTATTTTGTAATAAGTTAAAGGGTATCACAATTGAAAATTATGAATGTGATTTTAACACAATCAAGATGAAACAACTTTGAACTAATGACAATTAAAATCTCAATTTTCATTGCATTCAGAGGTTTGGATGATATTAATCAAAACACTATTTTTAGACTCCAAGACCAAACATTTGGGATAATAAATTAATTATGGTTTAATAAGTAGGAATAACCCATTCTTGGGTGAGAGTCAGGAAGGTACCTGGAACATTTGCATACTACTGGAGAAGATGGAAGCCTTCATAACTAATACCTACACAGAAGACTGGACTTTTGTTGCCTATAATTACTAAAAATCCACAAATAAGAAAACAGAGTTCCATAACAGTGTGAAATATAAGACCCATAAGAATTGTGAAAATAAAATTACAGCAGACTAATATAGACCTGCCCACATACATTTATATGTTTTCAATTGAATGCATATTTCTGCAAGACATAGCAGACTCTGACAACACAGAAAGGAATACTTTGTGTTAATAATGTTAAGATTTTTTACAAAAAATTTTGAGTTGTTTATCTGACTTATATCCAGGCATATTATTTAGTTTTACACAAAGTGAATAAATCTTAATCATTTTTGGTTACATGGCACAGTGTGAATCAGCTATACAGCAAAATGAATGTGTGTCTTAATTTGAACAATGCTCAGGACTAGTGGAGAATCTTTTCAATCTTAAATGTAAACATTATTTTAAATGTCAGTTCCCTATTGAAAAAAGTAAATGTTGTATAATTTTGTATAAGATGTTTTCTTTCCTCTTACTTACCTACAGCACTGTTTTAACCAAACTAGAAGAAAATAGTGATTAAAAAGGCACATGAGCAAGAATTCAATTGGCTCCTATAATAAAAGTGACAAGTCATTCACTTTTATTCTCTTGTTAGTCACTACATGTGCAATCAGACTCTTCCTGTATTCTCAAGATCATAGAAATATTTTATTCAAGAGTAAAAATATTATATGATAAAATATCATGGCCATTAAAAAAGATGACTTCCTTTCATCTGAAGAAATGAGTCAAATGGTAGAGCTTTTTGTTCCGTATTAATTTAATCAATTCTGAAATGACAATGCTACATTTAGGGATTTACTGAAGGTAAAAAAGGTAAATTGTATTGCACTATTAAATGCAATAATTCAACTGTTAAAAGAATATGTTAATGGATTAAAACAAAAGTATAGCTTAGCCATTAATACATAATAATATCTCACTTCCATTATACAGCAAATTGGTATTAACTTGCCAATTTTCTGTCAACACTGTGTGCTTGCTTCAAATTTACACTTATTATTATCTCTCTTAGAGTGCTCATCCACCAAAAGGGCTGGAAGGACAACCATGAGAGTCAGTCTTGCTTTTTAAACTGTTGGGTTTATCTTCCTGTAATTTTAAGACACTCTCTTACTCCACGAGGCATCCTTCTGCCCACATGCCAACTTCACACGTTTCAAGAAGAGTAGTATTTCCTAGATGCAGAGCTTATTTCTGAGATTAGTTTGTGTCTTTATGCACAATATCTCTATATGAGTCTTGGTTTGAATACCAGCTTTACTCTTTATCAGATGTCTGTCTCTGGACAATTTGTTAACTTCAATTTGTTAAACAGTTCTATGATCTTCAAACTGGCAATTATAACAACAATGTGTCCTTTTTTGGGTTATTATGCAACTTGATGATAAAAAAGTATTGAAGTGTTTAGTGACATTTTGGCATGTAGGAAGGACTTGATCAGTAAGTCATCATTTTATAATAGAAGAAATACATTTAAAATGTAACTAACAATGTATGCAAATTTGATAAAATATACCATTAAAGGAATTTTGTTTCTTATCAAAGGATATGGGACATTGCTGGGATAACTTGGCAGTTATTGAGATCATAAATATACTCATGACTCATTTTGAGCTATTTGAGAACTGATGACAGAAGGCAACATCGATTATATAAATAGGAAATGAAGCACAGAAAGACTTATATATTGTTAGGATAGGACCAGGTTTTTTTATTGGTATACATTATGTATCTTTTATTTTAAAAAAGATGATTGTTGAGAGCATGAAATCCTATATTTTTTACTACTTTAAATTCAATTGATCATAACCCCACACTGGTGTTTTTGAGTTCTATTTATCTTCACTGTTATTATTTGAAATTTCTCCTCAAATCTTATAAACAGATGATTATTATCAATGAGTTGCAGATTTGCTGATTTGTCCCATTCTTTTGTATGACTTAATGGAAAATTTATAAGAGGTTTGTAGGAACTTTGCAAGAAATTATGAAGAACTTTCTCACCATAAATACTAGGGAGGACAGTGTGAGTTTGTATACTTTTTTTTACAGATTGTTCAAGTAGAAACTAAAAGATAAACTGAGACAGATGTTAAAATAATCGCCTTTCTGTGGAATAAAAAATGCTTTCAATTTTTAAAAAGCTAAATAATTGCTTACATAATATTAGTGCCATAGTATTTATAAAAATATGATACGATTCAAATGCATCTATATAATCTGTTATCTGAAGATATATTGATAGAATGATTTTCTATGTTTAATCTTTATTCTATCAGAGAAGTTCTGAAACCTAAATGAGTATATTTAAAAACTCAACAGAGAGGAAGGGAAGAAGAAAATGAAATATTACTGATTATGTGGTTTCACTATGCTAGGTGTTTCCTTTAATTGTACTCAGTTCTTAAAAACATCCACCAGGTAGAAATCATTATTCAGATTGGTTAATAAACTTATTTAAGATAACACAATTTTCATATCTCACAAGTAGGGTATAAATTCTAATCCCATAACATGTGAGAAATGTAGAAATAGTTTGTGGAGAGGGTAGAGAATATTACTGTTTTTTTCTTTTCCTGGAGGCTACCCATTAACAGATAGTATAATGCAGTATTAATTGCAATGTTACAGTTGTTTCAGACCAAAAACACAAACGATACGAAAATTCTGACTGAGGATACCAGAAGAGCATGTGCACATTGTTTTTAAATCTTTACATATATTTGATTTCATTGGCAGATTCTAACACCATTACTTAGGAGCCAAATTAAAGAACAATTGTCTTAAAGTTTTTCAATCTTCATGTGATTTTATGCATGAGAGAAAATATTTAACCTTTATAAACTTTTCCTTTCTATATTCATGCTTACATATATCTTAGAAAAAATAATAAGGGGCATAACACTCTCAAATTAGGTAAATTAAAAAAAAAAAATATGCCTGAGTCAAGACATTGGAGTCAGGCACAGCTGTCTTCTATGCCTAGGTCTTCTATTAAGACACAGCATGGATTTCAAAAAATGATTTTCCTCTCTGTGTTTATTCATCTGTAATGTGCAATAATGATACTGGAACTTTATAATTTTTTTCTTTTTAGATATACATTACAGTAGAGACTTTAAATTCTTTATGAAGATATGGGCTAGACTTACTAAATCACCTGTTATGAATAGATGATGGCAAAAATGAACAATAAGATTAAAAACAAAAAGACTGTAACTTCTCATGTATTCTCCCTCTTTCACTGAAGGAAACTGCCTACTCTTTGGTTGCTCTATAGAAAGTCCCTCATGGCAAAAACTGAGGAAATAAAAGAACCAAATCCTTATGATGACCATATTCTCCCTTATTTGAACCTTGAGATATTTGCAACCATGGGCAACATGTTGGTCCCTGACTTGTGGAGACATTGAGCCAGAGGACTCAGCTAAGTCCTGTCCAATTTTGATCCACAGACACAGAAACTGTGATATAATCAATGCTGATTGCTTAAAGACAATAAATTGTGGTACTATTTTTTACTTAGTAGTCTATATATATATGTACATATATATACTCATATATATATAAAATATGTAATTGTATTTATATATACAATTATATATACAAATTTTTTTACATATCAGCCCACATCATTGTATCTGATAATGATGGATGAGGACATTAGAAAAACAAGCATTCATGAAAGGAAGTCAATAATATTTACTCTTGACATGGTATTTGTCATATTTAATAGTAATGGAGCTGAGTGCAGTGGTGCATGCCTGTAATCCCACTTTGGGAGGCTGAGGCAGGAGGATCACAAGTTTGAGGTTAGTTTCAACAACTTAGCCAGACTCTGCCTCCCAGTCACAGGCAGAATAAAATAGGGCCTATAAAAAATAAGTAGGGCCTGGGATACTGCCCAGGGATAGGGTGGCCCCGGGTTCAATTCCCAGTACCCTCCATCCCCAAAAAAATTAGCAATGGAGAGTGAAATTGTTTTGTTTCTCTTATTGCCATTGTTTATGAGAGATTTGACATTTTTATCCATTCTCACAATTTGCTCTTAATATTTTCTAGACTATATGAAAGCAAATTTGATGCATTTTCAGCTTCAGGCTAAAGTTTCAAGTTATTCTTCAATTCTGGAAACCTCTTGCCACTTAAAATTTTAATTTCTCATTGACTTTATTCACTGACTCCATGTTTAGATGTATATCTTATTAAAGTTCTTCGTAGATACTGACTTCTCTATCATAAATTTTGCTTTATTTTATCTGATACTATAATCTGAGTGATTTCCTCAAACAAACCTTTCTTTCACTCATGCTGTCTTCAGGTGCACCTACTATATTTTAACATTTTTATTTTGAATACCATTATATTAATCATTTTCATGTGCTTGTCAATGTTTTCAGTGTACCCATAGAGTTATAAAGCCATTAGTACAATGTAATGTTCCAACATTTCTTCACCTTGAAAAGGAATTTCATGTCTGTTAGGAGTCATACTGTGACTCCACTTCCCAGTCATAGGCAGATAATTTACTTCCTGTGTCTAAATATTTGTCAGTTTGATTTTGTATTTTTCAGATAAATGAGCTCATATAATATGTAGTCTTCTTGCATTCTGCATACTGTTTTCAAATTTCATTTACCTTGTATCATGCCTTAATATTCCTTTTCTATGTCCAAACAATGTTACTTTATAGAATGGTATAAAATATTGTTTATTCATGTTGTGTTATCTTTCTATGACAAAATACCAGAGGAAAACAACTTAAAAGATAAAAAATGAATTTTCACACACAGTTTCAGAGGTTTTGGCCCACCACCGTGGGCCCATGGTAAGGTAAATAGATCATTGTGGTGGGGAGCATGTAGTAGAGCATAGCTACTAATCTCAGAGTGGCCAGGAAGCAGACAGATAAAAGGCATAAAGGAAAAATATTCCCTTCAAAGGCAAGCTTCTAATGACCTACCTCTTCTAACTAGGTCCTGCCTCCTAAAGCATCAGAAGGTGCTTGGATCATGAGGACTATAATGTAATCAATGCATGAGCCCCATTTAATAGGTGCATAATTTAATGCTCCATTAGTGCATTTAATTATGCACCCATTAAATGGGGCTCATGCATTGATTACATTATAGTCTTCATGATCCAAGCACCTTCTGTGGTCCCCACTTCTCATCATTGCTGCATTGGGACCCTAACCTTCAACACATGAGCTTTGGGAGGACATTTCAGATTCAAGCCATAACATCTTGTTATATTCAATTGCGGTATTAGGAGACCGTTGTGAGTATTTATGTCAAATCTTTTTATTTTGATTTCCATTGATTGTAACTCTTTTTCTAAGTGGCTCTACTATTTCACATCCTTATCAGCAATATAGAAGGGTTCTCATTTCTCCAAATCAACACCAACAGATGCTGTTTCCATCTTTCTATCACAGAAAAACTAAATAGTTGTGTGTATGTGAAATAGCATTACCTCCTTGTACTTTATATTGCATTCACCTTGAAACTAATGATATTGAATATCTTTCATGTTCTTGTTGACAATTTGTATATCTTTTGAATAAGTATCTATGCAAATGCTTCACCCATTATATAATTATTATCTTTTATATTTTAAGTAGCAACACTTCTTTATGTAGTATGGTAGGAGTCCTTTCCTAGATACATGATTTTCCAATATTTTTTCACATTCTCTGAGTTCTCATTTAAGTTTCTGTCTGGCGTTTTTGACAAAACAAAAGTATCAATGGAATGTAATTTACACATTCTTTCTATTGTCCTGTAAGGTTTTGAAACCATTACCCAACATCACACGATTTCCACATCATTTTTGTCTAATCATTGTATGGTTTAGATCTTATATCTAGGTCTCAAAATAAATTTGGATTTTTTGTGGTTTTTGATTTTGTTTTTTTGTGTGTGTTTGCATGTGTGTGTGAAATATGAGGTATTGCTACAACTATATTAATTTGTATTTGGATGTTCAGTTTTTATAGAATCGGTTGTTAAAAAGACTGCTTTTCTTCCCATTGAATTGCTTTGATAACCTGGTAAAAAAAATCAGTGATCATAAATGTAAAAATTTATTTCTGCATTTCTGATTCTATTCACTGATTATGCATGCCACTGTGCCAGTACCACACTATATGAATGACTATAACTTTTCAATACATTTTGAAATCTTAAATATAATGATGACTTAAATGTTGAAATTTGATATTATAAAATTATATGTAATATTTAAATAATTATGAATTTTATTTCCAGAATTTTTACTATTTTATTTCCACATATGTATTTTTATTTTAAATTATAGATTTTCTCTATTATATTTAAGTCTTAATTTGTACATTTTATTTAAGTGTACTTTAACAAACACCTGATCGTTCTGTCTATGTACCTACATGCAGTGTTTGTTGTTTGGGCTCCTTAATCAGCCTTGGCTTGCAAAAGACTTCTTATGAGCTCTGTATTAAACATTCAAATAAATTGGTGGCTGGGCCCATCAGGCCAATCCCAGGCTACCAGGTTGACAAACTGGAGACTTAGTTGGCCAGGTCAAGAAACTGTCAGGGTGATGAGGGAGTTCTGTTTGAATCTGAACATCAATGAAGTGCTAGGGTACTATGCACTGACTTGTTGATACATTGGATATACTCATATGTCAAAAGCTACGAAATAGTTAAGACACATAGTTGAAGTGACCCAGGTGGTGACCCAGGTGCTGCCTCAGTTTCATTTCAAGCTGCTGTAATGTTTTGTGTTCCTCTTTTTAAAGATAATGGGAAGTTCATCCAAGTTCAAAAAGCAGTTAAGCTAGTGATCAAAATTTCTTTTGAACAAGATTCCACCGTCGAAGTCTTTGAAGCCATGGTAAGGGTTACGAGAAGCCTCCTTTCTGCCCACAGAAAAATAACTGAGTCCAAGCTGCCCTGTGGTGACATGGCAATTAAGAATTATGATAATGAGAGGCTGGGGCTGGGGCTCAGTGGTAGAGCACTCTCCTAGCACTCTTGAAACCCTGGGTTCAATCCTCAGCACCACATAAAATATTGTGTCCACCTACAACTAAAAATTATATATATATTTTAAAAAGAATTATGATAATGAACTCTTGCATATGGCTCATGACTTGGTATCTATATGTGACAGATTGACCAGGTGGTAGGCTTGATTTGATCCACTCTCTTCTGTGTGGTCTCATCTTAAACCAACCTAAACACATGAATCCAGACCACACCAAAAGTCAGTCTGAAGGGGAAGGGGTGAAATCTGGCTGTCTGTGATGGGTAGGAATTCCTGCCCAACTTCCCACCCATAGCTGGTTAAATCTTGAACACTCAGTGTTTCCTTTTATGTTTAATAAAATGTCCTGATTTTCTTAAAGTTATAATTTGAAATTTTAAAAAATTCAAATAAGTAAGCATTTTTTACATGCTATTAACTATGAATAAAATTAATAGTAGTGCACTGAATGACTTTTTCTCTTGCTGGGACAATTGTTTTTTGACATGGGATAAGCAGTTTTTAGCTAATTTTTTCTTTCAGTTACTCTTTTTCTAATTATTGATACTCTGTGTGTGTGTGTGTGTATGTCTTAAATAACCTTCTATAGTTCTCTCATTTCTAATAGTAAAAATTGATCTTGCATATTCTTGCTTCAGATTTACTAAGGGTTTATTAATTATAACAAATAATTCAAAGAACTAGTATTTGGTTTTATTTCTTTGCCTATTTGTTAATTTCTATCTCATTATTTTCTAATCTATGTTATAAAATTTTTACTTTGATTTAATTTATTATATTCTATATGTAGAGACTTTGGCCATTAATTTAAGGCTTTCTTCTCTTCCATTGTAATGATTTAAATTTGTAAATTTTCCTGTATGCTTTAACTGTGTTGCCTACATTTTAAAATACTGTGTCTTAATTTTCATTAAATTAAAAATATTTTCTGGCCTAGCTAAGTGAAAAGATAGCCTGGAAAGAGAGTACTATGAAATCCTGCATTTCAGAGTAAGGAGAGGAACTAAAAAATTTCATATGCTTGGAACTCAGAACCAGGGCAAAAATGCTGAGAAATCAGGCCAAACAGTGGTAGTATTCAAACCACAGCAGGTTTGCAGGACATAGTAGATTATTTAATAACATATGAGATAACTCTTATTCTTTTTCTTCCCCAATATTTTCTTTCACAATTTAGGCAGAAATTTCTAAAAACAGGTGCTGTAAGTTATCTACTAGTGTTATGAAATTCTATTGCTATATTTTAAAAAATCATCCCAAATCCAATAGTTAAAAACAGTAACCATTTTCCATTACACACAATTCCATGAGTTGCATGAGCAGATTTTTGTTGGTCTAGTCTGGGCTTAATCAAAAAACTACCTTAGCTGGTGACTTGGTTAAAATTTGTTAGTCTTTTAGAGTCCTACTTACATATCAGTGCCTTTACAGGGATGTTTGAAATGGCTGGGATGACTGGGCTCTCTCATCCTGTGTTCTGCCATATTGGATTTCTTCACAGCAAGATATACTCAGGGCTTCAAAGAATAATATCAAAAACTTTATAAGTCTTTTGAGGTTTAAAATCAAAAGGCATAGAACTTATGTCCAATCCTCTGTGTTAGGGAAAAGCATACAAAAATATCTAACCACATTCAAGGAATAGAAAAGTAGACCTAATTAGAATTAAGGGACTCCACCCTTTGTTGGGATTCTGAAGAGATACAGTCATATATATTTTGTTACAGTCATATATATTTTGCTTTCTTTCCAGTTTGATTGATTATGTAAGATAAATTAAAACCTACCAAGATCCACAGAAGTTTCAAACAATTATAGTATCTTGCTTAGGTCTATTTTCTTGTGATTTGCATTTAGTCCACATGGTGATAAAGTCCTTGGAGGACTGATCACTCCTTTGACTCCAAGTATTACAAAATAAAAATAAAATTTATGTATCCCACATTTTTATCAAAGATATTTTCATTATGGGAAGAACAGGAAGCTCATAGTCTTCAGTAAATGATAGCTACTTTGATATTTAGTCAGTTGCCAGCAACCCAATTCCCAATAGTGAATTATATTACTTGATTAGGTTCAGTTTGCTGAGTGTCGTTTCATTATCTATTTTTCTCTGTTTTTGATTCTACTCTTTGAGATATCTTTCCCATACAATGATAAAAAGCTTATATTTTCATTTGAATATCTCCCTAAGACTACCTCCTATCTCTAGAAAGTAGGTTTGTCTTTTGTTTGTAATTTGATCGTAGTCCACTGCATGATTCCTAAAGTCACATTCCAAAAAAAGTTTAAGACAGAACTCAGTTATAGATTGTGAGACAGTTATAAAACAATGACCTTAAGATTCTATGAATCTTCTGCATAGCTGAGTGGGTCCCAAGTATCATATTGAGTTTCTGTGAGATATTTTTTAAAAGTGTTACAGTTATGCCTTTAATTTTATCTGTTCCCTAAGTCTGTCTTATACTAACTAGAATCTTTTACTAGTTTTAGAGCCTGGGTGGGTGTTATGTGAGGTGTCCTCCAAAAGCTCATGTGTATGACAATGAAAGAACATTCAGAGCTGCAATGATTGAATTAGGAAAGTCTTAACTCAATCAGTGTATTAATCCCTTTATGGGGATTAACTGAGTGGTAACTGAGGGCATGTTGTTGGGTGTGGCTGGAGGAGATGGTCATATATTTCGTATCTGGCAAGGCGAGTCTCTCTGTTCTTCCTGGTATGATATCTTGAGCTTCCCTCCACCATACTCTTCTGCCATGATGTTCAGCCTCATTTAAGCGCAGAGGAATGGAGCCAGTCATCTATGGACTGAGACGTCTAAACCCATGAGCCCCCAAATAAACTTTTCCTTCTCTAAAATTATACTTGTCAGGTCTTTTAGAACCAGCATTGAAAAAAAAAATGACTTTTTCATAAAAAAAGTGAGTAATAGAACAAGTTTCATTTTACAAAAAAAGAAGTCCTTTTCTTTCATGTATTTTTTACAATTTGCTTTTATAAGCAAAATTCTTTTGTTCTTCTTATATTGTATTCTTTTGTTATAATTATTCTTTTGTTGTATTCTTATAATATCCATCCAATTAATCAATAATGTACTGTACCTCTGAGTTACACCCCCAGTCCCTGACATATTATTCATATCTGCAAATGCTTTTATGGATGATTGTTTTTCCTCCAAGACCATATTTATCTATTTTTCACATCATATTTTTGTTTTACATTGACCCTTTAGAATATTATTGTAAATTTTATTATGCCACTACCTGTTTTGCAAGCAACTTGATTTTGGACGTTTCAGCCTCCAAAACTGTGATCGATGAATATTTCTTGTTGTTTACAATGCCAACTTTACAGTATTTTGTTATGACAGCCCAAACTAACTAAGGCACAAGGCAAGAACGTCCTCTCTGTCTTTCCAGTCAACCTCTTTCTAGAAGTTATACCTAGTGTAATCAAAAAGGAAAGAAATTTTACCCAGATTGGGAAGGAAGAAATAAGACTCTTTAATTCTCAGATGACATGATGCTTTATGTAAAAATCTCCCAAAATGACACAGAATTCTCCTTGAAATAATAAGCAAATACAGTAAAGCTAGTAGGTCTAAGATTAACAGACAAAAGATAATTGCTTTTCCATACAGTAACAATGAACTATTTAAATTTGAAATTTATTTAAAAAATCATTTATAATAGCATCAAAATGTGTAAGACAGCATCTGTAGTATCAAAAACTAAGGAAAGAGTAAACAAAAATATTGGAATTATGTCAAAGTGACACACTTTCCAACCGAAAGAGCTGGCAGTCATCAAAGCTGAAAAAATTGAGCAGCAAAACAAATAATGCAGTGTTGGATTTTAACACAAAGTAGAAAATAAGTAAGTATGAGTCTATACTGACAGAAATACATGCTGAATAATTAAACAAACATAGACATCCATGCAGAAGAATTTCAAGTAATCAAAATTAGACACTGAAGGACAGGGAGCAAAACTCCCCCTCCTTGGCTGTGAGCTATATCCAGTGACTTTTTCAAAATGTACAATATGTAATGGAGGAGGATAAATTTATAGTGGTGAACATACAAACAGTGCTTTAGATTATGAAGGACTACAGCAGCATTTATAAATAAGTAATGTAGATATTGTCATACCCTTGATATGATTTAATGAATATGGAAATCTACTTGTGTGATATTCCTAGCAAATCCCCCAAACCAGATTCTAATTAGGAGGAAAAATAGGACAACTTCCAAATAAGTGACATTTCTTTAAACACACACACACACGCGCATGTGCACACGCACACACACATACACTCTTGAGTAATAATCTTCAATCTGTCAAGATTATTAAAGAAAAAAATTTTGAGAAACAGTCACAACCAAGAGTCACCTAAAGAGATACACTGACAGCTAAATGTAATGTGTTATGCATGCAGGATAGGGCCCTAGATCAGAAAAAGGAAATAGGTAAAAACTAAATAAATCATAGTTGTTAGTGCACAGCAATGTATTAGTTGATAAAATGACACAAATTTCCTATACTAATAAGAAATTAAAAATAGGGGAAGCTGAATTCATGTGGGAACTCTGTACTATCTTTGTAATTTCTGTATAAATCTAATACTGTTTTAAAAATGCTTTTTGTGTTGCAAATGTCTTTACAGATTCATTTTTCTCATCATATCAAGTACCGAATTTCCATCTTATAATAGCTACAACTAATCATTTTAGATTGCTTGATATTTATATTATTTATTTTTAAATGATTTATAGGTAAACAAATATATATTATTTGATTTTGTCATATATATATATATAAAACCTTCAAAAAAGCTAATAACAATGTCTTCCATATGAATATTTGGGAATAAGTATATATATATCAAAGTGTATGTGTATATATATATGTTTGTGTGTATATACATGATTAAATATAGCAATTCTTCTATTCCTATAAGATTCCTAAACATTTCAAGGAGGTATTTTTTAATTTAATTTTTTTGTGTGTGTGTGCTGGGGATTAAACCCATTCCATTTAATGTAATAAACACTCAGTCATAGGTGTTTTAAACTGAGCCACATCCTAGCTCTTTTTACTTTTTTATTTTGAGACAGGGTCTTGCTAAGTTGCTGAGGCCAACATCTAACTTATCCTCCTGCCTCAAAGTCCCAAATTGCTGGAATTACAGGTGTGCACCACCACACCCAATGATAGAAAGTATTTTAACTTACTATCTTCTAAGTCTATTTTCATCCTCATCACAGTTAATTCAACATTCTTTGTTCAGTATTGTCATAATAAAACATATATAATTCAAAGTGGAAACACTAAGGTAGAACTGTTTAATATTATTGTTGTAACAAACTTGTAAAGCAATATATATGCATGTATATATATATATATATAT
>JAJEJO010005093.1:125602-178079 GCA_020662805.1 Glaucomys volans | reverse complement strand
ATGCATTCTTAAGGTGGCCATATATATATGTTCTAAGTGCTTTTATTATATGTATATTATAATATATATGGCCATGCTGTCTAAATTTCTAAAAGAATTTCTGTGAGGAGTTCAAGGTTATTTTCTCAAAAGGAGGCAAATTCTTTTATCTTTCTAATGACTACTTCATATTTTCACAGAGTTATTATAATGATCGTAGGTCATGTATCACCAGGCTCTTATACGTTGTAAGATTTCTGACAGAGCTGTATTTGTCAAACTCCGTGCAGGCATTCTGTGGTTGCTCAGGCAGGATTAGTTTTGCTCAAAGTCCTGCAGATAGAGGCCACTTAATAAACCTTTGTGGCTAGTCAAAATGATATCCTATTGATACCATCTGGATATCTGTTGGAATCAAGTTTAGCTCTACTGGTAGAAACCAAAGTTGAGTCAGTGAATAGCTTTCTATAAAGAAATGTTTTTTTAAAAGAAGTGTTTAATCAGCATGCTTGTTGACCGGTTGTATTTCAGTCTTTTATGATTTGATAAGATAGGGACTTTAATAATGTAGACAATTTTAATAATAATTCATTTTAAAAAACTCTTGGAAAGTAAAATAAGTATTTTAAACTTTTCCATTTTACCTAATAAACAGTCATTCTAACAATTACTTTTCTTGTTCTGCATAGACTCTAGTCCTGTATAATTTCATCAATTTAAATCCACAGGCATAGGGTCATTTGTGCAATCATTCAGTCTTTGTTTCCTAGGAAACAGACTAGTCAAGAGATGAGAAATGGCCACCCACTTTCTTTGCCACTATTATTTGATCCTGCACTAATCCATGTAATTTATGAGGGTTTTTTTTTTAATTTTCCTTTTCTAACTGCTCTTATTCAGCTGTAGTTTTAAGGCTGTTCTACAATCTCATTTTCGTTTTACATTTTATATAATCCTAAAATCAAATTGTTAGTGACATTCAAATGATAAAATTCTTCATTGGTACAATTCATATTGAAATTCCAAATTTCTTTGTGGTAGAAATTAACAATGCTATCACACATTTTGTGAAAATCGGACAGTAATGAAAATTATATCTGGGGAGGTAAGTATAGAAAATTACTTTTTGAAAAATGTATTATAATATCAATATTCATTTGAAGTACCATATATAAAGATATATAATTAAAAGTACATTGTTGTGAATATATTACAAATGATCTTATCTGAGGTTAAACTGTATATGCACATGTGACTACTTAGAATCGCCGTGGTATACAACATTCAGTAAAAACTAAATGCTTGACCTCAGTGTTGCATTTTTTATATTTTCTAGAATTTAGTATTCACAAACACTGATGAATTTTTTTAAAAGTTATTTATTCACAGACTGTTGTATATTTATGTACTAAGTATACTGGAAAAACTTGTTCTTAAAATTACAGTGTCTAATTACACCATTCTTAATTATTCAACTCCATGGGGCATTGCTTGTTGTGGTTGTTCCCTAGTTTCAAAATATGGTAAAAAAAATGTGGTTTCTTGTAATATGTAATCTTAAGGCCAGTGACTGGTAATTTGGAAAGGTATCCTGGCCTCTGGTGCTGGAATAAACAATATTTTGCTCAATAGGACAAAGTTTACTTCTAGGTAATAGGTAATGGGTCTGACTATGTACTATTTGCATTCATATATTTATTCAAGTTGCTTTAAAACTAGTAGACTTCGAATAATCATCAAGATTGTTTAGCCATTGATTAAAAAAGGAAAGCATCATATGATTTAAGACTGTGGATTTTATTAATACCACACACATTATCACACTTATAAAATAGATATTTCCTCAATTCATCATTTAGATACATATTCTATTTGCATTTTGACCAAAGCTATTTTATATATATAAAACTATAAAATATATTTATATATTTATGTTTAAATAGCTATGCACATAGCTATTTATACCTATGTAAGCTATTATATACATATATAATATATAAAATTATCTTTTTATATCCAAATTTCTGTCAGTTAGTGAAGGAAATCTGTTTATGTGTCTTTGCTTTTTCCTAATTGCATTTAAATAAGTTAGGCAAATAATGTATATTTAATAATATTTTGATAAGATAATTTATGGGATTATATTGTAAAAATATTTAAAAACACATTAATATTATTTGTGATGTTAACCATGGTCTCCCTTCACATTATATCAGGTGATAGGCTGAGACTGACATTACTTATCACCAGTGAAGTTAATATTTACTTAATTGGTTAAGGAAATTAACTAAGTTTCAAAACTAGGAAGTTATTATTTTTTCTTTCTATACCTTATGAATGGACTTTATTTTCTAATTTCATGGTCAAATCATTTTTTCTGTTTAAAAGTCTCTATCTTCACTATTCTCTGTCCTTCCCCACCTCCCTTTGTCAGAGCTGAGGATTGAACCCAGGGCCTTGTGTTTTTAAGGTAAGCACTCTACCAACTGAGCTATATCCCCAGCCCACTATTCCTGTCTTGATCTTGCTTTTTTCATAAGGGATCCAAGATGGATGACTTTTATACCTGTGTTCCAACCTATAGGAAAGGGAGGTAAGAAAGATTCACTTTAGAAAGTGCTTTTTTAAGGCAATTATTTCATGATTTTGCCACACAAGTTTCAAGAGAAGTGGGAGAATGTGGTCTCTAGATTGGAATTCATGTTTTCAGTACAATACCATTTTGCATTTGATTTGAATTTCATTTGTTAACCTTTCATTTTTATCACTTTTCTTCTTTCAGTTCTATATATACTTATATTTATTTCGTTTTCATAATTTTGTGTTTATGTTGTGGTGATTACTATATTTTCTATCTCTTCTATTCAAAAATAGACCTTTTATCTATGATATATTTATTTGGTTCTGAATTCCCTGTTTCCTGCTACAAAATGTCAAACCTTTCCCAACTATATAATAGAGTACTATGGATTTTACTCTTAAGAGTAAAATATTCACATAGTTTGATCAGGTGAGTATCTGGGACTATGAAGATCCTTAATTTGTCTTGTTCCATATCCCTCTTGGGAGATTACTGCATATGGTACTCTTTCTAACATGTTGTGTATCAGGTTATGGGTGTCCTATTTTGTGCAAATTCATAATCGTTCTTTATTTTTCTTTTTAACAAATTGTGCTATTACAGAGAAGAAAATCTAGTGATGTCTTTCCTATTTTTAAATCTTGTATCCTTTAAATCTGAATGTCTAACTTTTTGTGTACTTCTGTTTGCTAATCTAGTGTAGAATTTTATTAGAAATCACAATAAAACTAAGCTGACTCTAATTTTGAGAGGCATGTGTTTAAAAGGGACCCTAGAAACAAAACTTAAGATATTTTAAGGTGTAACTACTTATTAAATTTATACCTAAGTCTGTCATCAAATTGAATTTGATATGGTATTGAATGGCATCCTAAAAATTAGGCAAACTGGGTACAATTTTTAAAAATGTATTTAAAATTTAAATTCAATTTTGTTTTTGTTTCTTTTTTTGCTAAGGGATAAAATTCCAGCTGACGAAATCATTTCAAAATAAAACATGGAAAAATGGGTAGAATGGATATAAATTTTATTTTTTTTCAAAATGAATTTGAATACATCCCCCTAGATAAGAAAAAAATGGAGAATTAATGTATTTTCACCAAACACATCTCATTACTTTCTTAAATTATGTGATCCATGCATTTTATTGAGCTAAGACTCCCAAAGAAAATCTTCACACACAGATGTTAAGGAAATCAAACATTCCTGAAATAGTCTCAAGAATTACTTGTTTTGCCTGCCAGTTACAGAAATGAGAAGTAACAATGACTCACAAGAGGTTGAATTTTTTCCAAGAGATTAGTCTAGGGGAAGGCAATCCAGGACTAGTTGCCAGACTCATTTTATACTGTTTCTCTTTACTTAGTAAATGGCAAAAATCTTAAAATAATTTCATTATTCCAGTGACTTGCTGAAGTTCTAGTCAACATGTCCCTAGTACAGATGTACATCAGATAGGAACAGACTGGGCAATTAGTGCTCCTTCAACACCCAGCTTCTAACATGAAGCTTTCCTGTAACTCCAAAACCAATTCTGCATGTGGGTTTCATTGAGCTCCTTTTGCTGTTAAAGAAGCTAGAAAGGTCCTATATCTATGCATGATAGAAATTAGTTACATGTCTTTTTCCTTTTTTTATTGATTATTTTCTTCAAAGACTATTTCACATGGCATCATCTAAGGAAAATTCTTCTGTAGTTATGCACCAACTTGAAGAAGGTGTTGATTTCCTCTGAGTAGTTATAACTCAACTGTCTTTGACCTGTATCATTTATCTTATTTTGTTTAAATATTTTAGGCAATAAAATAAAATAGCTTTTTTTTCCCACAAAAGAAAATTAGTGAACACTAAGGTCATTAGTTGATTTAATTTTAATCCAATAATACACATTTTTATTCCTACATTTGGTGTTTGATTATGTAAATAATAAAATTGGTAGGTAATCATTGAATTAAAATTAAATCAATTAATGCCAACACTTTATGTTAAAATATGGCATTCTTTTCAGGAGAAATCTTTTAACTCTTACATGGAAATACATTTATTTCTAAAATGAAACTGAATATGTCAGTGTTCTCTGAACAAATTTCCAAGCATACACTTATTAATTAGGCAATTCCAAATATTCCCTTACCTCCATGATTGAATGTGTTTTAAGCCAGGTTGAGAAATTCCGAGGTAAGAGGTTTGAATCTAAATATAGAGCTTTCTTCAAAACAAGGACACATTCACAATGTCCTTTATAGTGATGAATATCTTTAAAAAATATTTGTCATAAGTGGGCTAAATTATTGTATTCCATCTTAGAGAAATGTCATGCTGAGGTGATATTTTAAAAATGAAGTCATTCCTTAGCTATCTGTGCTGAACTTCTTTTCAATGACTAAAACTTTAAAAGTATTCATTCCAGGAAAGCAAAATTCCTTCAAATAAAATTACTGAAGTCTCAGTAGCTGAGAACATGCATTTATTTCAAAATTGATCATAAATGTGTGAGGCATTTTTTACCTGATGGGAGCTACAAATAGAATACTAAGTAAGAGCACATCCAGTAAGGCATAGCAAGCTATGTTAAATATTTTTGCTTACTTGAGCCAAAAGGGAATCAGAAGATTCTGAAGAGCTTAATAAAGGCAAATGACATAATCAGATATTTGGTTTTAAAATGTTATTCAAGGTGCAGTTTGAAGAATAGATTGGAAGTAGAAAATAATTTATTTGGGTTGTCTAATTAGGAATGTGTCATAACAAGAAGAGAGATGACATATCATGGATTTTAGAATACTGGCAGTGGAAATGGAGAAACTGATTGAAAAATGATAAAATTAATACAACTTATGTGTTGATTAGGGGTAGGAGGCAACAAATGTGACTCAGATTTCTGTTTTGAGCAAATGTGTAGTAGGTATTTCTTGATACACAGAACTAGAAAAGAAGATATTTGGAAAGTATTATGATGTATTTTAGATATTCTGTGTTGGAAATGTTTGCAGTTATTCAGGTGAAAGTATCTATTGTGTGTTGCTCAAAGATCCATAACACAAAAAGGATATTGGAAAAAGAGAGCAAGATGTTGATTGCATGCATATCAATTAAAACTATTGGATGCATGAGATTACTTTATGTGGACTGAGACCAGGTTTTGGACACAATTGTGAAATTTTCTCACATTCAGGAGAAGAAGCTAGCACAAAAAAGACTAAAACAGAGTAGCCAAACAGAAAAGACCAACTTAGGGTGGTGTGTTGCAGGACATGAGAAGGAAGTCATTCTAAAAGGGCAGTTATTTCAAAGATTTGTGAGTATTTACTTAGGACTTAAGAGTCTTAAGTTCATTTACTTATCCAATGGTGAGCTTTGTGTGAGCAGTTTCAAGAGATAACTAGAGGGAGGTGTATAGAACAGAATAGAAATAGCTGAGAATAGAGTAGGAAGTGAAATAAATAGCTATGGAATCACTTCTTGATCTTTTGGATAAGATCAAGTACAGTATCTGTTCTTATCACTTTAATAAATAATGGTAGAATATTGACTTTGAAATTTGGTATTGAATAGGCAACAATTATAAAATGGCATGAAAACAAATGGTAATATATTAAAGTTGTCAAAGCTTAAGGATTTTCAATGTTGGTAAGATAACATTTGTAAAGAGGGAATATTATATGGTAATGTTGGGAGAAATAGAATGTAAAACTACAGTTCCTGAGACTGTGGATGGGGCAAGATCTACAACACACTTCCATAGTAACAAAATTCCCTCAAACATTTTTAGGAAAAAAAAAGTGCATGAAATACATTGTTAAGTTTTGTTAAACAAAGCTGAAGGATAAAGTAAATTTTGGGAAGTTACATGTAAGAGAACTGGGAAAATAGAAAAAGATTGAAATGTTTCTGCTCTGTTTACAATTGCAATGGTTTAGCAATTTTAAGGAGTCCATCAATGATCCTGTTAATTTATAATGGTCCAAGTATTTTGGGCTCTGATATAGTCTCCAGAAATTCTATTTAAACAGATTGAGTATTTGGAGCAAGGAATGAAACAGGGGATGTTAGTATCTTAGAATCATGGAGAGAAGTCAGTGGCTGATGCATTGTAAGAAAGTAGAGAAGAGTCAAAGGTTCCAGTTACTTCAAAGAGCAGCTTGGGGAGATTAAAGAAGGAGGGTGGGAAAAACAACTGATTTTAGAATTAGGACTGCTCACGTTATAACATCTTTAGGGTGTGGTCATTGGAATGTGTGTCATCACCAAAAACAGGAGACCCATTACTATAGAGGAGATGACTGTGAGCCAGTTATCACAACCTGCTAGCTAGGAAGAATGATAGGTGATTGTGTAGAAAATATACTTTGAAGATGGAGAGTACAAGAGTACTCTCAAGAGTACAGCATCATTTTCTGCTAGAAACAAGAATATACTGATTTACCAGTTTAAAATGTTGTTTTGGGTAGGGGAAAAGACATGGTAGGAAAATGGCAATGGGGTAAAGAAGAAAGTAATCCTAAATTCTGCATTTTGAGTTACAAGAATTTGAAAGAATTAGGAACCCCTCTTGGGGGCTTCAATAAGAGTAGCATTTAGGATAGAGACAGTCTTGCCTGTACAATTCTATATGGTGGACCTCTGTTCTTTCACAAACTGTTCCTGATAACATATCTAACAAGCATTGACCATTGTATTGTGCTACCTCTTACTGTTCTGTCTGCCTTGAACATAAAATAATATCTCCTAAATTGCATGGGAACCAAAAACGTGTTTTAAGGAAGATCTAGGGAAAATGATAACATTTGAACCCCAGAGGAAGGTGATCCAAGGAGAAAAAATAGTGAAAGAAAACATTCTGATAACACGACAACCCCTGAATTTTATTTTCTTGTCTAATTTGCTCCATCCCATAACATCTACACAATATTGATCCTGTCATTTCATGAAGTTCAAGTGCTATCATATGTTTTAAACATTCCTTAAGCTATCTATATTTTCTGTTCAAAATTATCTTTGTCTCTATCTCATTTATTTGTCATTTAACGCACACTATCTGAAGCTCTCATTTATATTTTATTTGTATCTATAGTCATTCCAAACACACAATATTCCATTATGTCTATGTAAACATAGAAAATGTGTATTGCTTTTGGTTTGTTTACCTGTTAACATTCAGAGCATTGAAGCTGTTTATATTATTATGTAATGGAAATTTGTTGCATCTTTGTTTTATCCTGAGTGTTATAGGGAGATGAAGATGACATCAAAATTCATATTTTATTAAAATTATGTACTAAGCAAAGGAAAAAGCACAAATAAAATAAATGAATTGGTTGACTCAATCTAACAGATTTTGTGGGAAAAGTGACACTGAGAAATAGAAATCATGGATAGTTTTTTGTTGTTGTTGTTGTTGTTGTTTTGGTAATAGGGATTGAACCCAGGGCACTCCACCATTGAACCACATCCCCAGCCCTATTTTGTATTTTATTTAGAGACAGGGTCTCACTGAGTTGCTTAGGGCCTCGCTAAGTTGCTAAGCCAGGCATTGAAATCACCATCCTCCTGCCTCAGCCTCCCAAGTGCTGGGATTACAGGTGTGGGCCACCATGCCTGGCATGGATGGGTTTAATAGGCTTTTTTAAAAGTAGATAACACAGTTCCAAGAGGTGACTAGTGTATGTATATAGAATTTAACAAAATTATTTTTGCATTGAGATCATCTATAAAGCATATGTTAATATACAGGCAGACACTGGTATTCCAAGGAAACTAAATTGAAAAATGCTGTCTCTAAGAATCTGAAAAATAGCATAGTGAATAAAAACCAGGGATCATTAAGAGTTTAGTGACTCTTTGGTTCAATGTTTCCTTAAAATTTCACCTATATTTGAATCTTCATACTTGTCATAATTTAGACCTTAAATGTGTTCAAGGGTTGATCTCCAGCCTGTAGCGCCATCCAGGGTGGTGGAACCATTAGGAGGTGGTGCCTAGTGGGAGTAAGTTAGGTCTTTGTGAGTGTGCACTTAAAGAGGATATTGAGGCAATGTTACTTTCTTGTCTTCTTTCTTCATTTCGGAGCTGCAAGGAGATCAGCTGCTTTTACCACATGTGCCCTGTCACTTTGTACTGTTTCAGCACAGGTCCAAAAGCAACAGGACAAGGGCTGAAATCTATGAAACTGTCAATCAGAATAAACTCTTTCCTCCTTTGAGGTTGATTTTGTCAGGTATCTTGCCCAGCAATGGAAAACACATATGTTATTATTTAATAACATAGTTCATTACCCTGAGTTATTTTTTCATTGTCTGAATGAGAATCACTAAACTCATTTTACAGAAGTTCTAAAATTAAGTGTGGTATGGTTTAGATGTGAGATGCTTCCCAAAAGTTCATGTGTGAGTCAACACAAGAAATTTAGAGATGAAATGTTTCAGTTTGAGTCTTAACCAGAGCAGTGCATAGTTCAGTTGAAGGGATTAACTGGGTGGTAAACCAGAGGCAGATAGGGTATGGCTGGAAGAGGTAGGTCATTGGAAGGGTGCCTTTGGGCTTTATATTTTGTCCATGGTCAGGAGTGTCTCTCTGCTTCCTGATTGTCATGACCTGAGCTGTTTTCCTCTATCATGTTCTGCCCCAAAGTTCTGCTTCACCTTGGGCCCTGAGCAATGAAGTCAGTCATCTATGGATTGAGACCTCTGAAACCATGAGTGACAAGTAAATTTTTCTTCCTCTAAAGTTGTTCTGGTCAGGTCTTTGGGTCTCAGCAACAGAAAGGCTGACTAAAACAGTGACTTGGCCAAAGTCACATAAAAATAATGTGACACACGTTAGAATGGATCACAGGTGCCAGACACTATGGAGCACCCCTATAATTCCAACAACTTGGAGGCTGAATCAGAAGGATTGCAAGTTCAAGACCAGCCTCAGTAACTTTGCAAGATCCTCAGCAACTTGACTAGGCCCTGTATTAAAAAATAAAGAGGACTGGGGGTGCAACTTATTAAAGAATCCCTGGTTTAATCATCAATACCAAATAAATAAATATAAATAAGGTTCACAGGTATCCTGAGATTTAATGCAGAGGTTTTGATATTACACCAGTTTTTTTTCTTGCCATTAATTACAACTATTCTATAAATTTGTAGTTCTTAGTATTATGTTGTAAAAATTGTTCCTTCTTAGTGTAACTCTGAGAGTGTCTGCATCTAATGGGACAGGAGAATGGTGTTTGCATGAATCAACTGGTAAATGCAATTCTGTTTATGTTGATATAGATAATATTACAAGGGTAGAAAACGATCTTCTTCTCTGAGTATATGAAAACTCACAGGTATTGTATTGGATGTCCAATGGAGCAGAGTATTATGGAAAAATTAAACAATATTCAATGTAGCTTGCCTAAAATGGAAAAGAGATTCAGAATCTGAATAGTTGAAGAATTTGAGACTCTTTAACCTAGAGAAGAAAATAATTTGGAGGTAGCATGATATAATTTAGGTTTATAATTATTAGGAAATATATAGGATCCCCAAGAGTCTTAATTTTTAAAATGTGGATAGGGGTTTCAAATCAAGCCTTATTTACTTAGTTGGTAGAATTAAGATAAAAATGTAGAACTATGCAAAAAAGGATTTTGATTGATTGCCCTAGGATAATATTTTTATAGAAGTTGACCTTAAAATAGAATGACTCGGCTTTAGAAGCAGAATTCTCCATCACTGAAATATAAAACTAATTAAGAGTAAGGGATGAATTAGAGATGTGAATCTGGTGACTCACACTAGGATAATAATGTCCCCTTATATTTCTGGGAATCTAGAATAACCTACTTAATGAGATTAAATGTTGGCATGTCAATTGATTTAAGAAAAATCTTTTGAAGTTCATTTCTAAGATGGAAAGTTAAGCTCTACTCATTTTGAAGACTATCTTTTAATACTGTCACTTGGTGACTTCCTACTGTGCTTCCTTCCATATCAGATATTCACATGTGAGTTACTAGAAAATTTTTTTCATATTTGGAGAGTACTGGCCAAATGAAACTCTTTGCAACTCACAACAATGATCATTTTACCTTGTGCTCCAATTTAACTTTAAACACTTTCTCATCTGATTTCTACTTGCCAAGTTACCTAATTGCACTTTGACAACATTTAAGGTATAATTATATTTCATTTTTGGTTATTTCTTTTTTAAATGTTTTCATTCTAGAAATGAATGGGATAGAAAACACATAAACCTCCCTAAATATAAAATCATGGGTAAAGTAGACCTTAACTCAACATAACTTTAAGTCTACATCATGACTGAAACTAACAGGTATAAACCATCTGATAGTACCTAAATGTAATACAAAATGAACTGAATTTAGTTTCACGTAGACTTTCTTTGACAATGATTAAACTTGTTATTTTGTGCTAATCTTTGCAATGCTCTAAATTTAATTTTGATATATGATAAAAAAGAAAATATTTATTATTTCAATACTAGAATTATTTTATGTAATATTCAATCAGTTTCCAGCTACTTCCTAAAGACTTGTAAAGAAAGGAAATCTGCAGAAGTGAAAAAGCGTGTTTGAGATAGCATAGAAACTTGACTTTTAGAATTAATGTCCTTTTAATTTCAGAACTTTGAAAACATTTCTTATCTACGAATGTGATAATTGTTTTTGTATAGAAAATCGTGGTTTTCCTTTATTGGTATCACTTAATGATAAATGCATTTTCTTAGTTGTTAAATACAAAGAAAACATAAATAATAAAGAAGGAAACAGCTCAAGTAAACAAGAAAGATCTAAACTGATAATCCGTCAGGAAATATGGAAATCATAATATTTCAAAATACTAAAATAAAATGTCAAATTTGTGTTTTTCACAACTATTAAGAATTAAAGGCAAATGTAATTGAATACCCTGGTAGCAATATGTAATGGTTATTTTATACTGTTGAACAATGTTATTATCTCATCTTTTTAGCAAGAGATTAAAGTAAATCTATAATTGCAAAAGTCAATTAGAATCTGAAAGGAAAGTGTATACTTTCTACTCAGATGTTTGTAACAGTAGAATTGTGTTATAGTGCTGTAGTTAATGAACTGATACAAGAAAGTCTTGAAAATTTTGTTTATATCTAATTTCTTATTATGCTACCTACATAAAAGATGGGAATGAGTGAAAAATAAAATAAGATAATGAAAAGTAAATATGCCTGTTGATTCTGCACAAACTTTTTGTAAGGGATATATATATAAATCCACTTTTTGTTATTACAACAAAATGCTGGATACTGGGCACTTTATAAGGAAAAGAGGTTTATTTTACTCAGTTTTGCAGATTCAAGTTTATGGCACAAATATTGATTCAGCTCTGGTGCAGACCTCATGGCAAAAGCATCACAATGGTGGAAGTTCAAAGAAGAGAGGTAGGAAGCCCAATCACGCCAGGCGCTCTTTTTTAACAACTTGCTCTCATGAGAACTACTTTAATCCCTTCCAAAGGCTGGCTGCTGATGATAAGGTTCTCCCACTAAGTCCTACTTCTAGAAGATTCTATCACCTGTTAATCTTGTAGTACTTGGAACCAACCTTCCAACATATGAACTCTTGGGGGACAATTCATATCTAAACTGCAGAAGGAGGCTGGGAGAGTGAGAGAGAGGAATAAATTATGAATTGATGCTTTTTCATCTATTGCTTCTGTCTACCCTCCATTGCTAATGCTTTAATTAAAAGCTTTTAGATTCTTCTACCATCATGCTATTTTATATTCTTAAATGTTTTTTCAATACTTCTATATTCCTCACAATGCTCTTTATCTCAACCTTCTTTAAACCACCAAGAATGATATTTTTATAATTCAAGTTTCATAATACTTTGATACAATGCCTAATGGGTATCTATAAATTAAAGAGAACACACAGAAAGTTTTGATGTACATAAAAAAAAAACTACTATGAATAGTAACTTCAGAGTGATTATTCTATCACCCTCTCATTTTTTTCTCTGTGTCTATCTTAATTGTCCTCCTCTGGATATTGAAGGGTTATGGAAAATAATATTCCTACAAGACAGTTCCCCAAGAAAAACCAAGGGATACTGTGGCTCAGGATGAGGGAGGGGAAATTGGCCAAATATTAAACCTCTCCCAGTGCCTCCTTTCCCAATAACAATGGGCCCTGAGGGGATAAAGCAACCTTTCATCCTTCCCAGGTTCATCCCCAGCATCTCCAACAAAAACAAACATTTGCCCCTTCACAACCCCAGTGCATCTTGAAGGAAGGAGGAACATACTGAATGCTGGGCCCTGGCCTTTGACCTTCCCCCATCACAAATTAGTCCTAAATAGAGGCACAGCAGATATTGAAACTCTGGGAAACAATGGATTCCAGAGAAAGTAAAACAATGGGCAAGATTGAGTACTCATCCCTCAGAATCTGGACTCCTATAATAATGAGTTTCAATCTTTTTACAACTACCCTCCTAAGGTAAAGTTCTAACCTGTATAACAAGCCCCAGACTGTCCAAACTGCATGTCTGCAGTCTCCAATGAAACTATAAAACCCAGACTCCTTCTGTAACTTGGGGGCCAACTCCATACTTAGACAATGGGCCCTCCCATGCCGGATCAATGGATTCACTGCAGAATAAAGGAAATCCTGATCAATGGATTCACTGCAGAATAAAGGAAAGCTTGCTAATCTGAGGTTTGCTTCCCGTCTCCTGCCTCCATCATTTGTGGGCTAGGAGCTTACAGATATATCACTAAATGCAATGCCATGCATTCAAGACATCTTTTTGTAGAATATGTTAATCAGTTCATCTGCTTTCTACTGTGTTTTCAAGATTCCACAGAAGAAGAACTCTGACTCTTACTGAATTCCACACACAGGGCATGTATGTGTATCACATGGAGCTTCATCCATTTTTTACTGGTATTGTCTGATTGACTAAACTCCTCAGGACATGGTCCAATGCTCCTTTAATGATATCCCTTGCTATTGGCCACAATTTCACCTATATAATAAGAAAATCAATCAATGATTGTTAAAGCATGAAGAGATGGTGAATTGATGCCTATGGAATAAGTTGCTGGCTTTTAGACTTTCCTTAGTCAAATAAGTACACCTGGGTCCCTCCTCCTCCCACCCCCTAAAACTCTCAGTTATGAGAACCTGTAAAGGAAATTTCCTTAGAGGAAATAGATTTAAAATTGGTTCAATAATTTGCTCAATTTTTTCATAAAATAATGTTTGGGGCTGAGAGAAGGTGAATATTTAAGTAATAGATAATATTTTTAACAGTTATTAGAAACGTGGAATTTTCATGTCTTAGTACTTCAGCTAAAAAAAAAACCCTGTTTGTTAATAATTTACCCTAAAATTTTAAAAGACCACTTCATGTTTCAACTTACTCCTAACTAATCAGTTGATACTGTTTTTTGAAACGAATCATATCAATGTTAAAATTAGAATCAATTCTGCAAATTAGTACACATTGCAAAAGGTTTAAAGCACTTAGAAGACTTTTCCAGGATCTTGTAACAGATAAAAATATTCACACCCTTTCAGTAAATTTGAAACTATGCATAAACATCCCTCGCATCTCTAGTATGGAAAATACAGACTAGTCTTTCTGTCACTGAATTAAATGCCTTAGAATTGTCTATAAACTTCAAGCAAGTTGTAAATATATTTTGTAGTAAATGCCTGTGTACATGTCCATGAGTGTATATGAATATTTTTTAGCCAAGCCTGAATAATAATAGACAATTCACGTAATTGAGAATGAAGTAGCATGCAATAAGTTTGACTGAAAATCTGTTACCAATTATAGTCTGGAGAAAATTAATTAATCTCAAACTCTCTGTATGAATCAGTAATTTACTGTATAATTCACAAGATACTGCAGAATTTCTGTAATTTAAATTAATATTTTATTTTATGACTTTCCTTCTATAAAAGGTTTGTTAGAAAAGTAAATTTGAAAAATATATAGTTGTATCTAAGAAATCTATACTCTAGGTCTGTACTATTTAACTCTGGCTATAAAAATCAGAATTAAGTTAAACAAATTAAAAACTCGGTTCTTCATTCACACTGGCCACATTCCAAGTATTAAATTATCTACATGCAAGAATTAGCTACTGTTTATTGCAGAAATTTCCATCAATGGAAGTTTTATTAGACAACTTCACTCTAAGACATGATTCTATACATTGGATTTCATGATTCCTTATAAAAATAATTATTACCTTACATATACAAAATGGTCCCATTTGTTAACAAGATTGGAGAAAAAAAGATGGGCAAAATATTATTAGTTTATATCACAATTTCAAGAAGCTTTAAACAGCAGTGTTTTGAATTCTCTCCAAATTCCTCAAATTTATTCCTCTAAGAAAAAAAAGTCCTTTTACTCACAGATTCAAATATATTAATTCACCTACATCTATTACAGTAAATCACACTGTAATTCTGTCAGGGGAATGAGACAACTATTTTGAAATATAATAGAGCATCTGTCCTTCTTAACAATGTCTGCATTCAGTATAGACAGGATAAACTGATTAACCATAAACTAACCTGATGAAGTTTTAACATAAAGAAGAAAAATACCCAACTCTGGCCCACTCCGGCCTACCTAAGTGGGGGAGAAATATGGGAAACATGGAGACACATCTGTGAAGTCCACAGTCTACAGGTACAAACTGACTAAAAGATGGAGCAAACGCTTTCCTTGCCCAGCCCTTGACACCCCAGTACTTAAGGCCTATTGAATAGCATTCCTTCTAAATAGTCCACCATGTTTAGTTATCAAGAAAAGAAAATTACGAGGCATATCAAAAGATAAAAATCGTTATTTGAAGGAACATCGGAAACACATGTCAGGGCTTCTGGAATTATAAGACTGATAATGAGAAGCCACTGGGATGAATAGGCTGAGGGCCCTAATGACGAAAGAAGGCAGCATGCAGGAAACCCACAAAGCACGGAGCACCAAGATTCAAGAAAATCATAACAGAATGCGCAAGAACTGTGAGACAAAGATGGAGACCATTACACCACAATGGGAATATGAGAAGGAGAAGAAATGTTAAAAATAATAATGGCTGAGAATTCTTCAAATTAATGTCAAACACAACTACAGAAACAGGAAGCCAAAAGAAAACTAAAAATAATAAATATCCAAAAAAGTCTACAACTAAGTATATCATTTTCCAATTATAGAGAATCAAAAATGAAGAAAAAATCCTGACAGAAGCTGGAGAATTGAAACAATTTATCTGTAGAGGAGTGAAGATAATATTTGCATTCAAATTATCCTCAGAAACTATGCCAACAATAAAATGTACTGAAATATTTAAAGTTTTAAACCAAAACACTCACCAACTTAGAATTCAGTATACTGTGAAATGATCCTTGAAAAGTTAAGGCAAAGTCCTTTCTCAGGGATATAAAAATGGAGAGAATTTGGTGAGAGTACCTGTCTTGCAAGAAAAGTTCTTTGGAGAGAAAGAAAATAGCAGGTTAGATCCTTATTAAGAAAGGATGCCTCCTTTGTCAAGTATGAGATACCTGGCAAAAACATGCAATGGAGAAAAGACAGCCTCTTCAACAAATGGTGCTGGGAAAACTGGAAATCCATATGCAGCAAAATGAAACTAAACCCATATCTCTCACCCTGTACAAAACTCAACTCAAAGTGGATCAAGGACCTAGAAATCAGACCAGAGACTCTGCACCTAATAGAAGAGAAAATAGGTCCAAATCTTCATCATGTTGGCCTAGGACCAGATTTCCTTAACATGACTCCCAAAGCGCAAGAAATAAAAGCACGAATCAATGATTGGGATAGAGTGAAACTAAAAAGCTTCTTCTCAGCAAAGGAAACAATCAGCAATGTGAAGAGAGAGCCTTCAGAGTGGGAGAAAATCTTTGCCACACACACTTCGGACAGAGCACTAATCTCCAGAATCTACCAAGTACTCAAAAATCTTTACACCACGAACACCAATAATCCAATCAATAAATGGGCCAAGGAAATGAACAGACACTTTACAGAGGAAGATCTACAAGCAATCAACAGATTTATGAAAAAATGTTCAACATCACTCGTTATAAGAGAAATGCAAATCAAAACCACCTTAAGATTTCATCTTACCCCAATTAGAATGTCTTTCATCAAGAACACAGGCAACAACAGGTGTTGGCGAGGATGTGGGGAAAAGGGTACACTCTTACATTGCTGGTGGGAGTGCAAGTTGGTGCAGCCACTCTGGAAAGCAGTGTGGAGATTCCTTAGAAAACTTGGAATGGATCCACCATTTGACCCTGCTATCCCACTCCTTGGCTTATACCCAAAGGACTTAAAATCAGATTGCCTCAGTGATGCAGCCACATCAATGTTCATAGCGGCTCAATTCACAATAGCTAGATTATGGAATCAACCTAGATGCCCTTCAGTAGATGAATGGATAAAGAAACTGTGGTATATATACACAATGGAATATTACTCAGCCATAAAGAAGAATAAAATTATGGTATTTGTAGGTAAATGGATGATGTTGGAAACTCTTATGCTAAGTGAGATCAGCCAATCCCAAAAATCCAAAAGCCGAATGGTCTCTCTGATATATGAATGATGATGCATAATGTGGAGGGGAAAGATGGCAAGAATGGAGGAAAGATAGCTAGCATAGAGGGAAGGGAGGGGTGGGGGTGGGTGGGGGATAAAATTAATAACAGAATGTGTGACAGATACCATTGCCCTGTGTACATGCATGAATGCACAGATGGTGTGACTCTACCTTGTGTACAAACAGTGAAACAATAGCTGTACTCCATTTGTGTTCAATGAATCAATAAGTAAATAAAAGAATAAAAAAAAAAATAAAAATAAAAAAAAAATAAATAAAAAAAAAGAAAGGATGACCAACAAAGAAATAATAAGTGAAAGTAATTTTTTTATTTTTCTTATTAATTGATTTTTAGATTATAATTTCATAAAATGTTGTATACAACTACATGTACTTATGAATATATCATATATGTACACAAACCACATGTATACATGCAAGCACACACACTTATATACTATACATATAAACATATACAACATAGTATGCATACCTATGTATAAGTGGCACATGCTGCACACACACACAGACACATCAAAATACACATTATATATACTTATATATGAGTGAACTATAACAGCAATAATTCAAGGAATGTGAAGGAGGAATTGACTTGTTATCACAAGATACTTACACCCTCTATGGTATATTGTTACCTTAAGTGAATTTTATTTAGTTGTGAATGCATATTGCAAACTCTAGGGGGATCACTAAATAAAAGTAAAAAAAATAGAATAAAGAGATGATTATGTCATTATATATTATATATATATTATATATATATTATATATATTATATATTATAATGTTGATTAGTAGTTATTAAATGAAACACTAGGAAAAGCACTGGATCATTTTAGCATGTTTTTGATAACAGCACTTTCACGTATTCGGTGCCTACCATAGACAAGATACAGATTATATATAAACATTTTTTACATATTCTTTCAACTGAAACTCACAGTCTCTGTTAAAGAAATTAAAGCAAGACAAAAACAAAACAAAAGAAAAGAAAAAAACAAAAAAAACACTGAAGCTCAGCTTTAAAAACATACCTAGAATTTCCCAACTAAAAAGTGATAGATCATAAAATTTAACTAAGATAAATCTAAACAAAAAACTATAGACCATGTTTTGCTTTTGGTTTTGTTTTCCAAATCATATCAAAATATCTATAATCCACTAAAATTTTAAATAAAATTATTATTAAATATCAGGTGGTTACACCAAGAATAAAAATAACCCAATCAATAAATGGGTTAAGGAAATGAGCAGACACTTCACAGAAGAGGATCTACAAACAATCAACAGACATATGAAAAAATACTCAACATCTCTAGTAATAAGAGAAATGCAAATCAAAAATATCCTAAGATGTCATCTAACCCCAATTAAAATGTCTTTTATCAAGAATACAAGCAACAATAGGTGTTGGCGAGGATGTGGGGAAAAAGGTATACTCATATATTGCTGGTGGGGTTACAAATTGGTGCAGTCACTCTGGAAAGCAGTGTGGAGATTCCTTAGAAAACTCAGAATGGAACCACCATTTGACCCAGCTATCCCACTCCTTGGCCTATACCCAAAGAACTTAAAATCAGCATACCACAGTGATACAGCCACATCAATGTTTATAGCAGCCCAATTCGCTATAGCTAGATTGTGTAACCAACCTAGATGCCTTTCAGTAGATGAATGGATAAAGAAACTATGGTATATATGCACAATGGAATATTATTCAGCCATAAAGAATAATAAAATTATGACATTTGCAGGTAAATGGATAGAGTTGGAGAATATCATGTTAAGTTAAATAAAGCAATCTCCCAAAACCAAAGGCTGAATGATTTATCTGATAAGTGGTTGATGACACATAACAGGGGTGGTGGGAGGTAAGGGAAGAATAGAGAAAGGATGGATTGTATGGAGGAAAATGAAGGGTGGGGAGGGGGTGGGGTAGGAAAGATAATAGAATGAGACAAATATTATTACTCTATGTATTTGTATGAATATGCAAATTGTATGATTCTACTTTGTCCACAACCAGAAAAACGATAGTTGCACTCCATTTGTGTACAATGAACCAAAAAAAAATATTATAACAAGTAAAAAAAAATTAAATAAATATCAGGTGGTAATAAACTAACAAAATGATTATCAAATATGTGGGTTTCTACTAAAACTACTTGTTTTGGAAATTCATTTTTTATTAATTGAATTCCTTAATTTGTTCATATTGATATTATATATGTAATAAATTATTAATAATGTTTAAATTCAAAACATGTCACTTTTCCTTTGTGAGTTATCAGTGACTATATCCGCAAAGTTCAAGTCTTATATAATGGAAAAATGCTTCCTTCCACAGTGTTCTTAGGGATACATTAAAGAACAGGAAACATCACACTGAGGTACATTAACTCCCTCACTTCTTTGAGAGTTGTGCATCATTCTCATGAAGCATGGGACGCACCTAAAACTTGCACGTTTAGAAAGCAGGAGTCCTCTTTCATGAAGTACAAGCATCAACAACATTTTGTAAGCAAAGTATTTCAAATAGCATGTGTGATAGTGATAAAATTATTAAACTTTATAAACATGTAATATATATTAGATAACTGAAAGCCTAATTCTACCATCAACATGATTTTAACTTCTGTCAAAATACTTTGACCCTTTTCAAAAAATCATTTTATATGACCCACTTAATTTTTAATCTCTGCATAATATATGAATCAATTTCTGAATTTATTACTTTTACTTTTACCTATTTCACTAGAAAGTAGTTATTTGGAGGGTAAAATCCAATTTACCCTTCAATCCCCAGGGAATATAAAACAAATTTCTTTTATGTTAATTAATGCTTAAATGAAAAAGCATAAGAAATCTGTTTTTCAACTTTTTAATTTAAAAGTTTGATTTTTAAAAGCTATAATAAATCCATTTCATTTAGACTATCTGGTTCTACCTTGATTATATTGTAAGAAAAAATTATTTGTATATTGAAGAGTCCTTAAACAAAAATATACTAAAGATTCACTTAACTTATTTTATGTAGTTCAAGTTTTATAAATGTTATATATAATGTTATAGATAGAGGTACATATAATGCTATGTATATGTAGATATATAGTGGGTTTTTTAAAGAGTGTCTCAATGTTTCATTGGCTTGCTTTGGATATCAATGTCTCAATATACATTTTATGTTACATAGTGCGATAATGATGAATGTCACGAGTTCTATTATTATGTTTCAATTAAACAGTTCCATCAAATACATCACCATTTAAAGTAAATGGAATTATATTTGTCCTATCTATTTAATTTATATATGAGAGCATAATTTATATGTTCTCTTGTACTCCCTCATCCAGTATTTAAATCCACACTTCCCAGGCCATAGTGTTCTTTTCTGTGAGGCGGGCTCAAATGGGCCAGTTATTTGGTACACAAAGATAGACATGACACAAAACTTACATTCTAGTGTCCAAGACAGTTTCTTAAAATCTGACATCAAATACTTTTTTCAATAACAGATGTTGTGATAAACAGAAACATTGAAGAATAGGAGAATAAAACAGAGACAACCAAGCAAACAAATAGTAAGGCCATTGAGACACAGTAGGATACTCCTAAGGTGGAAGAGATGAAGAATAAAAACATTTGTAAAAGCCCCAAGAAAAGAGAGTGTAGGGTGTCTTAAAGCAATGGAAAGGTAGGCAATATTGTTTTAAAATATAAAAATCCAGTGGGAGAGAGAGGTAGTAGTATGGAGAACACTGAAGAGAATGAAAGGGAACAATTCAGAGTAAAACTGAATATTGTCCCACTGTATGAAGTAATGCCATATCATTCTATTTCTAGTTTCTTTCCAGTTTGTTATTTATTAACTATGTGATCTGGGGCCAACCACTAAGTTTCTCTCCAAGGAAGTGTTTTCTGATACATAAAACTAAAAACAAAACAAAACAAACAAAAAAACCCAAAAACCAAAAACCAGAAACTGCATTTTACACATTTGTAATACTAGGCAGCATATAAATCTATTCGTGGAGCACCAGAGAACATTTTAAATCCTATGTGTAATAGTTACTGCTGTTATAAATATTGTGTTTAGCCATCTGTCATTGGGAAGAGATGTTAGCTGAAAACATCCTCCTTTACCTAAGTATCTGAGTTTTTAACTAAGAGAAATCTAAACAAAAACATTATAAACTATGTTTTGCTTTTGTTTTTGTTTTCCCAATCATACCAAAATATCTGTAATCAACTATAATTTTAAACAAAATGATTACAAAATATGTGAATTTCTAGTAAGACTACTTTTTTGGAAATCTGTCTTTTTACTAAATGAATGCCTCAAGTTTTCATCTTGATATACATACATATGCAATAACTGACTGACAATGCTTAATGAGAAACCTTAATCCTTAGAAGGATTTCTCCACATCTCATGAGCCAGAAGAGAATTACATCGCTACACACCAGCAAATGAGAACAGGAAGTTCGGTGTTCAATGATGCCACCCCTGCCGTACAGCCAAGCAGGAAGAAAGTAGTTGAAAAGAGGTCATGCATGACCCCATCCACAGCCCACTCAAGAACCCCTCTATACACACAGTGAGACATGAGTGAACACTTCTAATCAAGGTCATAACATGATGAGATTTTTAGGTTGAAAGTTCTCTCTAGCTCCAGGTTAGGGCAAGGAAGTTACAGGCATAGGGAGACCTTTATTTCCTCTGTGAAATACAAGGGATGATCATTAAAGAGCAAAAGGGTAGAGGGATCTGAGAAGATTTTGAGAAAGAGATGCTCTGACAGAGTATCAAAATTTGTGTAACAATAATAGGGCTGACTCTTGAAGAAATTTGGAGTTGCAACTGTAATTATCAGTCAAACAACAAAACCAAAAAGAGTGAGCAAAAAGTTTCCAGATACTACAAGGAGGGTATCACTGAAAATTCAAAAGAAAAAACAAGTAAACCATAACCATTAAAGGAAATCATTAAGATAGAAATTAAAATTTGAGGATCAGATGTGTTTCCTTTTTTAGTTTCCTGGCAGGAAAAATCACACTTATTTTTGAACCACTAAACCAGCAAAACTTACACTTATTTTGTGAGCTCCCCTTGGTTATGAAGTATTACCCTTTAAAAGGTACAGATGGGCTCACTAATAAATTCTACTAAACATTTACAAAGTAATAATATCATTTCTATTTCGTTCTGGAAAACTGAAACAGGAAAACATTACAATGAATTTGCTTAGGCAAACATTATTTGACCCAAGAACCTCAAAACCAGACACGAGCTTTGCAAAACAAACACAAAGAAAAAAAATATCACACAGGAACAAAGTGGCACAGATTTTTAGACTCCCCATGTAGACAAATTGTTCAACAGAACAGAAGGCAAAACTGTGGTCTGATCATATATGCCTGAGAACATGATGCATGATACCTTCTATAAGAATTAACTATTAATAAATGAGATTTTAAAAGCTAGTTTACTAAATACAGAATCATGAAACTTGATCCCTGTAAAATGTCATATATAAGTATGGACCTCAAATGGACTAAAAAACTAAATATCAATGGGCCACAATAATGGCAAGAAAAAGTAATTGTGCAAATATATTTGATCAAGTGGATGGAAATATATTTGAACTTAATTGAGCAATCTATACAGTGAAAATTTGATAATATATGATTACATCATGTTTAAGAACCACATGATCTCATGTACAGGATATAAAAAATAAATGTCGTAGAATTCAGATGTGTTCCATGGAATTGTAATTTCATTCTGTCTGCCAATATGCTAAATTTATATTCCTTTTCTACTGTGAATTTACTGTGAATGAGAGGACATATTAAAGAAAATGAAGAGATAAAGTGGGACTGTTTTGAAGACACTCAGGTGTTAATATTTGGTGGGGAAAAATATTAACTAAGAAAGTTTACTGATGTTCTACAAAGAAGGGAATACAAAAGTTTTTGTAATCTGGAAATGTATTTTAAGAAATCAATCTAGATGATAATTTTGAAATTTATAAATTCAGATGGTTTCCTGAAAATTATATACAAGTTGTTTTACTCTGTATAAATGTTTATGATGTGTAAATCAATTTTACCTTTAGTATATTACTATTCAACAGAACTTTATTCAAGGTTAGCTAATATTTGTCATATTTTCTATGTGATAGACCCAAATCTGAGGCATTAAGGTTCTAATTCAAGACCACATAATTTTAAAGAATTTTACATCATTTCTTCTTATTCCATGTCAATTGTCTTTATTACAATATGCTTGCCACCTCAATACCAATACGAATTATAAGTCTGATTACCGGTCATTACTATTGACAGACATATGTGATGTGTGTGTTTAAATTCATATCATATCCATCTTCATTTTCATAGTTTTATTGAAAATTTTAGTATTTATAGAAATAAATGAACACCATTTTTTGAGAAGAAAAATTGCTGATCCAATAGTCATTTGAATAATTTTAAACCTGGAAAACAGAATGAAAAATCTAGAATTTTGAATTCTTCTTGTACTTGCTATGTTGCTATCTTTTTTCTAAAAAAAGTTTGTTTTAGACACATCATATTTTGCCAAAACAAAATGGAGATATTAAAATCATCACAAAAAGCTTGGTTTGTGTTCTTGAGTTATAAAATGATAGGACTTTTCTATTTTCTTTTCCTGTACTTTTCATTTTTAATAAAATATAAAATCTGGCAATTTTTATTTTATTCATCACTTCAACTCTTCTCATGCCATGCTTAAAATTAATTTATTAAAGGGTTACACTTTTAAATTAGAGTTGTAATGCTCTAAGAAATTAGTTATTTTCCTACCACTTTGAGCCCATCAAATGAAAGCCCTTGATTTCTGCTAAGTATCATTAATTAGCATTTTAATGTCATTAAACTATTGTAAAATACTTTACATATTTTAGAGGAATATAAATCATATAAATTTTTTTCCTTTAGAGAGCATTTGCAAAATTTCAATGTATGCAAGGATTTTTAAGTGCCTATACAGCATATTGTAGCACTTTCTGCATTAATTAATTAGGAAGATAAATAGTTTCTACTAATTATTCCCCATTTGGTAACTTGTGACTATTACGAAATAATGCTTATGTACAGAATAAAATACAATTTATCTTGTATGCTTCTAGGAAAACAAACCAAACAACAAAACAATAAATGGTCTCAGATTTTTTTCCCCAATATCTCCTGATCAACTTATTTAAAAGATGAATATGTTTAATTTGCTTGATAAACTCCAGCTACCTTAAAGAATTCCCAGGAAAATAGCAAATGCTTGGTGCTACTTTACAGGATATGTGACCACCAAAAGGGGGCTTCTGGGACATCCTGAGTTCTCCTGAAGTATACTTGAAATGCAGTGTGGACCTGTACTTCAGATACATTGGGCACCCGTTAGTGACATTTAAATGAATAAATGAGAATTCTCCATTTGACTTGGGTGTGCAGGCATAAATATATCTAGATGATTATACTCTCTTCTCTGTATATTTGGTCAAGACCACACTTCTGAACTATTTTCTCTCATATTTCTTACTGATTTTAAATAAAAAGTAATTTAGATAAAATAATTTAAAACATAAGGAAGTATGCACTATTATATATTTTGAACATAGCATTAGCAATGTGAACATATCATTAGGATTACTAACAAATGCCATAATTTCATTCTTCTTTAAAGCTGAATAATATTCCATTGTATATAGATATAAATGTCACATTTTCTTTATCCATTCATCTGTTGAAGGACACCTAGGTTGGTTCCATAGTTTAGCTATTGTGAATTGAGGTGCTATAAACACTGATGTGGCCGCATCATTGTAGTATGCTGATTTTAAGTCCTTTGGGTATAAATCAAGGAGTGGGATAGCTGGGTCAAATCGTGGTTCCATTCCAAATTTTCTGAGGAATCTCCATGCTGTTTTCCAAAACGGTTGCACCAATTTGAATTCCAAATAACCAAAGGTCAAGTATTTTCTCTGATATGTGGATGCTAATTCACAAAGTTGGGGAGAAGCTAGGGAAATATAGAGTTACTTTAGATTAGGTAGAGAGGAGAGAAGGGAGGAGAAGGGGTACGAGGGTTAGGAAGGATAGTAGAGTGAGACAGACCTTATTACCCCATGTGCATATATGACTGAATGACCGATGTGATTCGACATGTGCAATCAGAAAAATGAGATTTTTCAAAATGCATAAATGCATTCTATTGTCATGTATAACTAACTAGAACAAAAAAAAATAGGATTACTAGAGAGAGAATGCAGGGAAAGCTAGGCAAAATTCACAGTATAAGAAAAGTCATCAATGATGATGTTGATGGGGTTAAAAAAGACCAGTTGAAAGCCAAAAACAAGGATGTCAACATACTGGGAATGAGACCCTGGAGGATCAGACTTCACAGCTCTCAAGTTCAGTGAAGCACTCCATAGAATTTGGCCCCTGTCATGCAGACAGACTTGTGCTGCAACTGCTCACAAAGCAAAAAGATCAGGTGAGTGCTGCAACATAAAAATTTTAGAAGAATACAAAAGGCAACTTTCTTAAAAATTTCACAACATTCTCACCCAACAGGAGTTTTTATGAGTAGGTTACACTACTATGAGATTTTGATTTTTGACAGGAAAATATCCACTGAGTTTCCTAATTATTTGTAGTTAAATTTTGTATCTTTGATCTATATTTAAGGAAACTGCACACTTTGCCTGTGTACATTGGAATTTTTAGCTCTTCTGTCAATCATGAAATGGTAAAAATCAGAATGATCATTAAACAAATAGCTTTTAATTTTCAGTTTTCACTCACTGTTTGAAGAATTGTTTTGGATATCTTAAAAAGTCCTAAATGTAAAATTATCAGAGAGTGGAAACCAGTAAAATGAAAAGGATTAAGAAATAAAGGGAGGTGGTGATTGTGATGAACAAGAGAACGCATGTTGCATACCGAAGTTTCAAGTAAAGAAAATGCAAGTATTTTTAAGTATCTATGCATCACCATTTTCTATCTCCTAAATGAATTTTATATCTTACTGTAAATATTTTATTACATTGACAGCGAATGTTGTCATTATATGCCAACACAGCACAGGGATAGAAACTGATGACCCAAGGCTGGGGGTCCACATGTCTAAACGAGTATGTTATTCAGGATAAAATCTTGAAAGGAGGCAGGAAGGAGCAAGCTTTCATAGTTGTTGAAGTATGAAAAGGAGATTGAACTGTATCTCAAAGATAAAGGACGTTGCTTATTTTGAAACTTTACAGGACAATATTAGTCTTTAAATATATGAGTTATCAGAATTGCAATGATTTGTTGAATGGATTATAAATGAAAATGTACTTTGAAGTTCATGTTTAAGTTTATGATGGCCCTACTGTTAGTTATTGAGATTCTTTAATATTTATTTTAAAATACCAAATTTCTTATGTTAATTGATTTGTTAAATTATCCATTCAAACATCATTTTTTCATAGCTTGTTGTATTCTAAATTGTACTCAACACTAGAGACAAGATGATGAATAAGACAAGTTCACATTTCTTCATTAAATTTATGTATTTATGAAAAAGGTAGATACTAAAAATAATTATTGTGTCAGGTATTTGTATGTAGTATGAAGGTAAAAGACTAGAAAGGAGAAATTAGAACTTCTATGAAGAAGGTATTTGAGAAGAAATCTGAAATGAAGTAAAAAGTAGTTCAAAAAATGAAAATCTTGAAATGTTGCAACAAATGCAAAGTTCCAGAGGCAGGAATTACCTTTTCATAACTGAAGAAAAATGAGAAAGTCAATATGCTTACAATGCTATATAGAGACTCAAAACAGAAGTTGAATTGATGAGGTAAGTCCAAAATGAGGGGCCAAAGGAAAACATCTGTGTTTTCTATGAATTGTGACAAAAAGTGAGTGCAAATAAGCAACATAGTAAAGTGAAAAAAAAATTGTTTTCTCCTGTATAAAGATCTGATTTGAAAATATAAGGTAAAACATGAAAGCAAGGAAAAATTTTAGAATGAATTTTATTATATAGATTTAATGTATGTAATTTGATACAGGATGTCTTGGTATAGATATATATAATTATATAATATTTTACAAATTATCTCAAATTAGACAGTTTTCAACCATTAACAGGCAGAAATTATATGGAAAAACAGGAAAAAATCCAGAAAGAACAGGAAAAAGGAAATGAAAGCACCAGATATACAAATGCTTTTGAATTTCTATTATGTGCAACCTATAAATAACACAGAAGAACATATGATGTCAGAGACTAGAAATATATAAGGTTTGGACTAGATCATTTAAAAGGTAGTGTGTTGCTTCACATGTGCTATGAATCTAGTTTCAATTCCAGCAGAGATATTGTGAGAAAACAAAACTGCTATAAGGTATGTTCAGTTTCATCAATTCATTTGTTAACATTTGCAAATGTTTGTAAACAGTGGTAATGATATCAACATCTAAGCAAGTATGGAGAATATTTTTGGGAAATTCTTGGATGCACGTCTTCATATTTTACCAGTATGAACAAAGAGCTTTCATTATTGTTGAAGCACTGGAAGTTATTTTACTTTTTCTTTCCCCAAAATGCAAGGGTTACCGCTTAAATATTTTACTGGTATTCAAATTTGATTGGAAATTTTATTTAAAATTATCCTTTGCCAAATGTAGAATCTTTATAAGAGTGAAATATATTTTTTTCACTGTGTTAATGTTAAGTAGACACTAAATATCATCTGGGTGAAATGGTATTTTAAATTCATTTTAATTAATAGAATACTTAGTCCAAAAATCAGTATTGAGAATTTTTATATTTAGAAAGTATTATCTAGAAAAAAGAAAATTACCGTAAGGAAATTAGGCAAATACAGACACTGCAAAATTCCTTACAAAATCAAAATAATTTAAAACTAAAAATTATTAACTGGGCATGGTGCAGGCCTGTTATCCCAGCAACTTGGAGGCCTGAGGCAGGAGGCTCACAAGTTTAAGACCAAACTCAGCAACCAAGCAAAACCTGGTCTCAAAACAGAAAAACAAAAAGAATTGGGGATGTTGCACTGTAGTAAAGCACCTCTAGATTGAATTCCCAGTAATTCCCCCAAAATTAATTTATTAAATAGCATAATGCTACTTTTTATGTATATCTGAGAGAATGATCATCTACAGAAAAATATTTAAATGATGGGAATTATTAAATGAAGCAACAGGAAAGTACCTCTAAGAATTTCATGAATTCTAGCAATTTGTACATACATGTGTTCAATGTTATTGCAATGAAGGAAACTCTTTTTATGTTTATTTTAATTTAAACACATCTACTTGCTTTTTATATTAAGCATGGCAAAGTGATGCTTTATACAAATATGAGTTATTAGATGCATTGGTATAGTGTTTTATTACAAACAAAACAGGATACACATTTCTACTCCTTTGTAATAGAAATAATTTTAAAATGCCTTCATTCACACAGAAGATCAAGATTTGTGGGCTGCCCATGAAGGTTCTCCAACAGGATTTTTAAGCAAAGAACTTGAGCCTATGATGAACTTTCCAGGTCAGTTGAAAAAGGAGAAAAAACTGCTAATTTTATTCATTATTTTCATATGCTTAGTGAAATGTGAATTATTATGCTTACATAAACTCAGTAATTCTGTTTTATTGTTGTAAGAAGCAGTATCTGTATGGATTACTTATGAACAACTATTGTAATACTTTTTAGATGATTAAAATAGAAATGCATTTTGAACACTTTTAATCTTAATCTTACAGATTTGCTCTATTATCAGATAATTTTAGAAGATTCCTTAGTTTTGAAGAACAGAACGAAAGATGGAGCAAAAGTAATCAGGTGGATGACCCTTTTCCAAGAGCAGGTGGGTTTGCTATCTTCTAGTTCCACAGGATGGGAAATGTCTTCTAATTCTGCAGTTGTTGCCATTTTCTAGCCTATGCATAAAGTTTTATCTTCTTTTAAATGAACCTGAAGTTTTATACATTGCTTTTGCCTTCTAGGTTAAAGCATGCCAGGAAGATATTCTATTTAGATTGTCATGTGCCCTTATTTAACAGAGCAGGGCAACTGCAAGAAGAATGGATAGTGATGAGACAGTTCATCAGATTTAGAAATAAGTACTTAGAAGGGATCCAGGGAATGTGAAATATTCATCATCATCATCATCATCATCAAACATTCAATTATTTTTAGTAGTTGGGGAACTAACATCTTTATAATTTGAGTTTCTATATAACTTATCGTACATGCTTTCATTTATTTTTAATTCTGCTAGATAGATTTGTGTGTGCCCTAAAGATAGGTTTAATTATTTGCTTATTAGTACTATTAATATTATGAAAGCGACTTCTATATGTTTCTTTTCTTTTCTTCTTTTCCCTTGGAGTTCTGAGCATAAACCCAGGGCCTTGCTTATGCTAAGCAACCACTCTACCATTGAGCTACATCCCCACCTCCACATATTTCTTAAGTAAATTTTTTTGTGTATAGAAAGGTATTAGTTGTATGTTGATTTTGTACAAATAGATTTTTTTATAATTTTGAATTACTTTCCTGTGGCTTATCTCAGGACTTCTAAATTAACAGTCATATGAAATAATGGAATTTAGTCACCTAACCTCCAGCATTTACATTCTTTTTCCCTACTCCCACTGTATAAGATCCACAGAGGGCAGTTTTCTATTAGCGTTTAGGTTGGGCATACTTATCTTTTGCCTAGAATATAAAAAGGAAGTATTTGTTTTGTAACAATAACCAATTGAAAGAATAGGTCACAATGTGCCCCTCTTCTTTATTATTTTATATAGTAATATGTACTTAATTTTATTAAATTTCAGTATCTCTTGATCAGATCTTTTAATATCATCAGATATTACTAGAAGGAATTTAAGGCACAGATTATTGTTTTCATAGACTCTATTAACAGGTTTCCTCTAGCAAAATCATTTTAATATCATTTGCCTAATACTGATGTGATCTACTAAAAGTAATAAATGTTTAATGGCTACCACTTATTAAGAGCTTCTTCTTAATCCTTTCCTGCAGTATCCTCTGCACAATACCTACTATACTGAATGTAATGTGGATACACAGAATCTAGGTAGGTTGACAATTTGTGCAGGCAACTTACTTAAGCTATGTAAAAGGTGACTAGATGCTATGCTATACAATAAAATGTTTTTGAAGAGCACCAAAAACGCTAACTCACTTCTTGAACCTGTAAGTTATTACATACTGTTTTCTCCTTTTTAACAATAAATATAAGGTCACCCTATTCCCATTTATCATTTGATACAGTAATGTGTATTTAATTTTATTAAACATATTTTTAATATCTTGATGACTATCAATATTTTCAGGTATTATTATAATGAACTGAGGCACATATTGTTACTAATCAGTAAGTCTCTTTAAATATATTTTTTATACATTGAGAAATAAAATTATAGTAACTATCCCTCAAACCCAAACTTATTTAAATGCATTTTCCCCCAAAAAAGTAACGGAATACATTGTTTTGATAATGAAGATAAGAGGATACCTGAGATAAGTTCTTACCAGAGACTGCCTTGTGTTCTTTGCTCTTGTGTCTTGTGTCATGAGAAGGTTTCAAACAAGACATAAGAATTATGGAAAGTATAGCAAAAGTATACAAAAAAATTATTCCTTTTCCTTGATTAGAGGAAAAGGAAGAAGGGGTGAAAGAGGAAAGAGGTATCTTCCAAGGAGAGAGGTACAAGTCACTTCTTTGTATCCCAGCTTTTACTGGGGTGGGAAGGAAATTGTTAGAAGGTTCCATCTATGTGTCACCTTTGGACTTGGATTGACAGACTACATTAGCAAACAACCAAAGACCAACTCTTGGTCACCTTGGCCTGGCTGAGGAGTCCTCACTAGTACTGAATTTATGGTGGGTGGGCTTTAGTCTCAATGATCCAGCTTGCCTAGATCTGGCAATCTCTGTCCCGTGTTGTTTGTATAGGATTTTGCTTAAGATTCCTTAGCAATTAGGCCCTTCTGAATGAACATATCTTTTTCTCTCCTGAATGTTTCTATCTCCCTCCTATCAGAGGAATAGTTTAAAGGGTTGAGATCAGGCAAGGGTCCTGAAATAGCTAACTTGTTAGAACTTGAAGCTCCACTGAGGCAGGACTGTTGATTAACTAGGTTGTTCTGTACAAAGTAGTTATTTAAATTCTTGAGCCAATGCTCATAACAAACTATTACCTTTCATATTTATCTTAAATTAGACAAATGCACTTGTTTTCTGCATCTATTTTTTTTTGTGACTTTCTCCCAACAAGGTTGTACCCTTACATGTAGTACAGATACTATATTTGTAGATTCCACACATATGATTTTCTTACCTTTGGAACATTTCTGGATGTAGAGTTTTATTTGCATAATTGACATTACATTAAGTGTAGGGATTACATTACATTAAGTGTATGGATTACATATTTTTCAAGAAAAAAGTATTAGTACATTACTTGCAGGCACTTTGGATGAAGTTCTACTTTTCTACTTTCTTCATTATTATGATTCTATTTTAAGACAACCTTATTTTTTTTCTGACAGCATAGAAGAATGATTGAAGTTTACAATAAACTAGTTTATATATCTAGATGCCAATCTTTACTGCACTTTCTCCAAAAAGATGAGATAAAGCTTTTAATCAATTTGCAAAATGTAGGACTATGTCATTATCATACATGAAGCTTTAGAATAAACAACACAAGATGATGTGCATACACCTGAGTAGGAGTTATCATTATCATCTTCAATTTGATCATTGTTCTCTTAACTTCTGGCTTTCTCACCGGAATCAATTGTTCAAAAGTACTTCCAGGAATGCAATTAGACAAAATAGCATTGGCTAAAAGATGGATATGACTAATCTCTCTTAAGCAACATATTCTTAAATATATGTGTGACCATATTTGTTCCACATTAACTTTCAGCGTGTTGAAATGTAAAACTATATATACTCTCAGAAATATTTAAAGTACTACTAATTAAAATAAATATTAAAATTGGATGATATAACTAATGATATAATTAAATGTTGAATGCATAATTCATATATATTAATCAATCATAATTATGACATGATTTAAATATGCTCCATCTCTGAGATTATGGCAAGTTATGTACATTCACCCCTACATCAAATAAATTGCTTGCATTCCGAATATTGTCAGATCTCAAAAATATATTTCTTAGCCATCTATACAAATGAGTGCAGTTGAAATGGAAATTACATCTAAAAAAATTTTAAAATTTAATGTTAGGAGTACTACTTTGTGTTTTTTATAAATATGATAGAAATAATGTACAATGTGACCATTTCTAAGAACTAAAAATGCAAATAACTATGCTGAGTCACTACGTTGATCATGAAAAAGTAGGATCAATTGTCATTTATTTCTAACAGCAATTCTCTGCATAATTGATTGTTAAATCCACCAAAATGTATAGGTGAAAAAAATGTTAATGTAATGAGTTGGCAATAAAACATTCAACATGTCCATACATTGCAAAAGGAAAATTAAATTCTTATCAATATCTAATTAAATAAGAATTAAAATGAAAATATGAAACATTCATAAATTATTGAAATTTCAATATTCACTTCATCAATCTGCCTTTGGACACAAATACTGATTTCTTTAAAACTGTATCCATTTTAATAGACATTTTAGAAAAAAGAATGACTTATACATGTAATCTTATAAGGCACATATTAAACTAAATATCCTCAGTGATAAATATATAATCTAAATTATATATATATATGTGTGTATATATATAACATTTTCTTTTTCTATTTGTTTGGGAAATATCCTTCCTGATTTGTAAATTAATGCCTTTTTTTTAGATTCAGAAGCTTTTTTCATGAAGATTTGTTTAAATCAAGCTTTGTCTCCATTCTGTTTTTTATCTTGCACTAGGTAGAGTTATTCTAAAGATTTTGTTCAAGATTCTTGCAAGGCTCAAACTATTCCAAAAGGGGAAGGAGACTGAAACAAAAGCCAGGAGAATTTTTAACCTGGAGGGTACCTAGAGGAACGAATGGGTGGTGTGATGCTGTTCAGGATGAGGCCATCTGTATTTTCTAATTGGTACTTAGTGAAGTTAGGCTTTCAGCCTCTCACAGAGACTGGGGAAATAAGGAACTTCGTTTTCTTGATTACATTTAAAGGAATAGCTTCCAGGCAATTGAGAATTACATTCTTGTGTTGTAAAACTCACTAGAACTGGGAGAAGATTTACATCTCAAAAGGCAGAGGAAAGAGTTTGCAATTACAATTTTTCTAAAAAATAAATACTCTAAGAAATGGCAGATCAGAAGTCTATAGTTAAGGAGAAAACTATCTCAATTTTAGTCAAACAAAGGAGAATATTTATTAAGACTCTCCAGTCAATCTCTTTTCATTAATACTTTTTCTGAACATTCTGGAATGACTTCGATGTGATTTCTTCAGCGGTGTCTTCCATTTTATTCTTTTTCTTTTCAGCTCTGTGCAACACGCTGGTTTATTTTTTTACTGAGCGTGTGAAATCAACAATTTTTTTCCTTACTTATAGAAGTCCAATTTGGGTACCTTTTATGTATTCTTGTTTATTTCTGGAATCTTTCTTTTTGTTTTATTTTTTAAAAACTTAAATATTTTAAAACCATCTACCATTTAGACTATATCTGAACATTTTAGTATCTATTATCTATAGTCTCTCATTACTGCTATAGAGGCAGATAAATGATAAATTCTGAAAACTTTTAAAATTTCTTGTTTGATCAAAAAATATATTACTCAGCCAGGCACCATGGTGCATGCCTGGAATCCCAGTGGCTTGTGAGGCTGAGGCAGGAGATCCTGAATTCAAAGCCAGTCTCAGCAAAAGTGAGACCCTAAGCAATTCAGTGAGATCGTGTCTCTAAATAAAGTACAAAATAGGACTGGGGATATGACTCAGTAGTTGAGTGCCCCTGAGTTCAATCCCCAGGACCCCCTATATAATATATAGTATCCCAGGACCCCTCATATATATACTACTCTATGGAAAGTAAAATAAAGATGAAAAATGTGTAAACTATATATGCTCATTTAAATAAACTTGTAAAATGAAATAAAAGGAAAATGATAAAATGAAAATTACATGCAGCAATATAACCTATAGAAAGCTCTTAATAACATTTTTTGGTCCATCCTTTATGTACGGATTTCCTCCTTTCTGTGTACATCAATTTTTTCCATAACTATTATCATATATAATTAGGCTATTTAATGATTTCTACTACTATATAATGTAGACATAAGTTTAATCTAAATACTACCCTGGATATTTTCAAATATGATAAATAGTACTAATTACAAACCCATTTTTTATGATTACTGTAAATAGTTTGATATTCATTGCATGAACTTATTTTCCCATTAGAAGCCCCACTTCATTACACCTTTCTCAAAATGTAATTGTCTAACAATTTTCAACATTACTTCTAAAAGTTCACATTTTAATGTAGTTCAATATAGCTATAATTTAATATTGGTTTAGGACCCATTATTTACTAACTCAATGTTTATATTTATTCTTCAACAATACTATTTCATTTCCTTTTTCCATATTGTTTTGAATCAAAGAGCTCTTCAGAGAAATGAACAATTTTCCCCTCATAAAAGATATTAAATTTATTTCAATAAGACTTTTTAAATGAGAAATGCTTGAAAATTCTTAACCTAAAATTTATTATCAGAGGTGAAGATAATATTAATTAAAGCTATTAAATACTAACAATGAAAAAAGTTACTTGAACATTTATTTACAAAAGCTATGTTCAATAGTAATGAACTCTACTACTTAACATAAATATTTTTCAGCTGTTATTTCTAATGGAAGCAAATACTAATTTTAAGGTACGTAATTACCTCTGACCACAGACATTTTTCCCAAATTTTAAACCTTTCTTTACCATATATGAAATACATTTTAGAAGTTATTTTCAAATTTCAATATTTTATCAGAGTAAAACAGGACTTGAATAAGGTGAGGAATGGAATGAAAAGTAAAAGGAGTGTATATATAAACAACAAATTATCTGATGAGACATTTTAATTATTTTATATTTTGCATAAGTCAAAATGAAAGGGTTCCCAGACACTTTGCTATTGCTTACTTTTAAGTCATAGTGTTACTCTTATGAGCAAGACATTGCTAAAAAAATTACAGCTTATGCATACAAAAATTATCTATATCCAATAGGTGGTATTCTACATATTTAAGATAATAACAACTCTTCATAAAATTAGCTTAAAAAAACTGACTTTCTTGGCAATTAGTAGTTACTGCTGAGGCTAAAATAGGAAAAATACAGAAACTTGAAGCACTCATGTATTAATATTATTTTCTTCGAGAAAGTCAGAAATGACTCTATCCCAAGAAATAAATAATAAAAAGGTGTGATCAGTGTATTGTATCTCACTTAAGCTAAAGCAAACTTTTCAACTCAGAGAGGAAAATTTTGACTTTCACATTCTTAATATCTTTTATCCAGAAGGACCCCATGTGATTATTATTTGAATAGAATTCATAATCTGATTTCAGCATAAACTGGCAAACAACTAAATCAATTATAAAGAATTTGTAACACAATAATACTAACTTACAGTAACTGCTAACAAACAGTTGCTTTCTGTACGAAAGTCTGAAAGCTACCACACTGCTAAAGTCAGCACTAACATGTTTATTCCCTGTGACCCGTCTCCTGTACTCAATAGTATTGTCATGAAATCCAAAGAAAACACCTTAATGACTCCTTCAAAAGCTACTGATTTTCCAAATAATTTTTATCTGGTTACAGAGTCTGTTCATTCTGTCTGTTCTTTTAAAATCCCTTAGCTTTTGCAATATCTTCTTAATATTTTTGGTTTTTCTCTTGCTCTTTTTCCTGTCCTAATCATCTTAGTCAATTTCCAAGAAATAACTCTGTCCTGGAATTATTACTGAGCCAATCACAATGTCAGATGGTCCTTGGCTCTATGCCTTCTTTAGTTCTTTCATATGCTTCTCAGAGGTTTAAATTACTATGAGGCTGCCGGTCCCTGTCAGCCATGTTTACCTCTAACTTTCAAGTCCAGGACAGACATAAGAGGCCCCAAGCCTCACTTTCATCTGGGCACACTGCAGAACCCCCACAGGGGCCCAGATCAGCTCTTCCCGACATAAAGCCCAGGACCAGGCCCTCAGACCCCTGATGAACATGTTTCAATCTAGTTAGATTATGATGTCTCTAAATTGGGAAAGATCATTTGTATCATTACCAGTTTTTCAGTGTTTATTTATTTATTCATTTATTTATTTATTTATTTTCAACTGTGCTGAGGATTCATCCAAAGGCCTCACACATGCTTAGACAAGCAGTGTACTGCTGAATTATGTACCCAGCTTTTAATTTATTTTTATTATAACATGGCATAATAGAAATTGTAGGTTGTATAGAGTTAGATATATGTATTTTTTTTATTAATTTCAAATTTGGCAGCATTTTTAACATAAAACATACCTTGTCTTTTAAAAAAAAAACCTGTTTTACTTATTTTTATTTCATTTTTATGATGAAATGTTTATGTTTTAACATGTTTATATTTTCCCCAAATGATTTTAAATGCCATATTTATTGTATGTTAAACCAAATCTTTAAGAACATTTATAGACCTTCTCTCCATTGGTCTTTTTCAATCACTAACTTACAAATCAAAATGTCAAATGGTGCTTGGTATCACACACCTGTAATCACACACTGAGGCAGGAAGATTCCAACTTTGTGGCCAGTCTGGGCAACTTAGTTAGATCCTGGTTCAAAATAAAAAGTAAAAAGGTCCAGGGTGGTAGCTCAGTGGTAAAGTACCCCTGGGTCCAATCCCCAGAACCTGGAAGGAAGAAAAAATCAAGATAATTTCAGTGCTTTCAGAATAATCCTGATTCTTGTCAATAGATCTGCATATGTGAAATGGTTTTTTACTGCTTCTTCACATTAACCTTACACAGTCTAGACTTTTTAAAAAAGTTAAGGTTATTTAATTTTTCTTGGTAATTTCATATCTCATTAACATATTTATTCTGAATCAGACTTAACTATTATAACAGTTACACCTTCAATGTTACCAAAACTTAAAAACTCATCAAAGGTCCCACAAGCTTAGTTTCTTTTGGGAACCATAATGTCTAAGAGATAAAATAATACTGTTTTTCATGTTCCATGGCAGAATCTGTGGTGTCAATTGCTTTTTCTACTTTGGTACTTTTAGTAAACACCAGGTGTGACACTGTACAAGGGTATCCAGAGCCGGGCAGAGAACATTTTATGTTGTGATTAAAGGTTCTTTAAATGCATTTCCTGTAATACCAATTCCTCAAAGTTACACCTACAACTTCAACCAGATGCTAATTCTTTGAACTGTAATTAACAGTGTGACACTTATGAAGTAATTTTTAAAATGATTACAGTCACTACACTTTTATTCTCCAGAAGTGCTAAGTACTGTAATCATCACCTGTTCACAGTGAGTCTTATTGCACCACAGGCTATTAACAACGGATGGCTCCATTTAACCAAAGCTTCATTCCTAATGAATTATCAGTAACTGAATTTTTATGTGCAAAAAATGAGCAGATAGACACTGCTCCTCTTTTAATGACACAAGACTTACCCTCATATATAAAATATGCCTTAAAATCTGAGAATATTTTGTCAGTGTTATTCTTCAAAACTATTTTAGATTTGCTTAAAGAATATTTCCAAATTACTCAATCTTAGAAATGTTCTTTAATTTTGCTTAAAAATCAAAGATTTTAATTTAAACTTTCCTTTAAATTTAAATAAACTTAAGATAAAGCTAGGAAGAGGTATATGAGATTAGACCCATATGCATTCATATAAGCCACATCAGAAACTGTTACCAAAACAACAAGGTAGGTAAGCTATGCTATTCCCCTTTCCCCAAATGGTCAAATAAACCCTAAAAGATTGATACAGTTTGTCCAGTTACATGTCTCATTAGCAGAAGTAGACAAATAACTTGATAATCTAATTCTAAACTTTCCCATAGTTTTCAAAGAGACTCTGGAATCCTTGTGTGGAAGAGTTTTCTTTGTTGGTTTTCTTGATTATATGGTCATCAGAGTTCTGTGTTGACTTTGCATTCTTTATTCCTCATAATAGAGGATCAGGGAATGTAGCAGCATAGAAGGGACATCACAGTAGCCACTAGCCTTGAATTAGCAACTATCTGTGCTCAGACTCTGAAATATCACCTGTTAAAGCTGAAAGCTACACCAGAGGAGAGGCTAATACTGATTATTCAACTCCATATTTGCAACACCAACAACGATACCTAGCAAAAAGTACATGTTCAATAAATGTTCACAGAATGACTGACCAAATGTTGGGTAATATTTTTAATATGTTTTTTCTATGTCTCATTTTCCACTTTTATGATGGTGATGATAACAAAATAAATATCTCACAAAATTGTTACAAATGTTACCCAAGGTGATGTTTTAAACTGTGTCGTACATTATAATCAGCAATGAGTATAAATTATTCTCTTAATTCAGAAAATAATATTACTATTATGTTATAAAGTCATTGATGAAATAAGTATTTAAAAAGTTCATTAAATTTCAAGGGCATTTATACTCGAGAAAGTATTTCTTCTTTCATCTCTACAAAACTCTGCTATTTCTCCTTCGTTTCTCTTTTATCAATACAAAATTGATTTTGTTGTTGGAGACCATCTCCGGTGATATCATTGCACTCAACAGAGGGAGGTACACCAAGTCTTACAGAGCACCAGACTGAAGGTGTCCTGGGAGATTTTGAGATGCTGTCTCAGGTGGCAGACACATAGATCCAAGATTGGAGACCCTGGCATTTACACCACAGCAGTACTACCCTAGGTACAAGGAGTACTGCCAGCTACAGGGGCACCCCTATCATATATGCTGAAAATGAAAGACATCTTTTTTGCTTTTTCCTACCTTAGTGAGTATTTGGAAAAATTGGAATTTTGGATGAGGAGAACTTGAGTCCATGGCTACAGAATGCAAATCTGAGTGGTAGAGGAAGAACATCACAGTCCCTGTTCTGGTAGGTAAACCAAAAAAAAAAAAAAGTGACTAGTTGTTTGCAAAGTTGTTCTCATCAAACACCTGAAGGGTGCATCCAGGACAAGGTTTCTGAGATAACCATGTTTCCTTACCCTCCTCGTCTGAGACTGAGTAGTTCCGGCATGATTTGTAAATGCCTGACTTTTTTTTTTTCTTTCATAAAGGAAGGCACTGACAAGGGAGAACAGCTCCCCAAAACCAGGGAACTGTCCAACCTGGAAAGCTGAAGAATTTGAATTAGGAAAGGGCAGGGATTAAAAAACTTCCTGTAATATAATTCCAGAGAATCATAAAAATTACAGAATTTAAAATTACAGTTAATTTTTTATATTGACCTCAAATATAACGATCTTGCTAAATATGCATAATATACTGTAGTTCACCTGGGGATGACTTGGATATTGTGTGTAGAGGTTGCTGTCTTCTCTGAAACTTGACAGATAGATGCTCTCCTTTTCAATCTTCAGATTACAGTTAATTTTGCTTTTCTTATTGTACTAGCTAGAAACCCCACCTGCAATGCTGAATCAAGATTTTCACAGTGAATATTCTTGAATTGTTTTAAGCCTAACTCCCAATATTATACTCTCAAATCTGTAAAATCTCAGTCCAGTGAAGTTGAGTCTGAGTTTCCCTCTTTCTTACCTAAGTGATACATACTACATGCATGTCATTAGACACTACACTCTACATCAGTTGCTTCTATTACCTCTTATTGATTATTCTATGAAGATCTTGAAAATTATAGGACTTGAAAATTATAGGCTCAGTGCATAGTATTGGCTAAATTTTCATTTGTCTTGTATCAAGTATCATGTATGAGTAAATGCTTAACAATTTTTTCTTGTAACGATTGTATTATTTCAGGGCGACTGCAGCAAAGTACCATGACTTGGGCAGCTTAAAAAAATGTACATTTATTTCCTTAGTCTTGGAAACCAACAATTGGAAATCAAAGAGTCTGCATGGTTGGTTTCTTTTGAAGGCTCTGAGTCCAAACCTGCCTAATTTCTCTTGTACTAGGTATATCACCCCATTTTTCATCTGCCTTCTCTTGGTTTTCTTTCCATGTTTGTTTCTTCTCATTATAAAGAAATACGTGTTTGAATTTAGAAATCACCTTAAATTCAAGATGACTATCTCAATATCTTTACCAAATTTTAGATGTAAATACTCATTTCAAATAAAATCACATTTTGAATTTCAAGGTGGACATGAATTTGGTTTTGGGTTGGGACTTCCTCAGTCTATTACAGTGATACAAATAGAGTTGGTCAAAATTCAAATATCAATGCAATACACTTGAATCTAGCGGTAAGACTGATAACCTTCATTTAAATATTTTTTTAATAATCTTTTCTTCTCATGAAGCTTTAAGACTACCTCTAACTGATTTATAATAAAGACCATTGAACTAGAATAAGGCATATGATAAACCAGTTCCATGCAGAGAAAGAAATTTTTGTCATTCTGGTCAGTTTTATTTCTCTTTCTGAGAAAAAAATTAAAATCATGATAATAATGATTAAAAGAAAAGTCCTTGAAAATTGTAACCAAGCAAGATTGGATCAACAATAAATGTCATAGAAAATAAAAACCCGTCCTTCTGATCTGTTTGTGATTATTTTAACTTCTAAATTGTATGCTGGCAAAATCCCAATCTTTTCTAAAACTTATAATGTATTTACCACACTCAATCTTTCCTCTTTTTTCAGTGAATATTTTTTCCCATAATATTTCCTGAGAATCTCGAACTCTGAACATTGAACTGCTATACCTATGAAGAACAATTATTCTCTAAAAATACAACATGATGGGATGCCAGATGCAGTGTGGTACAGGAGGTCTAACTGCTATGGAATTATTACAGGGCCATGTGATTTATTTCAAATCCCAACCATCATTTCACTATCCTGCTGTCTTCTTTATTGTTAGAGTGAATGCTTTCAATGACATCTTATAAATCTTCACTTTGGCCAATATTTTTGCACTGCCTTTACATAGAAGAGGTATGCCTAGCTTTCACTACCTCCAAGATTTAGAGGTATAATTTCAATTTAATGTGAAAAGTTTTAGTTGGGTAAGTTCCATTAGCCTCCTTTGTCAAGAAGGGAATATACCTATTCATTTTCATGTTCAGTTTATATATCGATCTCCATCAACACATGAAAGGTGTTATGTAGTGTTTGCAAAGATGGGAGTTTATTGTCTTTAACAGAGTATTCCACATGCACAAAGGTCTTCTAATCATATTGATCAATATTTCTGTCAGTAAGCAAATGTCAAGTTTATAAAAGTTTATGAAATAGGGTGACTTTTTTTATCACTCTTAAAAACTCTGTTGCCCAGATAGTGGTGCTTCTGTCAGTTGCCTCAGGCAGTTGGACCTCCAATCCTCATCCTCAACAGATTAAAAACTGCTCAGGGAGTGACCTGAGAAAGCAGCCTATACTAAATTCCAACTGACTTCAAAGCTCACTGTGCTAAAAAATTGCAATTTAGAATATAGAACACCACCATGACACCATGTGTATACATATGTGTATATATATATTTAGAAAAAACAATTAGCATGTTTGTACACATGTAAGCTCAAAGGAGACAGGAAGAAATGTTGATAATGGTTATTACCTCTGAATGATGTTCTGCTTTTTAACTTTTAAAAAATATATTTTCTAAATTTTCTGTATTGAATCTATATTGCACAAGAGAGCCAGGGTGAAGGAAAGCTCCCATTGCACAAACAAAATTGTGCTATCTTGCTGACTGTGTGCATTGAACTCAAAGCATGTGATCACAAGAAATGACACAACACAGCGTGCCCAGTGCAGACACAAGGGGACATGAAGGCTCAAGTCCTGACAGCAGTGCATCATCACCTTTGTGCTCCATCAGGGCTCTGGATAGAGAAAATCTTAGAAGAACTGCTCTGTCTCATTATTGCTCTAACCTTTGTTACTCAAAAAGGCAATGATTTTTTAAAATTTTTTTTATTTCTACACACTTCATTTTGATTCATTGTACACATATGGGGTACAAATTTTCAAAAAATAAAGTAGGTTTGAAATGTGGAGGGGTATTTATATACAGTGTTAAAAAATTAATGTTAGTATATCTTTCATAATATAATCCCCAATGAAGGAAGAATTGAGCTGCTATAAGTTACTTTAAAAACTTTTAAAAGAAAATAAATTCCAGGTTAGTTCTGAGAGAACACCATGAAATTTCAGATTCAATTTTCAATTTTTCAAACTGAAAAAGAGTCTGAATGGATAAAGTAACTGCAACCTGAAATGTCTAATGAAAGAGCACAAATGTCAAGAGACAGTTTTAGAATCAAATAAGAACACCATAAAATATCTTGGATCCTTTTGTTTTGTAATCTTCAATACAAATATAAACTTGTCATTTGGAAATCATTCAATTCAAAAGCAACAGATTTTAGGGGATGGGGATATACCTCTGTTGGTAGAGTGCTTGCCTAGCTGGGTTCAATTCCCAGCAGTGAAAAAAATAAAAAGCAACAGATTTTATTCTACTCTCAAAATTGGCTAAATTGTTCAATATGTTGACACCTGTGTGTCAAAATAAGCAGTTCTTAAAAGTTGGTCTATTCTATTCTTATACTGTATACATGTTCTTTAGGGACAAAATCTTATTAAATATTGGCAATGAAGAAAATAGTGTGATTTTTTTTTATTTTGATTTGCCTTTGTTTTTCTATTTTCCATGTTATCAAACTCTTTTCTGAGAATATACTATTCACTCCATCATCTTATTTGGATATAGAAAGGCAAACAACTCTATATAGTCAAATACATACTTTCTAATAAGAAAATACAATATCTACTTAAACATTTTCTTTCATGTTGCATCACTAATATCCTTTAAATATAATGGTCTACAGATTACTAATCTACAGGTAAAATGGAGAAAGAACTTAAAAGATTATAAGAAGACAAGTATGGTATGCAATGATAGGTTGCATTTAGTTTTGTAGTTATATAAAAAAGCTAGAAGATGCTTTGGCATTAGGAGAAAAATGACAAATTTATGGTGTTAGTCACAGAAGTAAAATATGCTTGTATATGTGTGTACGTTTGTGTTTGTATTTATGTAAATAACTTTCATGTGCATTAGTGTTGTAGCTTTAATCCCTCTGGCATTTTAAGAGTAAAATAGACAATTATAACTTCATTTCACAAGATTTTATATTTTATTTTCATGAGTGAAAGCTAAATTTTTAGATAAAGATAACAGGCTCTTAATTTAAATATTTATAACTAATTGGTAAAAAAAAAAAGGGTTTAATTTTTGTGTTTGGAAGTTTATCCTTAAAATAATTCCACATTTTGACTCCCTAAATGATTATTGCCAATTTCTTAAATGAGATGCGTCTCACTGCAAGGACAACTTCAATCACCATCAAGCATCCTGAGCCTCATATGAGAGGAATACACATCTATGTGATTCCCTGAAAATTAATTCATAGTCATTATTATATCATATATCATTATTTCAACATATTGTTGCCAATGTATCTCAAATATTGATTATACAGTTAGTATATCAATAATGAAGTGAGTGCATCTAGTAACAAATAATTTCTCTGAATCTCCAAATTTCTTGAGACATACATCCTCCTCATAATATTGTCAATAACTCCATCTCTATCACCAGCTTTTATGCCCATAGTTGACTGTTACCAGTCCATCGAAATCATGGAGGTCATTCAGGTTTGTTTGTTTGTTTTTAACTGCTATCAATCAAACCTAAGACATTGCTCATGCTACGCATGCATTCTACTCTAAGCTATACCCACAGCCCCAGAAATAGTTCCTCAAATATCTTTTTAATTCTTTTTATTTAATATTGTGCAGAACTGGGGATCAAACCCTCAACCTCTTCTTTAAAAATCGTTATGAGAAACTTGTTAAAGTTCTTACACTGGAAATATTTTCCTGAATATGCATGCCGAGTTCTATGCATGCTATCTCCTTGTGTTGTGCAGAGGGCTAGTGTGTTCACATAAACATTCACTCCTAGAACATCCAACCAACTGTGGGAAATATCCAGATCTCTCATACTTGCCACATGTAGCAGTCTGCTATTTGCATCCATAAATCCACTGTTACCTCTTGGTTATAGAAACCAGACCTGAATGTGGTTTGTGATTTTTTTTTTAGCAAAAGAGATTGAATTGTAGAATTTCTACTAACCTCATCAAGACAGTCAACACTTTGAAGGTAAACATCAGTTTGTGGACTACACTTTGAAAAGTTCCCTTCTGTATTAATTGCTCCCATCTTCTGAACATGGGAGGATGTCTATTTTCTTATGTTTTGCAAAACATCCAAAATCATTGCTTGTTTTCATCTGCTTGCCTTTCATTTTTTTCCTAAGTTGGAGATAAAGGGCTCAAATTGGCTTGTCCATAATTTCTGCTTGATAATAATGAACAAAAACACTCTAATATGTTGATGAGTAGGACATGTGCTCCGATTCAGGTACTTTAAAAACACAAATGAGCTTAGTACATGAACCTCAAACTCAGTGGTTATGAACTTATTGTAGGATATTTCCAATATTCAGACAACAATGGGGAAAACATTTTTTAGTGTTAAATCCCAATGTACTTTTCTGTACCTACTTAGCATCTTGGTTCCAAACACAGATGTATAACAGAAGTAAAAAAAAAAAATTAACTGCAAAGCAAAGCATCATCAAAAAGAGAAAATAAACATCTTATCTCTTCATTTAACGTGCAAGCCCCCAGATTTATGTCACAGTACAAAGTAGTTTGCATGTTGTTTGAGCATTGCTTAATCCAATCAATGACTAAGGATAGACATTACATGTTACTTGGACAATTTCATTTGTAACGTTCTCAAACCAATAAACTTCAAATTTTTACACAGTTATATTCAGCAATATAAAGGTGAAAGTAAAATCAAATGGAAAACTGCAGATGAAACTTCTCAGAGGAAAAAGCATTCCATACAGTAAATGACTATAACTCTGACAGTTATAACACTATTTCTTCTTAAAGTGAACCTGTGCATACATAGAGTACCCTACTGACTTAGAAGTTTGTTAATTTCATTTACTTTTAGTTTAAAAATTTCTAAATATTTTTTCAAAGTGTGGAATATCTAAGTTAAATATAATTAGTAGACATCATTATTTACTGGTGGAGATGTACTTTATTAGTAAGCCAAGATCATTCAATATCATCCAGGAGGACTTTACTTCTTTCTCCCTGATATAAAAACATATATATATATATAAATATATATATTCATGTGTATATATGTATATACATATATACACATATCATATACTTTATATATACATATATACATAAATATAAAAGTATACTTTTATATATATATACACATATGTGTATATGTCTCTCTCTCTCTACATATATATATATATTCATATTGCAGAGGACATAAAGAATGAGCTCTTTTATGAATAAAATATTATATTGCTTAAATAAATATTTTTCAGAAAGATCAACCTCTGAAGTGTAAATTCATTAGTACTGACATTTTATCTTCTACCTAACCAGAGATTTCTCTACAAAAATTTTTAAAAATCAGTGAAGTCAAAATATGTTTTAGTAATGATCATCTTTTCTTTGCTCTAATGACTGATTGAAATATTAAACAAATAAGTAGCCAACTTGTGCTTTATTGTAAAAGTATGTATATAGACAAAAACCTTCTATTTTTCTCAAGATTGGGATATTATATTAACTAAAATTCTTTTAAAAATTGAGATCTGATTTTATGCCTTATTTTAATAGTTACTGCATTTGAGATTTAAATTTTCCTTTGAAGTTTGTGTATTGCTTATCCATCTAAATACTAGTTTAATCTTTGAGTTAATGCATCTAGTTAATGACATATAGTCAGTTTTTAATTATTGTAACTAATGATGATTACCAGGCTGTTTTGAAAAATTGCAGTCAAATTTTAATCACCCTTTTTTTTTCATAATTTCTGGAACCTCTTAGTTGCATTGCAGAGAACCAATTGCCTTGAGATGTTTGATAGCGAAAGGCCTCAAGGTGAAAAAAGAGATGTGTCAAGAGTGGCTATGTCATCCCCTAGACAATGTGATTAGGAGTTATTTTGATAGACTGATTGCCATAGCCACAGTAGAAAACCTACCCCATCTCAAAATAAATAACCTGAAAATCTTCAAAAGTATTTATCCTTAGGACAAAAACACCTAATTACATTGTAGTGTCTCCTCTGGGGAATTTTCCATTCAGCTTTGACCTTCTGGGAAGAGTGAATGGTCATAAATCTCTTGAGGAAAAGTTTATCTACAAGAAGAAGGTGCCAATGTTTCTGAGAAAGAAAAAGAGTTGAATCCTAGAGAGGTCTGAGTGCCCTTTGGCACTTTCTAGGTAGAATATGAAAGTGTTTGGTAAGAACTGTACAGCTTTCTAGTAATTTCTCACATTGGTTATAATAGGTCCTGAACTTCTACTCAAGAAAACTTCAATTAGGAAACCAGAGTTGAATAAAGGCTTATCTTATTTGGCATAATGAAATGGAGCTAAGGTAATCTCATGCAAATCAGGTTTGAAAGTAGTGGAATTATGTAGACGGTTTTGTCCTAGTCATCCATTGGGATTATGCATCTGCATATGGGGGTGGAGGTTGAGTCATTGAACTTCAATTCCACTTTTCCAGACTATATTTCATTTTAAAAAATTTAAGTATGAGAGCTAAATGTATGTTTTTATTAATATTAGGAATTTTTTGCCTAGAGGAAAAGAGTTTAAACACTATTGCTTTATTATACCTTCCCCATTGAAAAATAAGGAAATGAGGCGCAGAACTATGAAGTCAGGTTCTCAAAGACTGCCCAACCAGCTAGTGGCAGAATCAGAGAGCTGTGTTCCCAAGAGCACTCCAGTTCTCTCATGGCATTCTGGAAGGTGTTGCCCTTAACTTCAGAAGTGCATCATGCATAAATTTGAAAAAAAAAAAAAACCAACTTGAGAAACTGTGATCTCTTTGCAATGACAATTTGTTTCTAGTCCCAGCAAAGGATTAGAAGATCAAACCTTAAAGCTTCAGTGATTTTTCCAAATTTGCACAACTAATTTAATGTAGAAGAGTTTCACAGACCACAGTACGGCACTGCCAGCTGAGTCTCTTCTATCCTCACCTGTGTCCGGCACCCTTCATGTCTTCATTTTCAGTTGTCATTAACTACTGGCTGTTTAGCCTGCAGTTTTTCTAGCTTTTCAATTAGAAGTGAAGCTAAAGATATAAAACTGTTAAAACCATTCTTGAAAGTAAAGCATGTCCCTTTGAAGAAAGATCATGGGAAAAGACCTTTAATTCCCTACACTTAACACTTAGATGATTCAAGTATGAAAATTTCATTTGGATGTTGGTTATATATTATAGAGATTGCTATAGTTTGGATTTCAAATGCCCCCCAAATGCCCATGTGGTTAGAGGCTTACCCCCCAATCCACAGTGCTAGTAGGAAGTGTTAGGGGGAACACTCAAGGGGTGGGCCTAGTGGGAGGTCCTCTGATCAGTGTGAGTATATCCTTAAAGGGACAGCAGAGTCCTAGAACCTTCTACTTTCTCTTTATTTCACTTCCCAGCTTTGAGGTCAGTAGCTTTGCTCTGCCAGGCATTACCCAGGCAGATGTGTTGAGTGGCCTAGGACCAAAAGTAATGGAGGCCTTCTAAGCCTGGACTGTAACCTTCAGAACTGTGAGCCAAAATAAATCTTTTGTTGATTTATTGTTAATAAACCTTTTGTTGATTAAGATTTATCAACTCAGGTATTTGTTATAGTGGTGGAAAGCTGAGGCACACTGAGGTATGATTGATGTCACAAATCCATATTCGCTCTTCAGAAGTTTAAAATTTTAGAATACTAATGATAATTTTCATTGCTTCATTCTACAATAATATAGGGTTTCTTTATATTTTCAAAATGCATTTGTTGGCACAAACTGTTAAATCCTCACCCATTTTAAAAATGCATATGGTGCTTTTAACTGGATCTAAACTGACATTAGGTTTTAGGTACAATGGTGAATCAGTACATATCAGGAAGTAATGAAGTGGTTGCTTAATTTCTTGAGTGATGGTGTTGTTTTTTTGGTTTTTTGGTTTTTGGTATTGGGGATTGAACCCAGGGTACTTAACCACAGAGCCACATCCTCAGCCCTTTTTATGTTTTATTTTGACACAGGGTCTCACTAAATTACTTAGGCTGGCTTTGAACTTATGATCCTCCTGTCTCAGCCTTCAGGCTCACTGGGATTACAGACGTGCTCCACCACACCTGGCGTGATGGTGATTGTTTACATAAGTACATTAATAATTTGCAAGACCATGGACTTTACAGTGGAAAGCATATTTCTTAAAGAAGGGAGGCATTCAGATATGTTAACCTAGCTTATCCAAGGTAGTTTTTCTTGTTTTGGAGAAGGGGAAATGTATGTTTGATGGCAGAAATGGTACCAACCATAAACTGAGAAGGATGAAGTAGATTATGATTGTTACAAATATGTAACCTTTGTGCAGCTCTTTACAAAATACTACTCTGCAAAATCAGGAAGAGTCCTCCCTAGTTCTCCAATTTCATTCTCTACTATTCTTTTCATTTCCTAAATTCTAACAAAGCTGGATGTTAGAGCTCCCCATATCCACACATCTGGTCTACTCTTTCACCTTCCATCTTGTCTTTTTGTTGTTCATTACAGGTTTTTTTTAATTTATTTTTCGTGATCAATTATTTTCAGTTTTGTTTATTCTGGGGTTTTTTCTTAATTTGTTTTTAAAACTACCAGCAGAGAATGAATTTGCAATTAAACATGGAACCATAATTATTTCTCATGCTTGAAAACTAAATTCAGGTAGAATTTTAAGGACACAACTAGAACATATTTAATTGATTAAATTTTCCCTCCTTTTACTTGGATAATTATTTTATACTGCATTCTCTTTCCTCAAACTTAAAACATATGTGGTTTCATCATTCTTATGATTTTCTCGAGTCAATTGTAGAAGACCGAAAATCAGAACACAGAGGAACCTTAGCAGACCTCTGCTCCTACAGGTTCTAATGTCTCTCTCACCACCCCTTACTGTCACTGATCCATATTTCTGGGACTTGCTCTCCTCACTGTTTCTGGAAGCAGCAGAAAAGGAACTTCTTTTTATTAATATCACATTAACTTGGTATATTCCACAGTCATATCACACAGACCATAATTGTTAATACACTTTATCGGCACAGTTCACTAGTAGATTTACAAATGCTAACAGGGTGACCAGGTCAGTGAAGTCAGGTGTGCCTCAAATAAGCACTCCCTTATTATAATCACCACACAAATATCCGTAATCATGAATGTGTGTATGTATATGTATATGTATCATTATATCTATATCTATATCTATATCTATATCTATATCATCTATATCTATATATATAGAGAGAGTGTGTGTGTGTGTATCTATGTTCTTTCTGTCATGTATTCCATAGAACATGGCGTAAAGATTGGGGAAAGTGAAAGGTAACAGACAAAAATATCAGGGCAAATAGGTGATATTTAAAAAACTGCTTTGGAGAAACTTTTGCTTATTGACCAGATCTTGTGTCATATAGTTGCCACTAGTTACAATGGTATTTGCATCCAACTTACATCTACTATAAGGAACAAATCCATCAGATCCATAATCATTCTAACACTAGTTCAAGATGGCAGAATAAGGCCACATTTTATCTTTTTCCTCTTACTTTCACCTCAAAATAACAAAAATTTAAAATGTCAAGTGTTTAAAACGTATGCTACCTAATTAACCAATTTGATCAATACACCTATAATGGACTATGGAACTATGAACAAAAATTAAATATTTTAAGTATATAATAAAAGACTAATGAAATAAACTTTTCAAATTAGTCTGCATGAAAATTTTAATTAATGATAATGGAAAGATAAATGGAAGATTTTCATAAACCTAGAAAAAGAGCATAATAAGAATGAGTAGACAAAATTTAAAATATTAAGTTCCTTGTAATTTTAAAAATTTCAGTCAGAAATTTATTTTTGTTCTAAAAATAGCATTAAATTCCTATTACAGTCACTTCAAAACTTTAATTGATATTATTCCTAAAGCATCAGTGAAGAATAAAATTTATGTTAATGATTTATACTACTGAATAAAAATATAAAATAATAAATAGTTGTAAAAATTAAAAACAATACAAAAATCCACCTTTTATGTAGATCAATAAAGTTATTCACTTTCTGGAATGGTCAGTAACAACCCCAAACAGACTACAGGAATGCATCATTTTAATTACAAGTATATGTATAATACTATAGATGGAGGTGATAATCTGAAATATTTGAATACAATGGCAAAATCTGTGCTCTTTAATGCAATTGATTGCTAAAACTACAAAAAATATGCAGTGTAAAAATGATCTGCATATCTTCTGCATTACTGTAGATATAAAATCCTAAATTAAATACAGAAAATTGATGCCAATATTATTTTTAATGAAGAATTCATCATGGCCAAGTAAGAATTAATGCAGAAAATAAAGAATATTTTAGAATGTAAGGGATTCTTCTGATAGAATGTATCAAATCAATACTTTAAATGAAAAAATATATAAGTGAAATAAAGTATTGTGAATAATTAATTGTCCTTTACTTTTAAAAATATTCTCAAACATACCTAAATTTCAGGATTGCAATCTAAGATTTTTGACTGCCATATTCAGAAATTATTAATGAAAAAGTAAAAAAGAGGGTATCTAATTTTAAAAACAGTATTTCTTTTATTCATCTATTTTGACAGTTAATAAGATAGGAGGAATTAAAATTAAAATGTCTTTTATAGAAGCATAGCCCTTTGAAAATACAGAATCTTCTTAATTATGTTGTGCTACAATATTTTAAACTACTCTTTGTTCTCTCTTTGTATTTTTTCTGCCTGTTAAAAATTCTCTTCGTGTAATTTTATTACGTATTTTCAAATATTGTACTAGTTAAATTTAACTTATGAAAACTCCTGCCCTTTTTTATTCTTTACATAAAGGTAAAATTCTCTTTCATATTAGTGTGCAACTTCTTGTGGCAACATTAATTATAAGTATTTTATTTACTAAGACTATATTTTATGCTAATTTTAGGTAGGGTTGCATGAGCACAGTAGGATGAAAATCTGAACTACTGAAAACAGAAAGACCAGCTAGTACTCATTACCCATGTGGAAAAACCCAATTTATTGCATATCCCAATAATGTTCACACTAATAATTTCTTCTACCTTGGATTGTATTTTCATGGACAGATGATAGATAGACAGATTAGATAGATAAATAAACTGATTATTAAGATAGTTTTGTTTTTCCACAAAACAAGTTTTAGGAAAGCATACATTTAGTATAGTAGGATACCCAAGGGAGATTGGTTCATTGATTAAAATAATTGCAGGCGTTCAAGTCACTTTATGTGGCATAGTATTTCATATAACCTAGGTAGATCTGCTTATGTGCTTTAAATTTTCTCTATATTTCTTGTAATATCTAAAATAATGTAAGTGTTGTGTGAGAAGTACTATATTGTATGTATTCTTTAGAGAGTAATTACAAGGACAGTAAGTCTGTACATCTTCAGTAAAGTGCATTTAAAAAAATTTTTTTTCAATCTAAGTATGTTTGAGTTCATGGATACAAAACCAAAGGATATGAAGGGCCAACTCTAATTGAAAGACCCACTCAGATGTAAGTTCTTTTATATGCAATAAAATAAAGAGATACTGACATTGGATAAAGTTGAAGGTGGAGTAACATTTAATATTCTTTGTTAAAATAATAAAAGCAAAAAAGATTTTAAAATAGCAAAAATAAGAATAAAATGTTAGAGTTAAAATATTTTGATTTTTTTTCTTTTATATTCCTATAATTTTACTGTGTGGGAGTCTCTTTTTGCTTTTACATATATTATGAATTTCTACTCAATTCATAGCAAAAAG
>JAJEJO010005093.1:104830-125202 GCA_020662805.1 Glaucomys volans | reverse complement strand
AAACTGATTATTAAGATAGTTTTGTTTTTCCACAAAACAAGTTTTAGAAAAGCATACATTTAGCATAGTAGTTCTCGGATACCCAAGGGAGATTGGTTCGTTGATTAAAATAATTGCAGGCGTTCAAGTCACTTTATGTGGCATAGTATTTCATATAACCTAGGTAGATCTGCTTATGTGCTTTAAATTTTCTCTATATTTCTTGTAATATCTAAAATAATGTAAGTGTTGTGTGAGAAGTACTATATTGTATGTATTCTTTAGAGAGTAATTACAAGGACAGTAAGTCTGTACATCTTCAGTAAAGTGCATTTAAAAAAAAAAATTTTCAATCTAAGTATGTTTGAGTTCATGGATACAAAACCAAAGAATATGAAGGGCCAACTCTAATTGAAAGACCCACTCAGATGTAAGTTCTTTTATATGCAATAAAATAAAGAGATACTGACATTGGATAAAGTTGAAGGTGGAGTAACATTTAATATTCTTTGTTAAAATAACAAAAGCGAAAAAGCTTTTAAAAATAGCAAAAATAAGAATAAAATGTTATAGTTAAAATATTTTGATTTTTTTCTTTTATATTCCTATAATTTTACTGTGTGGGAGTCTCTTTTTGCTTTTACATATATTATGAATTTCTACTCAATTCATAGCAAAAAGATTTTTCTTCTATTTAACTTATAATAAATTTCATTATTTCATAAATAAGAACTGCAATACCAAAATTTTATTAATTGCTTCAAGTCAACTGACATTTAAAATTGGAAGTAAAATTTTTGTTCCCTATATAATCATTTCTTGGTTCTTTATGTGTGTGTGTATGATGCTGGAGATTCCACTCAGGGTCTCTGCCATTTCTCAAATTTTTAAAAACAATAAGACTACTCATTCATGTAAAATCATTTTAAAATAAATTTATTACATTATTATTACATTTTCCCAGTAACTTTTAGGGTGAAACACGTTTATTTCACTCATAAACATAAAATGACTACATTATCTTTCTCACAATCTCAAATATTTCTAATTTAAATCTCACCACATAAATATGTAAAATGAATAGCAGTCAAATATTTAATTGCAGAGACTTAAAATATCACTTTAATAGTACAAAGATGAAAACATCTGATATTTTAGTTTTATAATTCTGAAAAATAACACAACCATACACACTTACTAAATGAAGTATTCAAACTTCCACAACTTGATTCTGGGTTAAAAAAAAGTATATATTTTACTAAAAATTTACTTGACTGCTTTTAAAAATATGTATCTCTTCCTAATTTATTTCCTCTTATAATTGTCATATCATTTGCATAAGTATTACAGACTTGTACCTTATTTTCTGGAATTCTAGGTATAATCTGTATATTCACTTTTGTTTTATACATGTGTCACAAAACTATATTCTATTTGGAAATTATCATAGTTGTTTAAAATGTCTTTCAAATAAGTTTTTAAAAATTATCACATGAAGACATTAGTTTTTTCCCAAGTAAGTTCTTATTTATGTTTCTAGCTTCATAATGTTGCATTAATTTCTTGTTACCACAAACAAATTAACAAGTTCGACTTGCATCAGCAGAAATGCACTATACATTTCTAAAGTCACAAATTTAAAGTGAGTCGGGCAGACTCTGTTCCTTTTGAAGTTTATGGGAGAATTTTACCTCTCTTTTCTAGATTTAGGAAGTTGCATTTCATGGCTCAGGCTCCTATCCTCCTCCAAAGCTAGCGATGTAGTATGTAGCAAGTGTAGGTATCTTGGCAGCAGAGGGATGCTATTCTGCCTACTTCAAAGATGCCACTGTTTTAAGGTTTACTTACGTATGTGTACATACAGGTACATTTCTCTGCATTATATTCAAGTACTTACATAAATTGATATATGTATATATAATACCTAAATTATACTTATTATGAAATAAGTTTTGTTTGTATTGCAATCTTTCTATGCTTTCCCAAATTGATGTAAAATATACTTTATCATATATTCTAATTTCCCATACCTAAAAATTGTGCTTTTGTTTTCTCCATTCTGTTACATTGACCTGTCCTCTAATAAATGCAAATTGAATTAATAGTTGTAATACACAGTGATACTTTGCCATCTTGGGGGATATGTTTTTTACTATAGTTTTTAACTTCCTTTAGTTAAAATTGACCAATAGTCAGTCTATCCATGTACGTAATTGATCTTGTTCTATAAGAATACTCATAAGAATTTTGTTGGAACTTTATGAACATGTAGTTTTATATGGAAATTTCATGTCATTACATTGTTGTCTCCCCCCCAATGGGAGTATTTCCCACCCCATATGCTATTTTTTTTTTTTTTTTTTTGGTTCCTTGTACACAAATGGAGTACAACTATTGTTTTTCTGGTTGTTCACAAAATAGAATCATACAATTTGCGTATTCATACATATACATAGGCTAATGATGCTTGTCTCATTCTATTATCTTTCCTTCCCCACCCCCTTCCCACCCGTCCTTTTTCTCTATACAATCCATCCTTTCTCCATTCTTCCCTTACCTTCCCCCACCCCCATCAAGTGTCATCAATCACTTATCAGAAATTCATTCAGCCTTTGGTTTTTTGGGATTCGCTTATTGCACTTAACATGATATGCTCCAACTCCATCCATTTATCTGCGAATGTCATAATTTTATTGTTCTTTATGGTTGAATACTATTCCACTGTGTATATATACCAGTTTCTTTATCCATTCATCTATTGAAGGGCATCTAGGTTGGTTCATTACACAATCTAGCTATAGTGAGTTGGGCTGCTATAAACATGGATGTGGCTACATCACTGTTGTATGCTGATTTTAGTCCTTTGGGTATAGGCCAAGGAGTGGGATAGCTGAGTCAAATAGTGGTTCCATTCTGAGTTTTCTAAGGATTCTCCATACTGCTTTCCAGAGTGGCTGCACCAATTTGCAACCCCACCAGCAATGTATGAGTGTACCTTTTTCTCCACATCCTCGCCAACACCTATTGTTGCTTGTATTCTTGATAATGGACATTCTAATTGGAGTGAGATGATACCTTATGGTAATTGTGGAAGGACCGTCATTAAGCCTGCCCCAGACAAGTGTGTTCAGCAGGACTTTGGCCTCTTGGTTGCTGCAGATGTCCCCTGTGGGGATGAAGATAGGAAAACTGACTTCATTACATTGTTGTATTACATTTAGAACTTTCATTAAGATCCATGAAAGAAGCTCATTTGCAAGGTTCCCACATAATAAAACAATTCAAATACATGTCATGAGAATATTTTGACTGGACCATATAAATTGACCTTCTGGAAAAAAGTCAGAGACTCTCTGAGGGAGAACTTAAGAGCCATGGTAATAGTCACACAGTGACAATTTTGGCCTTAGTAGCAAAAGCACCAACAGAATTTCATTTAACTGAAAGGATTTGAAATCCTCAATGATGTCCCTAAATACTGTTAACATGAAGTATATGAAATATAGTTGCAATGCAAAATTGCAGAAAAATAATCAACAAAGATTTTAATAAGAATATTTATAATTGAAATTCTGTTTCTTCGATGCACTATTTATAAATTGACACTTCTTTTTGCATTAAGTATAAGGAATTGTGATTAAAATTGGAAGGTACTGAAAGTGCTGGAATGTTACAAGTGTAACGATGATGACATCAATTCTGGTGTTCACATTAGTCAAGTAAAATAAGTTTCCACAGCATGGTCTGAAATGGTGTAATAATAATAACTATCCTTGTATTCAAAGGAGTAAACTAGGTAACTATATAAACTGAATCTATCATCTTTCAAGAGATGACACATTTACCAAAACCCCAAATTAACAATACTCCAGATTATATCAAAAGACTAATAAATAATATACATTTTTAAGGTTAATAGACCAAATGAATGTATTGTGGTGACAGAACAATTGGTTTATAATGCTAGCCATAAAATACTGCAAAGCAAAGCATTTTAGAGAAAGATGCCAGGTACCTAAAAAAAAGATAAAACCTAAGTAAATATATGAATTTAGAAACATTTTGAATGTCACAAGGAAGATTAGCTTTACAAGGAAAAATCAGCCAGGTGCCTTGGGGACTAGTTTTCAATTCACTTTTTCAGAAAGCAAAGGAAGTATTTGCAAACAGAAATCAATTTATTGAAAATCTAGATTATTTGTCAGCTTATCTAAGATGGAATTGTTTATATTTTGGTTCTGATAGGATTACAGAAATCTTAGAAAAGTACCAAAATAAATGTAGTTCTAACTCTAAAATCTCTTAAAACAAGTATAAAAAAGAGAAAATAAGTTAACCATGAAGTTTATATGCACAATGTGTTATTAAAGTGTAGTAATAAATGACATGATTTCCATAGTTCTGTACATTTTTCTTCATTGTGATGTTTTGGGAACTGCCAGAAGATGAATTCTTCCAAATGTTAAAATACAGTAAATCTTGCATCAAACAAATAATGCTTGATGGTTGCTTTTTCTCATGCAGAAAAATGCCCTGGGTGTTTAAAAAAAATCTTTTGTTTAACAATAACACAAAATGAGTGTTTTACTTGCAATAGTATTATTAGTAGATACTATTACCAATATTTATTAGCAGAATCTATTTTTTACTGATACACAACAATGCTTAATGAACTGCATGTAGGACAGAGGAAATCCAGGCAGAGGGCTGCACAAACCCAGCAGGAAGGCTGCACAAAGTGCAAAATAGTGCTACAAATTCATTATCATAGAGGACAACTCCAAAGAAAGATCTCACATGACAAACAAGGTAAAAGAGCATAAGTATGTTGTAGATTGATTCAATTTGGTAGTTGATATTTTAACCTGAACCACAGGTTGAGGGGGAAAAGATCTTCTTATCTAAGATGTTGCCACTGTGTCACTTATATGATGGAAATAATCTTAAACCAAAGATGCAGAACAAGAACATCTCAGATGTGTGTTTACTTCAAACATCTCTTTTGCAGAAGGATACACCAAAATTTTATTTAGTAGGACAAATTTTCTAATCAGGGTTCTAAATCCTCCCATAAACAAAATTCTAAAACCATGATTCACATTCAAAAATCAGAAAAAAAATTATAAGGAAATATTCTATCAATCATGGTAATCAACTGAAACTGAGATCAAATTGCTAGAAATAGGCATAACCAAAAGCAGAATATATTTACATATTATATTTCACAAAAAAACAATGTTAAAAGCATGAAGACATGCTAATGTCTTGGAAGATTTGAAGAGAGCAGTAAATAAAATTTTTAAATATGAGAATTATTGTCATAGCAAGACATAATTGTGTATAGAACAGAGAATAGTTTTTATTAAAGTAGGGATATATCATTTGAAATTACTCAGAATAGACTACAGGGAGGTAAAGAAATGGAAAATATGAATAAATAGTTAAGAAGCTTTTAAATAGCATGATAATAACTAAGATAAATCTCAGTGGATTTCCAAGGGTGAAACAATATGAGGAACATAACGATATACAATTCAAATAATTGATTAGAAAATTAATGATTATATGTGGGAATCCAAATCAATCTCCGGTTGGATAGTTGTATAAATATAGCATTGAAATTACAAAAAGAGGGGGTGTGGGGAGCTTCTACATCCCTCATGGATGCAGGAAGAGTTTCTGTTGGAGGACGATGGTGCTGGTGATCAATTAATTACTAATAAATTATCTAATCAATAAACACAAGAGCCAATGCTCTTTTCAAATGGAAGTGCATGTGGCAGATTGGGTCATACCAAATCTGGCCTCCAGTCAGATGGAGGACCCCACCTTCACCTTTATGTATAGTCGCATAGGTAAAAGGACCCTGACCAGGAGGGTCTTCTTCTGTGAGGAACAGGATGGGGTGGAGTTAGGGAAGCCATTTGCTTAGGGAATTAGCATATCCTCAGGGGTGAGCCACCTCTGTACATGGCCACTTAATCCTCACCATCTGAAACTGTCTCCCATGACCTCCAGCTCCTGGGAGTCAGACCTCTGTATCCCATGGCTCAGTCAAGCCTGATCCTGCTAGACATGGTGGCTCCCCACAAAGGGGGAATATCTTTAAAAGTCAATGATAGCATGCAGATTCTGCCCAAAGGAATGGCAGGCTGTCAGCAGGTTACCTAGTAGGAATAATGAATATTCAAAATAATCCAATTAATCAGCTATATGATTCTAGATAATTTCAACTGACATAGTTTAATAATAGTTCTTCCCTAAGGAACTTTAAAAGTAAGTCAAGAGAATAGAAACTTTAAAGAAAATAACTGTGATTTAACCAGGAATCATAGTCTAATAAACATTCACAATTGAATCTGTATCAATAAGAAACTGGTAAAAAATATTTATATGCATTCTAGATCCTATGAAGTAATAATGCAAGTTAGATTTTAAGAAAATTTGCACATAGTTATGAATATACTAAAGATCATTTGACCAAATCTGTCCTTGCAGGTTCAGGTTCTTTTTAGTCATTTGCTATGTGACATTTCAAACCATATCTGAAGAAGAGGGAACTTGTAATATAATACTAATGCTTCAATACCATGGTACTGCAAGACCTGACCTTTGCCCTCTTAGAGTATAGCTTTATAAGTTACAATAAGAGGAGAAAGCAAGCATAAAGCTTTTCATAAAATTTTATTGGCAACCAGAGGAAGGCCATGAGCATCAAACAAGAAGAATATAACTCTAAGGCATCCATCATTTTTTGTTTTCTTGGTTATAAGGTAAGGGTCATGTTGCATTTCCCTGGAGAAACACTGTGTTAGTTAGTGTTTTGTTTCTGTGACTGAAATACCTGAGAACACCTCTATGGAGGAAAAGTTTATTTTGGGCTCACTGTTTCAGAGGTTCTGTCCTTGGCCAGCCAGCTCCATTGCTCTGGGACCAATGTGAAGGCAGAGTGTGATGGAAGAAAAGCATGCTGGAGAGAACTGTCACTTCATGATAGCAAGGAAGCACAGAGAGAGTGCAAGTCCTCAACTGAAGCCCATGAATAAAATATAAACCCAAAGACATTCCCGCAGTGACCTTCATACTCCAGTCATGCCCCACCTGCCTATAGTTACCAGCTAGTCCATTCAAATGATGAAGCCCTCAGGTAGACTAATCCACTGATTAGATTACAGCTCTCACGACCCATTCTGTTGACCTATGAACATTCCCCAAGTAACACAGGAGTTTGTGGGGGACACTTCACATCCAAACCACAAGAGAGAGAGGACACATCCGGAACATGGCATGGAGAATAGTAAGAATGAGAATGAAGTTCATTTCTTCCTTACTGAGGAAAGACAGAATGTCTCCACCAGACCTCCTTGTAAACATACTGATGGAAATTACTTATAAAATTGATGGAATTCCTGAAAAATGTCTTAAGTGTCGAAGTCTGAGAAAATTATTTATTTATTTATTTTATTATTAACATTAATAACTATACATATTTATGGAATATAGTGTGATATTTCAATACAATGCATTCTGTTGAAGTCAAATTAATAGTGATTTCCATCGCCTTACCTTTTCTGCCTGTTGGAGCCTTTAAGCTTCTCTCTTCTTCATCTTTATAAAATGGATAATAGGATTCTGAAAACTACAGTCAGCCTATGGTGCAGGAGAACACTAGCACGTATTCCTCCTATCTAACTATGTTTTGGTACCTGTTATCCAACTTCCCCCTAGCCCTCCTACTCATTCTTGTCTCTAGTAATTATTCTGCTTTCAAATTGACTTCTTTATAGGTAACTAATTTAGCCTGAAGAAATATTAAGACAATTAAATGTGAAGCATAAATGTGAAATGGATTCTTTGCTATTATAGACATTGTTGAGACCTTAGTCAACTTTTCAACAGAATCTGAGGATTAGATAGTAATAGGTTTGGTCTTCTGTCAAATTTAAAGAATATTGAAAATTACTTTCAGTAAAGAGAAATGATTTGCTTTGATGAATTATTATAAACAAAATAGGATTTATGTATTTATGGGGAATTGAATGGATAAAAGGAATAGGAGAATTAGTTACATAGGCATTTTTTCCCTGTGCATTTAAAGAACATAAATTATGGAATACCCATTTGGAAATTGGTTCCCACCAAAAAAGTGATTCTACACACTTCGTGTTAATCCAACATGTTATTATTACTGTAGTGAGGGAACACTTAGAATCTGCACCTGACAGATTCAAGCTCCTCCAGAAACCTCTTGTGTCTTGCCTACTTTATGTGTATATTTTTAATTATTGTAAAATTGGTGTTGTGCAAGATCTATAATTCACATGGATTTGACTGTAATATGGTCTTGAATGTGCTCCCAAAAGCTCATCTATTGAAAGCATGATCCCTGTAGCAGTGAGTTTCAGAAGTGGGACTTTTAGGTAATGATTGAATTAAATGACTCTGCCTTCAGTGCATTGAATGGATTGATCCATTGATAGTTGAATGAACTAATGGGAGGTGGGACCCAATTGGATAGGGGCTTGCCCTAGAAGGGATTATCTTTTCCCTGTCTCCTCTTTCTCTCTCCCCCCCTCTCTCTCTGTCTCCTCTTTCTGCTTGCTTCTTGGCTCTTATTAACTAAGCAACTTTCTCCACCATACCCTTGTGCTGGGATATTTCTGCAAGGGAGTTGGCCAACCATCGACTGAGACTTCTGAGACCATGAGTCAAAGTAAAGTTTTCCTCCTTTAAGTTCTTGTCAGGTATTTTGACCACAGTGAGGATCCAAGACCTCTCACAAATACTGAAAGCTGTAAGTGCTCAAATCACTTATTATAAAGGTTTATTATTTGCAGAAAACTTATAGGGATTTTCCCATAAGCTTTAAATCATCACTAAATTTCTTGTAACAACTAATACAATGTAATTATAATATAAATAGTTGTTATGCAATATGTTTGATGAAATAATGAGAAAGAAAAAGTCTACATGATTAGTACATATGCAATATCTTTCAAATATTTTGTTCTGTTGTTGATTGTGGATGTGGATTGTGGATGCAGAAGTTGTGGGCAGAGGGATAAATATAAATTCATCTAGAATGTGGGAGTATAAAAGGACTTTCCAAAGAGAAATGTGCTTTTCAGATTCAGTAAGGTATTACTTGTTATATAACACAAGAAGGGTACTATGCACACATTTTAAGGAATTTGCACAGCAAAAGGAAAAATGTTGAAATACTTTGCATGGAGGCTCACCATATGGCTGTCACGCTTCCCTTCAAATTTTGTATTTTTCCAGATAAATAAAAGGATCCATCTTAACTATATTGTTAATACCATCTTAACTATATTGTTAATATCCAACAAATTGAAATAAGGAAGGTGTTAATCAGCATTGACAGGAGGATATGTTTATTGCCTAATCACATCTCATGTGTAAAACAAAGAATTTGTTTAAAACCAACTTGAACATATCTAACTCTTGGAATACAAATCTTTTGTTCACAGTCTTATGAAAGAAAACAAATAATCTATGACTTTGAAAGTAGAAGGGAGGAATTTGTAATGCTTTTTTAACTCCTAGAATAAAATATTATTTAAAATAGAGGGCAGGGATGGACATATGTTTGTGCATACCCTCCCCGCCCACACATTGTTGTACTTCCAAAGCTACAGATTATGTGCTGTGTTTTATAAGACCCGAAATGAAAAATTTGAATTAGAAATTATCAGTTAAATCTTTCAACAAAGAAGTTGGTATGAATTAAATGTCATTCCAATTAGATAACTTTCAAAGTAACACTATATACTATTTTGGCCAGAATATTTAATATGTAGTATTACTAATTTTTTTTAAAAACTAAAACAAAAATCTTAAATTGACCAAATATGAAGGGCAGAATCATACTCACTAATAAGTTGATACTGTGTGAGACTTATTTGTGTTTGTATGTATGTATATAGTACAGAAATTGGTTTACATAATTATAGAGGCTGAAAAGTTCCATACTCTGCCATTTGCAAGCTTGAGAACCAGAAAACCCAGTGGTGTAATTTAGTATGGAATGGATGCTTGCCTGGAATTTTTTTTTCTAACTGTAAGTTATATTGAAAAGAAAAATTCTAGTTAGAAAATCCCTTCCTTTTTGTATATAAAGTCTGGATTCCCCAATTGTTCTCAGTATGTGCACTCAATACAAATCCCAGCCTCTTGAAGTTTAAGAGTAAATAAAGTGACTTCATATGTTGATTTCAGAGTACTTATATTTCTTCTTCAGCTTCCAAGAAGCTTTAGAGATTGGAAAGAGAAGAATTTAAAAATACATTATAGAATAAGGCTGTGACCTCTGAAATGATTCATTTTCCCTCTCTCCATGAAGTGAAAAGTCAAGGTAAGTAAACGTCCATCCTACATTCAGCAAACATTTCAGTTTCACCATGCTTTTGAACAAGTTTGCAAAACAAATCCTTAAATCCCAGTATTATAAGTTATCATAAACTCTAAAAAATTTAAAATGGACATTTTCCTCAACAGAAAGCAGAAGGATTAACATGTGTACTGTAGTACTTGAATTTTTTGATAGTGTTTCCTATAGATATTGCTATAGATATCAACTGTTTAGATCAACTGAAACAAATAATGTAGTACAGTGGACTCAGGGACAATAAAAGCATTCAAACACAATTTATGCACATGTGGGGCAGATTGCAAAACTTCTACAAATGAAGCTTTTATTTCGTAATCACACCTAATCCCATACATCTTTCTCAGTGATTTCTGTCTAAACAGTTCTAGGACTTTTGATGCTGCTTAACCTGGTTTCTTACCCCTTAACCTGTTTATTGCACTTGGTCTGCTGAACACTTAAAAGAATTTTTTCCTGTGTTAATACACATTATACTGTATGTTGTTTATATTTCTTCTAACTCCATTAAAGAAAAAATAAATATAGAAAACAGGGGTTTTATAATTATATGTTATTTCCAATAAATGAAAATATTTTAGGCTGATATAGTGTTGCTTCCCATTCTTTCACATCCTTTATGGAGTCAGGGCGTTTACCTTTCTCAACTGGAGCATGCATTCGAATGTCTATTTTCAGCCCCAACTCTAGTATTGCTTTCCATGAGACAGACTTCAGAAGTTTTCAATGAGTCATTGCTCCTTGCTATGGTCTAGATGTAATTTGTCTCCCAAGTGCTCATGTGGTCTCCAGAATAGTGGTATTAAGAGGTGGTGCAACTTTTCAGAGGTGGGACTTAACATAAGGTCATTGGAGATACTGCTCTTGAAAAGAATGAAGGTGGTCCTCCTGGGACCCAGGTTACTTGCCACTGGAGTGAATTTTTATAAAATAGAAATGGTAGACCTTCCAGCTCTCTTCCTGTCTCACCATGTGACCTCTCACTCTTCTGTTCTCCTGCAATGCCATCCATGGTAATGTGATGTGGCCAAAGGGGACCCTCACTAAAGGCTGCTCACTATTGTAAATTCAGCCTCCAAAATATGCTGAATTTTGTTTATTGTTGTCACAATAGAAAATGTACTAATGCAATGCTCAGTTAAAATGTATTTTGTGCTCTGGGACTAACAAATCAATTTTAATCCAGAAAGATAATCCTGTTGGAAGAAATGAGATTTTTTATTTATTTTTTATCTTAATCTTGGTAATCTACATTTTGCTAATACGCACAATTTTGTCTTTAAATGATCTTTTATTTCCCATCTTCATTCAACATTAAAGTTTATCATTTCAACTATTATTATCCCCTTTGAAAGATGATGCTAGTTATCTGAGTGAACTCCAATGAACAGAGCTGCTTCCTGGATTCTTTTGGGAGTCTTTTCATTTCCTAACAGAATATATAGTATCACTCCCCATCAGCCTGTGTATTTTGGCCTGGATATGTATAAAGGTTTGCAATTCTGCCTGTCTTGTCAATAACTGCTGTACTAAGTTAACTCCCCAAGATGACATAGAACACACAAATGTCCCTGCATTTCAAAGAAACAGATTTAAGGTAAAAAAAAAAAAAAAATCAGTTGCCTTTTTTTTCACATCTGAGGAATAACAGCATTTTACTAATAAACCAAGTAGCTGGTCACTTTGAATTTTAACATTTCTTAAAAATACAGATGCTAAAGTAGATGATTGAGATGGAAAAAATATTTTGAATTGACGCTCTTAGTCTGAATTGTTTTGTATGATCTCGAGTAAGAAATAAATTCCTGTTAATTATATTATTATATGCCTCTAGTGTATTGGGATAAAATATTTGCTAAATATTCGCTGAGATCAAGTAATAGCTTCAACATGTTACATGTGTCTGTGGTGTCTCTTCACCACTAATTATTAAGAGCTTCAGTTTCTCCAAAAACAATAAAAAAAACTTCTTCTGTATTTTACTTACATAAGGGTTTGTATTCATAGGTAGAACATGGATAATTTTCTTCCCATGGAATACTACCTGTATATGTGCTAATTGCTTCACATGAAAAGATCTTTGTTGTTAGACTCAGGCCACAAGCAAAGTTCTGTGTCAGTTTTAACCCATAGCATTTTAAGAAGCCACATTATGACTATCATTATGCCTTTGTGAATACATCTCTTTGGATGCTGGCTTTGCTTCATTCAACATCTCACCTCTGTAAGCACATATGAATATTTTCATTGATATGATGTGATCTTTTGGAGGGACACAATTATAATCACAAAAAAGATACTCTGTCTGTGAACTTTTCAATTCAGAGAATTGGATTTCTTTTGGAGGTTAATCTATGGCTTTTTAGAGGAATTTTCAATTAATTCTGGGGAAAGATGAAACAAACTGATAAGGGAAAATAAACTCTATATCAATCTCTGTATTTTTAAATGTGAAACAATAACTAAATGTGAGACAAGTTTTAGGATTTATGACAACTGTCATTTCCAAATATCAAGGGTTTTATTTTGAAATTATTCACATTATATTGTGATATGATAATATACTTATTTACATTCTCTTCAAAATATTTAAAATATGCCTTGTCTTATTAAATGAATGTTATTAAAACACCTGCCACTTGCTGGAATCTCTGTGACAATTTTGGAGCATATGGCATGAAAAATACCAAAAAATATTTCCAAATTATGTTTAAAAACATATATGTATACATATGTATATGTATATATGTATGGTTTATTTTGAGACAGTCACAAAAATAAATAAAAGATCATTTTAGATAGAACTTTTAAATTACAAAAGAAATAAGCAAGGAGCTGAGCTCAGGAATCATGTAGGAAACAGCTAATTTCAATGCAATGATTACAAAGATCACGGAATGAATTTACTAATTATGCTGATGCTGATGGAAAGGAGAAGATAGACATAAAGCAAGGGAAATTACTATGGATAGAAAATGTATTTAGAAAAATCGGTGACTCTGGGATAAAGTTGTTCTGGTGATGAAAAGATATATCCCTACTGTGGGGAAAACAGAATGTCATGAGATAAATTTGAAAAACAGATATGAGTAAAAACTTATGCCATGGTTTTTAGGTCATGTTAAGACTTTGGGATTGTATTTTTTGAGGTTAGCACATGTGAAATTGCTACGATTTGATCATTACTTACTACAAAATAGTAATTTTATATGACTTAACTAATTATTGGACAAGAAGGCATTGCAAGTACTTCTAAGTGAAGAGTTGTAATCTTTGTTTATGAAGGTGACTCTTTCATTGTATGGAAATATCATTAATCTGGAACAAGAAGTAAATGTTAAAAACATTCAGGATGCTGTTATAGAAGTCTATGTGAAAACCAGCAGATTGCATTAATCTGAGCTATAAAAAATTCAGGTATATATAATAAGTATCTAGTGTGCTTCAAACACTATTATGGACACAAGGAAAAAATTTCATTACTACCCATAACACATTCTAAGGCAGTTGTTTTAAACAATGATATGTACAGGACAGTTTTTTTAACACAAGATGTATATTTGATGGTTCTGATGGAAATTTAAAAAATATGGGTGCATTACTTTATCCCAGCTCTAACAATTTCTGTGGAAAGGCTCAGTTTTGCATACATGCATACACATACACGTGTGTGTGTCTAAAATCATAACTCATCCTGATGTGTAGTTCTGATTCAAAGCCTTGAATACTTAGAAAAGCACATAGGTAAGTGAATAATTACAATTCAGTATGGCAAATGCAATGACATAAGGAAACACAGAACTAAGGAAACTCATAAACAAATTAGCTAATTGAATAAATCATAATTACTGAGTGCTTTTTCCAATTTTTCAGCTGTGTACTTTGTTTCAAAAGTACATTTATCTAGAAAGTCATAAACAGCTTTTATGAAAATAAACACTAGTAAATCAACTGTGTTTGTTTAAGCTTTTTACCTTTTTAAATAATTTATGTTAGTATTTGGGCAAGGCCAAAATATTCCATTTGGATAGGATGATGATATGAAAATTGTATGCTATGCTTTAATAATTTATATGTGACCCAGAATTTACAAAGAATTTGAACTTTAGTCTTTCTGAGCACCAATATCAGACTGGATAGAGATATTAATATTGTACTTATTTAGCAATTTATTCTTCTATTTGTGTTTTTCTTCCAGGGTTTAGATAACTTTTTTTTTTCCTTTTAGGGTTTACAAATTTTCAACTAAAAACAAATATGATTTTAATGTATAGATGTAATTGTTACACTGTTGGTCTCATTCACCAAACTAAGAAAAGGGCATATTAAATTCTACTGTAGCATTACTTGGTTGTAGTTATGTGCTAGAGTATCTTGATCTGTCTCAGACCAGGCAACAGTACTTCTCTTCCCAATTCCACACTAAGCAGATCTCATTGGCACTGATGAGTAGTTCTGTATTGGCTTCTCATGCTTCTGTGTGTGTCTTATGAAGAGAAACACTGACTACTTTTTCTTCTTTTTTATGGGTTATTTCTTTAAGGATCTTAATATTTTAAACTAATTTGCAGATATTCCCTTCCCTTTAAGCAAAAGACAGGGTTATGCCTTGTGCAGTATAATACAGATCATGTTCCCCCTGGGATATTTTAGCTCACTCATTATTAAAGATTCTGATACCCTAAACGCACATGGAGAGGCTACTTAGATCTCTTTGTTTTGCCCTTTGGGATCTGAGATGCTAGGGATGGCACGAATTCTGATATTCTGGCAAATGCTGTTACTATGAGTAATAAGCTCTCTTTGTCTCTGAATGAAGAGTCTCATATCTTCTGCATCCATCAAAGTGAGACATGCTAATGTATTTGCTTACAAGTAGGGTAACTAGTGCCCTTCACAGTCCCTGAAATTTAGAAGATTGAAATTGTTAGTTGAAGATAGAAATATTTGCCCCACAAAAATCATCAAGTACTACAAAATAGTGTTTTACTCTTTTTGTTTCTGAAGAGCTATCTTTAACCTTTTGCCAACAAACCCTATTTGGTTGTTTATTGAACAGTGTGGGACTAACAATGCTCTCTAGCATGTTTTCTGAATAGCACACTGCAGCCTTCCAAACTTTCAGATTGGAAAAACTGACTCATCCCACCATTACCATCATTACCTTGTTTTAATGTAAAAAATACAGACTTTGGATCTCAGTAGGTCTGAGTATCAATCTGATTTGTGTCCTTTAGGAGCTACCTGGGCATGGCATTTCATTAAACAGTTCTCATTTCAGTTTGTGATATCTGGAGGATTATCCTGGGTTCACAAATTTGTTTTGGAGCTTTTTCTAAATAATGTGTAGTTTGCAATACTAAAATTGTCTCATGTTTTAAAAGATGTTCTTTACATTGCCATTTTCATTCCCGTTTTTTGTGCTGTTGTTATTCGTTGCAATTACTAACAGAGTGTGACAGAAGGTTGGTGCACACTCTGTCCTCAGTGATTTGCTGCTGGACACACACTTGCCAGCACGTATTGTCCTTTCACCAGTCCAGAAGATTTTATAATGAGAGTTACCAAATGAAAAGACAAATGTCCTCTCAGGATTGGTCAGGACTTTGAGGAAGAAAACCAAAAACATGCAAAAGAAGCCCCTGGTCCTTAGAGTTCAACAAATATATACCCTTGTGTTTGTCCTAAGACTTCATAAAACAAAAGGGTCAAATGCTTACTTTAATATTCTTTCTGGCACCCTGAAACTTGTGTTTAATCAACAACTGGAAGACAAAAGAAAGACTAAAGAAAAATTTAGAAATGGAGGCTACGGTTTAGATACTTGCATCTGCAGCCACTTGTAACCACATAGCCGAAACCTGACTTCCCCAAAATGCTGACTTTGATCATAAATAAAATACAAAATGTAATTTTAACATCCTTGTCAACATCATTTGATGAATTAAACCAATCAGCAATAGATAAAGCAGCTTAAATGGCTTTACTTGTCCCCAAAGAATGTTAATGTAAAATAGCCAATAATGAAAAAGGTCAAAATGCTTCCTCTGTTATGATTTGTAAAGTGTGCTGTTAATGCCTCTGGCGGACTTCTTCCACTTCCAGTTTTAGGGTTTCCAACTACTGAACTATTATTTTGTACATACAATAAACTTTTACAATACGTAATCTAATTTTATTATTGACAGACATTGTTATAATATTTAAAGTAAAATAGACAGCATTGAAAACAAAGCTTCCATTCAGGTTTATTTTTTATATGTAAATCCTTGGCTAAAATTTATAAATATGAAACTTGAAATTAAAATATTTGAACAAAGTGAATGTTTAAATTATATTTTTTAGTTGTACATATAAAGGCATTTTAAGTTGTACCCATGCAAACTGCAGCAATGATTAATAATGGCTGTGAAGGTTGGTTATCATATATATAAAATATTCAAGAAATCTTTGAAAGGCTATATTAATTGAGAACTTCTGCTCTTCAAAGTAGACTAGTAAAAGAAAAAAAAAAAACACATCCCAGGAAAAAGTCTCTGAAAATACTTATCAATAATAAGAAAACAAAGGGCTGGGGACATAGCTTAGTTGGTAGAGTGCCTGCCTCACAAGCACAAGGCCCTGGGTTCAATCTCCAGCACCGCAAAAAAAATAAATAAATAAAAATAAAAAATAAGAAAAACCCAATAAATAACTGTGCGAAAATGTCTGAGCAAGCTCCCCACCAAAGAAGATATATTCAACGATAAATAAGCATGAACAACGATGCTCAACACCATATGCCATTAAATAAGTAAAAATAAAAATGATTGGATTCCACTATAAATTTATCCTAACAGCTAAGATCTCAAACACCGAAACCACCAAATGGTGGTGAAGATGTGAAGCAAAAGGAACTGTCCTTCATTTCTGTTAAGAATGCAAAATGCTGCAGTCAGTTTGGAAGACGTTTTGGCTATCTCTTTTTAAAAGCTGCACATAATCTTATCCATATTATTCAACAATTGCAAAACTATGTCCACACAAAGTCCCGCACATGAATGTTACAGCTCATTCATTTATTTGTTCACAATTACTCAAATTTGGAATCAACCAAAACGTGTTTCAATAAACTGTGGTATATGCATACAATGGAATATTGTTCAGTGATAAAAAGCAACAGATACATTCAGACAGGAAAATATATGTAAGAACCTTCAATGCCTATTACTAAGTAAAAGAAGCCAATCACACTATTTGATTCCAACTCTATGATATTCTTGAGAAAGCAAACTATGGAGATAATAAAAAGAATAATGGGTGGGGCCATGATGGCCCATGCCTGTAATCCCAGTGACTTGGCAGGCTGAGGCAGGTGGTTTGCAAGTTCAAAGCCGAAAGCAATCTAGCAAGACCCTGTCTCAAAATAATAAATAAATAAATAAATAAATAAATAAATAAATAAAAAGGGCTGGGATGTGACTCAGTGGTAAAGCATACCTGGGTTAAATTCCCAGGACTTAAAACGAAAAAAATAAAATAAATAATAATAATTGCAGAAACTTAGGAATAAGAGTGGGAAGGAAGGAATGGATGAACAAGTAGAGTTTGGAAATTTAGGGCAGTACAACTATTATATGATTCTGTAATGGTGGATACTTGCCATTATATATTGATCAAAACCCATAGAATGTACAAAACAAAAAGTGAATCCTAATTTAGAGTAGGGTTTTTTGTTGATAATAACATATTAATAAGTATTCATCAATTGTGACAAATGTGCCACATCAAAGTAATTTAATAATGAACTAAATCAAGGTGTTACTAGAGGGGAAACTGGTCAAGCTTAAGAAAATATGTGAAACTCTTTCTGCTCACTTTACTGTAAATCTGAAATTACTTTTAAACAAATGTTTTTTTTTTTAATCATGAGGAGGAAATTAAGTGCAAAATAATACCATATTTCATTGTTTTCCAATGCTGGCATAGATGCTTCCTTCTTTAAAATCCAACATTTTTTGTAGCTTAAAGAGCAAACTTTTATCTATTGTGTTAGTTCTCAAATCATTAAACTCTTTTTCACAATACCCTGCCATTTTAATGGGTTTAGCTTGTTTAATTCATTGTAGTTAATGTGTTCTCATCTACAATGACTTGTCTCTGTACTTTGCTGCAAAGCATACCTGAGATTCCTCAAATGGTTTAGGCTAATTAGTTAGGGAACAGTGAAATATATGAGAGCAGGAAAATCATGTCCCTTATTTAGATATACTGGACAACATTTTGGTCAGTTGTGGATTTTACACAGTATTTTCTTATGCAAGTCAATTATTTCCTATATGAAAGTATAGGTTTAAACAGTGTTTAAAAAAATTCTGTATTTTTTATCTTGTTATAATTTATCACACAATTAGTTAAATCAAGCTTTATGAAATTAATAAGCATTTAAATAATTAAAATATCACATCTGCTCTTTCTTGTTCTTTATTATTATGAACTCATTTTTTCTGTCACTTATGCACATGACTTAACTATATTAATTGGAATGATTAATATTTTGTATTACCTTGAAATAGGAACCTATCATACTAATTCATATGTTTTCAATAATAAGAATTAATTCACATTAATGAGTTATGTAATTAGTTGAGATTAAATAAGAAATCAAAGCAGGAAATGAGTATTTAGGTCTAGAATGCCACATATATTATATTAGGAGGCAAAAATTTGAATAATAGAATTGTTAGGAAATCTGAGATAAAAATGTTTTATTTCCCATATTTTCAAGAAAATATGACATTAAAAATGTATGTATATATTCTTTCCTAGAAAAGGGTAATTTGACTAATATTTTTGAAAAATAGTTACTATTTCATATTGACAAACATGAATTGACATATAGTTCAGTATTGGGGAACTAATACCCAAAATTTAAGAGACAGAATATAACATATTTCTCCTGGACAGAATCCCCAGATGTAAGCAATTTTCGGAGTTTTAAGTGCATCACATTTTCATTCCTATTTTTCCTTAATGGCATGTGTGTTTCACAATATTAACCATTTTCTAATTTTTCTGTAATATATATGCATATAATTGAGCACAATTTTATACTTCTGTGACTTGCTTTAATTTGACAAGTTGTGTATGTGTGGTTCATTTATGTCAATGCACTGAACTATTTTTACACTATTTAGAATTTCCAGAAATATATTATTATACAATGTGTGCATTTTATTGAGAATTACCACTTGGGTCACTTTTAGTTATCATTATTATTATCATCATCATCATCATCATCATCATCATCGCCTTTACTAGCACCATTTCCATGAATATTCTTGAACACATTTAGTAGAATACATGTGCTGATGTTTTTCTAGAATGCATATTCACCAGTATGATTTCTTGTGTTCCATTTTCTGTTTGGTATTTACAGTCCAAGATGTTGATATAATTCCCGTTGGTTCTAATTCTCATACACTCTGGATATGGTCCAACTGTTTCTCCATTTCCTTCTGGGACAATGCCCTGCATTGTAGTTTGAATTTTTACTTTACAAATTCCAAATGAGATTACAATTCTTTTCATATGTTAATTGACTACTTTTATTATTCTTTATAATGTGTGCTCATTATTTTGATTTATTATTTCACACTGAGTTATTTTTCTCTTAGTAAAAATCTCTATGTATTTGAAGAGCTAATTCTTCATATTTTGTTGTTGTTGTTGTTTTTCTTTTGTTGCATAATGAATCACCACAGATCCAGCAGCTTAAAATCAGCAGCTTAAATCAACAAAAATTTATCTAACTGTTTCTTAGCCCTTCTTGCTGAGATCACTGTTCTGAATTCATGTGACTGAAAGCAAGTAGTCAATGGTATATGTCTTTACCTGGAGGCTGAACTTGGAATCTGTTCTAAGCTTTCTCAGATTGTTAACAGACTTTATTCCTTTGAATGACTGAGGTCAAGCTTTCTCAGATGGTTAACAGAATTTATTCCTT
>JAJEJO010005093.1:5737-104820 GCA_020662805.1 Glaucomys volans | reverse complement strand
ATGACTGAGGTCAAGCTTTCTCAGATGGTTAACAGAATTTATTCCTTTGGATGACCAAGGTCTTTGTTTTCTTGTTTGCTGTTGGTCAGGGCCCACTCACATCCTAAAGTTCACTTTCAGGTCATGGGCATGGTGTCCTCTCCATAGGCCTTCCCTGGAACATGGTGGTCAGTGCTTCAAGTCTAGTAGAATAGTATCTCTGTAGCTTCTTATTTGTTAGACATTTTCTGTCTTAGAATTCTGGACCCTCTTTTAGAAGGGCTCACCTGATTAGGTAAGACTTACCCATACTCAAGGGAGGAAACTCTTACAAAATACAAGGACAGGAATGTCGGGTTCCATTTTAGAGCTCTGCCTACTTAGTTGCATACAGGGCAAATATTTGCTCCCAGTTTCCCAGTTTGTGCCTTGTCCTTAAACCTTACGGTTCCTGCATTTGGGGAAAAAAAAACAATCAATTTAATTTATTCCTTGACTGTGTTTTGCACTTTGTGTTTCTGTAAATAAATTTCCCCTTATATAAAAATTTTTCTTGTGATTAATTTTTTATGTGATTCAGTGGTGTTAAGTTCATGCTAAAAGTTTTACAAATTTGAGGTAAGTTTCCAAGCTACCACTTTTTCCTATCTGATGAGCAATTCTTTCACTTTTATTTCCAAATGATTTACTTAAAGCTCTGTAATATATCACATTTTAATAATAAAAGTTATTTTTCTGGAATAACAATTTTGTTTGGTCTCTGATCTTGCATTTTCATCCTGTGAATACCACTTTGAACACTTGCAGTAAATTCTATTTTTAGTATTTCTCATTAATTTGTTTGTTTTATATATTAAAATATTTCTTTGAATCACAAGTTCTTTAGAAGTGCTTTTACATTTTTAACTCTAGGGTTTCTGCTATTGATTTCTTACTTATTTGATTAAAATGAAAAATTGAATTTTGTATGTTTCATCATTTAGTATGGAAAAAGTAGTGTATGTTAAAATCTCCTAGATACTAGAGAATTTGTCAATTTATCTTTACATTCCATAAATGAATCTTATTCTTTTAAAATACATTTTAAGTGAATGTAATTAAATTAATGAAAGTTAAAATTAATGCATTTCCCTTGCCAATTAGATCATGATACTACATTTCCGAGATTAAGAGAATCTTTTCTTAGGTTAATATTTGTTTATTTTATGCTTTAAATTATTATCATTGCCTTATCCATGTTTTTAATTTTATATATTTACTTTAATTGAGAAGAGCACATAGTTGCTTTTATGTAGTAGTTTTTAAATTATAGTAAAATATTTTAATGTGACAAATTAATATGTCAGCATATCAAGTTATGCATAATGAAATAATCATTTTAAACTTTCATCATGTTTCTGTTTTATTTTATTCTCTAGTCTAAGATTTTTAAAGAATTTTTTCATTTGATAATTTTCTTCGACTAATTGTGAGTCACATACTCTTTCAGTTTTTAGGCATTAATATGAACATGTCTTTATGAATATTTAATTTGACAAAGTTAAAAATTGGTCAGTACCCATCAGTCTTCTACCAAACAAGATAGGACAGCAGAATACTTTATCATTGATCTGCTATTATTGACCATTATTGAATTTTCATCTTATTGTTTTAATGTCTCAAATTAGTACATTTGTTATCATTATTCTGCAAAATTGATGTGTGTTTACCTATGTGTCTAATAAAATTATAAGCATGTTTATTGTGAATAATAAATTGTTTCCATGCTTCTTCTTCAAAAACCCTAAATCAGTATTTTCCCACATTTAGTATTTACTAAGAGAATCTTCCTAAAATTTAATGGTTTTCCTCTGGTGTCTTTTCCATTTGAACTATAGAATGTTTAAAGTCTTAAAATAAAAGCTTAAGGCAGTTAATAATTCAAGTTAGGATACAAAAAAGTGTCAGGATGAATGCTTATTCATTGCTTCTACGCAATCTTAGAGATGTTGGAATTTTGGTAGGGATGGCCTCTGGGCTACAAGTTAAGTAGTATTTTAGGTGATAAACACAGGAGTGTGTTCCATGTGATACAAACATTCCCAGATCACTCACAGATCTCCATGGTGAAAATATGAAATGGAACAAAACTTGAGAACACCAAGCAAAAAGTTCAGGCATTTTAGTTTGATTTCCTCATCTATGTGGAAGATGCTTGACTGTTGTTTCTATTTCCATTTTCTTCACGTGGGTCATTATTCCAGTTCTATGAATCTCTACCTTTCCCCATATCTAGGCTAAGAATCTAAAATTGCTGTATTAGGAGGCCTAAGTTTTAGCAGGTTCAAATCTTGATGGAAGATTGATGAAAGAGAAGTTTTTTCATTTTTGTTCCTGAAATCTATTCATTCTGATCTTTCCATAGAGAAGGGGAATTTTTCCCTTTTGGTTTACGGTATCCAAAGAAGTGAACTGTCAAGAAGTTTTTGCTTTATTTTAATCACCTTCTCTTAATAACACTATTTCCCTTAACACAGCAGACAAATAGCAGAGTTCATTTAGCAAGATAAAGATCTTGAAATACATAAATGTTCTGTTAATGGGATTAAAACTTGTTTTTGTATTCTTGTAGGTACTTAATGCTTTCAGAACCAGCATAGCAAGTTATTTTAATAGACACACTAATAAAAAAGAAGAGAGCTTTCAATTTGTACATCGTGCTGAGCTGAAGTCTGTATTTAAATGCATCAGGGGCTCTCTTTGCTAGTTGGCTAGCAATTAATCATGATTACAGTGTTTGATTGCCTAACACCTACAGGCCATTACAGAAAGACTATTTTCTAAGTACCATTGAACCCACATTCTGTTGGTGTATTATTTGATTTTCATCATAGCAAAGACAGAAATGTAGACACACATGGGCACTCACACACACACACAAACACACATGCACACACACACACACACACACACATGTATGTGTGTTCTAGAAATAAATTGGTTCAGGAAAACATCTATAATTCAAAAAATGAAAAAAACAGCCATGTAAATTGAATTGCAAACATATCTTTAAAAGATAAAGTTCTTTTGGTATTTCCCTAAAAGAGGTTAGGACTACTATTAAAGATTTTTCAAAGCTGACTAGGAATATTGAGATAAATCTTAGCCAAGTACCTAGTTGCATAATTTGAGTTTTACCCTGGGCACACATAATACACATCTGTTCTTCAGCCTCATTTAACAACAGACCACTCTACTATGTCGGATAAAATTCATTAGTTCTTTGAAAGATGAAGATGAAGTCACATGCTAACATCTCACAGTTATTAATTTTGTCTACAGTTTCTGATTTGTGTGGAACCACATTTCCTTTTCCAACCTACAGCAAATGCATTTTTAAAAAGAATGGTATGAACCTCATGCGATGGACCTCAACATGATAGTAACACTAGACTATTTTCATTCCACAGAGTACATAAGAAGATAACAAACCTTTAATTAAAAAAAGAAATCTAAAATAAGAAAATGAAAGAAAGGAAGTAGAGAAGAAAAGAAGGAAGGAAGATAGAGGAAGATAGAGGAAGCCACAGTAATTCATTGAGAGTGTGAATATATGAAAAATGGCATATATGTGTAGTAAGATTCTTTAATGAATGTGAAATGCTTGGGTAAATATCATTTCATTTATTATTAGGCCATTACATGGAAAATATAATTTACTCAAGGCCATATGGAAACATTTATTCAAGGTTAATTTTAAGCAAACCAGAATCTTAAGTCATTTATTTTTTCCACATCCATCTGAAAATTTAGGCATGCTAGAAATAAAGCAAAGAGCTTTATCTCCCCAAAATCCTTAAAATCAAATTGTTTTCCACTGGTATTTTTCTGAAGCAAATGTGCATATGTGTATAATACATGTGTAAGTTTTAAATCTATATAAACTTGAAGTTGTTACTTTCCATGATTTTAATTAACAAGAAGGACAATCACCATCCATTTGAAAGTTCTGATCCTAATTTATTAAACATAATTCTAATAATTTTATTCTTGGAAAGTAATAAATAGCTTAACTATTCAATTTTTTTCTCATTAAATTTCACTAGAAAAGTGAATGTATATAATTGGCAAAAAGGGAAAGTATAATAGTCAATATAGTTAATATAATTCAGGTAGATATGTACTGAATATTCCAAAATTCCCCAGAGAAATTGTTTTAAGTTCTTGAATATATCTTAATCCTAGTGCTAAGTCATGAGAGTTTCTCAGGAATAAGACTATCTACAGTTTATGGCTGTTTATGGGTAAAGTGTATAAAATGATTTGAGGATTGCTTCATAGTCCCCAATAAAACAACCAACCAAGTGATGTTATAAAAGAAAAAAAATTGTGCAGTGATATGTCACAGGGATGAAATGTAACATTAATTGTGACTTTTCATTTGGAATTCTGTTCTATCAATCTATCTTATGCAACAAAAACAAGAAACACTAAATTCTTACTAGCTTCAAACAAAATACCTAAATCTGTCAATTACTCAGTTGATGACATTAGAAGTTGTCCAGGGCTCTGCTCTGTCTCATTGCTTCATTCTTCATGACAGAGAGACAGCTATTTGAAGACAATTCTCTTGTATGTTATGATGCAAATTCATTTAATATCAGCATTTAATATCAGTTTGAATTTCTATATGGACAGTTACTTTTACAAGTTACAGTGTATGTAATTTTGAATGTATATATTCACACATATATTTATATATTACTCTAATGTGAAAATCAGAGTGAAAACTAGAAAATAAAAATGATAAACACTATATGATCCATACAATTGATATTATCAAGTATTTAAAGATTTAGAAATAATAACACAATTATTTTGTTTTTGATGGATGCTATGGTTTGCATGCCCCCACAAAACCCACAAGTGTAAAGATTTCAGTTCCTGAATGTTGGGAGCTAGGATCTTGAAGAGGTGGCTATGTTATGAGTGCTCCACACTCTTGAGCAGATTGATGACATCACTATGAGAGTGGGCTACTTATGTGAAGAGTGGTTTTGTTATAAACTCAAGCTCTCTCATACATGCATGATTTCCTACTACTGTCCCTGTGCTTCTCACCCACTCTCTTACCATGTGATGCCCTTTGACACAATATGAAGGCCTTCACCAGTTAATGGCACCTTGACATTGGACTCCACAGTCTCCAGAACTGATAGAAATAAATATCTTTTCTTGATAAATTACCCAGTCTTCAATATTTTGTTATAGGAGCATAATATACGATGTCTTTTTGTTGTTGTTGTTGTTATAAACTAAGGTACAGATAGAATATAGTAGATATCCTAAGAATCTTACAGAAATACTCAAAAAATTTTAAGATAAAAAGTTGATTGTAAATTAATTTCAATCAATTCACCAATTTTTCCTAAATTTCTGGACAAAAATAAGCATAATTTCAGTAGACAACACCCAAAGACACTTGAATGCATACACTGGTCCCACAGATCTCGGTAAATAGTCTGTTATTTTATGAAAATATGATTTCATTAATAAGAAAAATAATTATGAAGACATTCCCTGAGTCTGTGGTTTACATTTTCATTCTACCAACAATGTTTCTCAATTTGGATGAATTGAAAATTAAATTCCTAATTTTTCCTTTTATGGATTGTGAGATAACTTTTATGCAACCTGAAAACAAAGATTTTCCTAATGATTTTTATTTTGCATTTCATAGCTTTTGGTGTCACATCAAAATTTCACATGGAGTTAATTACTAAATTTAGTTAAGTGGTAGAGATGGAAGTTTATTTTTTGCATATGGATGTTTAATTTTCCTACAATAGTTTGTTAAAATTTTATTATTTCTTTGCTGAATTGCTTCCACACTTTAAAAAAAAATCTTTTGATCATATATTAATGAGTTTGTATTTGAACTCTATTCTGTTGTCTCAATCTATCCACATTTCCTCATTCCAACAATGGGCTTCATAGGCAGGGCTTCATGGAAGACTTGTTATCAGGCATTCTGTGGTCTTCAAATTTGTTCATCTATTTGAAAATTGAGCTAAATTTGCTCCTTTTCCTATTTTTCAAGGCAAAAAAAATTATTGACTTAAGATAATAAGATTTTTTTTTCAAATACAAGCATTTACTCTTTAAAATATCCCTTTAGACATTTCTGTAACTCATCCTGAAAACTTTAATATGTTCTACTTCCTTTCTAATTAATGCAAAATACTTCATAATGTTCTTTTTGACTTCCTCTTTTAGTCACGGAATATCTAAAATCATATTGCATAAATTAAAATATTTGTATAGTTTACATATGACTTTAACTCAACTTCAATACTCATTCATCTAAAATTATACTTTGCATAATGTCAACTATTTAATATTGTGAAAATTTTATTCATGACCCAGGATATAACCTATCTTGGTGAATGTTCTTTCCGGACCTAAGAAAGATTAGTGTTTTCTCCTGATTTTGGGGGTCATTTATGTAATAAATTTAATCTAAATTTAATTAATTCAATTTTGTTCATGTCTTCTGTGTCCCAACTGATTTTCTTTCTACTTGCTCTGTAAATCAAAGTTTTGAATTTTTCTGATTTTTTTCTATCATCATTTCTTTGTATTTTTGCTTCTTGCATTATAAAGCTTTGATGTTATTTCAGTACATGTACAGGATTGATAAATCTTCTTGGACAATGGATCCCTTTTCCTTTGTGCTATATCACTATCTTTCTTAATTTCTTTTTATGAAGTCTACTTTTTTGATAGCAATACAGCTAATCACATATTCCTTTGGTTATGTTTGTACAACAATTCTTTCTCTATCCTTTAAAAAAACTATATCTGTAAATTAAAAATTGACTTCTAAGCAGAACAATATTGAAAAAGTATAAAATTGGAGGTCTTATACTTTCTGATTTAAAACTACAGTAATTTTCTGATTACCAGAACTACAGTAATCAATTCAGTGTAGTACCAGCATAAAGAAAGAAATATGAACCAATTGAATAAAATACATATGAGAGAAATAAACCATTGCTTGTATTCTCAAGTGATTTTTGCAATGACTTCAAGACCCTTCAACGCATAAACAGACAATCATTTTAACCATTGGTGTCGGGAGACTGGATATCTAATGCAAAATAATCAATGTGTATCCCTAGCTTACACACAAACATCAACTGAAAATGTATGAAAGACCTGAAATATAAAACTCTTAGAGGAGAATATCATGAATAAATCTTCATAATATTGGGTTCAGCAGTGATTTCTTAACTATGACACCGAAAGCACAAGCAGCAAAGAAAAAAATAGATAATAGACTTTGAAATTAAAACTTCTGTATATCAAAGAACTTATCAGTAGAATGAAAGAGCAACCCATGGTAGAAGAAAACCTGCAAATTTCATACGTGATAAAGTTTTAATATTCAGAATACATAAAGATTTCCTCTAATGCAACAAGGACACAATTTTATCAAAATATGGACAAAGTATTTGAACAGATATTTGTATAAATATAAAAACTGCCAATACACACATTGAGATATGCAAAAATTCAAAAATTAGGATAACACAAGTCAAAACTATAAAGAAATATCATGATATATCCATTAGAAAGACTATTATTAAAAAAAAGAAGAATAAGTTTTGGAAAAGATGGAGAAACTGAGATGCTTGTTCCACCTGGTAAAAATGTAAAATGATGTGGTTCTATGTGACACAGTATAAAAGATCCTTAAAAATATAAATATAGAATTACCATATGATTCAATAATTGCTCTTTTAGGTTATATACTTAAAATAATTGAAAGTAAGGACTCTAACAAATATTTGTACATTCAGTTTGAAAATCACATTAACTATTATAGTCGAAAAGTAAAAGAAACTTGAGTGTCCATTTAGGGACTAAAATATAAACAAATGTGGTATTTTCAGGAAATAAGATATTGTTCAACCTTAAAATTGGAAGGAATACTAATGCATTTTACATGGATTAACCTTGAAGATATTACACAAAATGAGAGAGGATCACCAGAAAGGGTCATACAGTGTGTGATTCTGCTAACATGACTTACCTAAATGAATCAGTAAATTCATAGAGCAAAATTAGAATGGTATTGTCAGGGAGAATTGGGAGTTATATTTAATTGATATGGAGCTTTAGTTTGGAAAATGAATACATTTCTGGAGGTTCCTGGTGGTTATGATTGGACAAAAATATGAATGAAATTAATGCCGCTGACCTGTACAGTTAAAAATGTTTAAAATGGTATGTGTGCCACCCTTGGAGAAAATGAAGATATTTAAACACCTGTTCTTGAAGTGCCCTTCTTTATTCCCAAGTACTTAGCCAAGTTTAGAGAAATATGAGAACAAACCTCTTAAAGAATATCCAGAGAATATTGTCTTGAAGACACTGGCTTTCTCTCAAGTGTGCTGGGAATTAGGGTAAGGTACTGTTATCTGTAAAAATCGGGTTTTTGCATTCATGCCTAGTTCCTAGGAATGCTCTTATATTATGGAACAAAGGGAGCTAAGCTGATGCTTTTCTGTAACCTAATTTATGAGACCCCTCTCCCTGTGAAAACTGGTGCTAATCAGAGCAACCTGGAGAATGAAGTGCTCATGCAGCCAGCAACCACTGGAAAACACTGGAAAAAACATTCTGGGAGAATGGAGGCACAATATTCTGATGAAGCACTAGAGACTCCAGAGCTGTGCAGCCCATCACCCCCGGAACTCCCAGCAGAGCACAGGTCCAGCCTCTGCCATGGATCTTCCCCACAAACATTTCTCAATAAACCTGTCTTGCATCCCATATCAGGGTCTTTATTCATCTTTAAGAAACCAATCCCACTGCCCTGGTACAACTGGTCTGTAGATGTTATACCATGTTATGTACAGTTCAGCAAAATTAAAATGTATTTGTAGCAATTTTTGACTTTTTAATTTAAATAAATTAAAATGTATTTGTAGCAATTTTTGACTTAAAATCTATGTCTTTTAAGCCATTTGCATTTAGCACTAATTTTTATGTGTTTGTATTAAAATAAATCATCTTCAGTGGGGATGGTTAACATGTACAGGCAGACAGTTGAATAGGAGAAATCATTTTTAATGTTCTATAACAGAGTAGAATAACAATGGTTTACAATTAAATATTTCTAGGTAACTAGTAGAAAGAAAGAATTAGGAATGTTCTGAATACAAAAATAATAAATATTTGAGGTGATATATATATATATATATGTCAATTGCTCTGTCTTATACATGTATTTAAATGTCACACTGTAATGCATAAATGTGTAAAATCACTATGTAGTGATTAAAAAATATTTCAAAAATCATTTAAAAACTAAAATACATTAGATCATCTCTGTTTTCATTTTACATTGTTCTGTCCAATTTTTGTTTCTAATTTTCTGCCTGCCTTTTTGATAATGAAACTTAAGGCAAAAACAAACACCTTCCATTTTCTCTCCTTATTAATGTATTTAAATATCTTTAAAAATATTTTTAGTGATTGCTGCAGGGCTTGAAATGCATGACAATAGCTTCATAAAGTGAATTATTTTCAAACAATATTATACCACTTTACTAGTAATATATGTGCCTATAACACTATAATTGGGAAATAGTGCCAATTTCCCACTCCTCTCCTTTTTTGTACTGTGGTCACAGATGTTAGCTTGCTTTCTTCCCTCCTTCCTTTCTTTTATTTATTTTCGCACTCAGGACTGAATCTATGGGTGCTTTGCCACTGAGCAAGATCCCCAGCCCTTTTTGTTTTTTATTTTGAGACAGGATGCTGCTAAGTTGCTAAGACTGGCCTGGAACTTGTGATCCGTCTGCCTTGGTCTCCCAAGTTACTGGGATTACAGGTGTGTGTCACCATTCCTGGCTCACAGACTTTACTTGTTCATATTTTATAAATATAGTACATTGCTACTTATTTTGCTTTAAAGCAATTAAAAATATATATACAATATAAAAGCAATTAGAATAAGGGAATGCTTATTTCATTTTATTTTTTAATTTCCATCATTCTTTATTTCTTTGTTTAAAGTCAAGTGACCTAAAGAACTTAACATAGATAACACGTATTTTGGCTGTAAATGAATTTCCTCATTTTCAACTCATATGAAAACTACTTTAGTTTTCTTAAATTTTAAAAATGTACTTGATTTTATATGGCTATGGAAATTTGCAATGACATTTATTTCCTCACACTAAGATAAACTTTTAATAGTATCCTTTTCTTTTAATATGCCTAGCAATATGAAAGGTAACATTTTAATTTTCGTCCTGATGAAAGTCTATTGTGTTTCAGACTAATTGTGGCAAACAGATATTAAGTTATATTTATTCCTATCTAATTCATAAATTCATTGGCTATCAATTTTCTATTGCTGCACAATTCCCATACAACTTAGTCTATTAAAACAAAACAAAACAAAAATATTCAGTTCTTGCTTTTGTCCAGCTCTGGACAGGCATCTTAAGATCACAGAAAAATTCGCTCATGGATCTATAGTCATTTTGTTTAACTGGGATTTTCTGGTCTCAACTAACTTCAGTCACATCTGGAAGCTGGCTGTCGATCTGTTGAAGCATCTTAGTTATCTATTTGCAACAATAGCCCAAACTTGTTTCTATGGTAGCAGTTTTTGTTTTCTGCTTTTTGATGGAGTCTCTTCCATAGGGAAAGGCACTTTTCATTGCAGTATTAGCAAAGCTGCAAGACTTCCTTACTCCTCTAGTCAAAACCAACGCAACTAGATTCCTACCTTAAGGACTGAGATCTCTAGAAACAAATACAGGCCAAATGGAATTTCTTAGGAGTTTCCTCAATTTTCTCATTGACACCTAGGCAAATGATTGTGAGAAACTTAATCTTCCACTGTGTGTTATTTAATGATAAATATTAGCTTTTGATATTTATTATTAAAGCACAGAGATAAAATACAATGTCAATTGAATATTCCTCAGTATGTGAGAAAATATGTCTAGAGTTATGTCTCTAAAATTTGCAGCACTAATATACAGCCAATTCACATCTTTGAGTTAAAAACAAGTTAGGGAAGTTTTTGCTTCCAATATCTTTCCTTGCCCTGCTCCTTAGGTTCACCTATGTCTTGTAGGTAAAACCAAAACCGATGCTTCAAAACATGGCTGTGAGAATTCTTGAGAGCAAAGGTAATGCTTTACCTGAATAATTAAAATGCTATTTATTTCATTTATGGGGATGACATTAACAGAATGTACATTATCAGTTTTCTAATAACATAAAACATCTCTTCATCCTCATAAGCATGTACTATTTTAACAATTGTGACAGAGTGACACTATATTTCAAACACAGTTTTACCCAAAGCGAGACTTTACATCTCGAGATCCAAGGCTTAACTCCAGAGGGCGTCTTCTACTGCTATTACAGTGCACAAAAGATTGCATAAAAGTTCAGACAGCCTACTAGTCAATTTCAAATGCAAATCAAAAAATCATCCAATATTAGAGATAAATGGACACCGTGAAAGTGAGGTAAGCTCAACCAGGTGAAGAATTTATACCTGTGAATAGAATAATCAGGACAAATCCTCAAAATATTATATTAATATTCTACATTGTAGACATCTGACATTTCCATAGTCAATTTACTCTCCTGCTCTCCTGAAGATATTTCATACCATCTCTTCTGAGTTTCTCTCCATACCACCTTCACTATATGTTGGTGCTGTTTTCTAATGAGAATGTTGAAATAGATGCTTCTACTAGTTGTATTCTCTGAAAAGCATTTGCACCCATACCCTTTCCCAGATTTTTTTCTAACTACTTATAAATGAACTTTCCAGGACATCAATCCATATAAGGCCACTTGTTCCCAGATCTCATTTTCTTTGAATTATTTTGGGACATTTCTCAATCAATTTTCTATTCTTTCTTCTGTATCTTCAATCTTTCATTCTCTTCTAAAAGAAAAACACTGGGAAAAAAATGGCCATTTTTTTCTTCTCATCTTTAAGACATTTATTTTAAACTCACTTCTGTCAGTCATGACTTCTTGTTGCTTAAATCAAACGCCCACAGATTAACTTTAGACCCAATTTCCAGTTTCTTTCCTTCTGTATCCTACTATTCTCAATGTACTTACACTCTTGGGAACCACCTTATGAAAACTGTTGTGAACATTGTTAATGACCTCCGTAACAGCAAGTGAAATGACCACCCATCTGTACTTGTTCTAGTTACACTATTGACAGCATCCCACATGATCAATTATAAGTAATTTCTCCTCTCAGCTTCCATAAACTCATTTTGCTTTCTTTACCTTTCACTAAACATTCTATTTTGAAATAATTGTCATTTATTTGCAGTAGTAAAAAACAATAAAGAGATATCCTTTGCACACTTCAGTCAGTTTCCTCTAAAGTGTAACATTTTATAAATCAATGATGTAATATCACAGTCACTATATTCACATTGACATAAACGCAAAATAGAAAATTTTCATTACCAGTAAGTTTGTGTTGCTGTTTTAAAACCAAATTAACTCCCCTTTGGCCTCCAACCCATTCTTAACGCTTGGCAACAACTAATGTATGCTCTATTTCTATAATGTCTTTTTTAATGAATGACAAAATGGGATCATAAATTATGTGGACTTTTTAACCTATTGGTGTAACTTTTCTCATTGGGGCACATTTCCCTGGAGATTTAGGCAAATACAAGTATTACATTTATTAAGCATTTGTTTCTGTTTTTTAAAAAGCAATGTTCAATGATTCCATGTTGTGGATAACTACCATAGCTTGTATATAACCATTCATTTGAGTTGTATGACTTTTTACTATTATTACATATAATAATTAATATAGGCATATAGTAATTGTGTATTAATTTCTTATTGAGATATTCTAACAAGTTTATCGTGATGTCTCATAATTTTAATATATAGTTTCCTAACATGTTTTGTTCACATTCTATGTATCTTACTTGGTAAAATGTCTCCTCAAGCCTCCGAACCATTTTCTAACAAAATAGTTTGATGTTTCAGAGTTTATTTATTCTAAATGTGTATATTTGTTATTTCATTTGCAAATATTTTCCCTAAATGCTGCTTATTTTTTCACTTTCTTCTTTTTTCATTTTCATTTTCTTTTTCATTTTCACTTTCTTAACTAGGTCTTAAGCACAGTAAAATTTTTTAATTTTAATGAAATTCAGCTTATTGTCTTTATTACAGTTTGGGCTTTCGGTTTCAAGTCTAACAATTGCCTAGCTCTGGATAATGAAGATTCTCTGCATTTGTGTTATCTCTCTCTCTCTCTGTAAGTGTTATAGTTTGTATTTTAGTTTGTGGTCAATTGAGTTAAATTTTGTGTAAGATATGCAACTTACATCAAGGTTCTTTTTCTCCTTTTCTGTTTCTTTTTTCTCTATCCTTTTCTTCCCCTCCTGGTTATCCGATTGCTTCAGTACTATTTATTTGGAAATGTTGTCCTTTTCTCCAATTGTTATTACAGATTTGTCACAAATAAGTGGGGCCCTTTCATAGGGATCTATTTCTGGGTCCCTATTTTCCGCCACTGATCAGTGTGTATGCTTCTACCAATACCACCTAAGGCTTTATGAGTACAAATGTATAATAGTTTTTGAAATTAGCTAGATTTCCCCTTAAACCTTAATCTTTTCAAACTTATTTTATATACTTTTCTTTATTTGCGTACACATTTTAGGATGATCTTGTCTGTATCTACAAAAATTCATGTGAGAACATGACAGAAATTGGGACATATTTATGTGTCATTTTGGGGGAAAAGTTCATCTCTAACTTTTTTCAGTTTTCCAATCTATGCATATGTCTCTCCATTTACTTAATTTTTTTATTTTACCAGTGCTTTGTAATTTTAGAAGCATTTTCTGTATATCTTTTATAATATACCTAGCCATTTCCTTTTTGTTTGAGAGGCTGAAAAAGGCATTATATTTTTAAATTTCAGTTTCTGTGAGTCTGTTCTCAATACAGATAAATATGGTAGATGTTTCCATGGTTGTTTTATAGTCTGATCTTGTTAAGATCACATTGGTTCTAGGGGTTTTTTTTCCCCCTTCTTTCTTTCTTTTTTATTGGTTCTTTTTAAATATACATGACAATAGAACCCATTTTGATGTAATTATACAGCAGGGAATATATCTTTATTTTTTTTCAAAATGTAGATTCACATGATTCATATAATCTTACATATACGTAGGGTAATACTGTCTGTCTCATTCTACTCTTTCCTTCCCCCACCCCCTCCCATCCTATTTTCCTCTACACCATCCATACTTCCTACATTCTTTTCTTATACCCCTATAATCCCTCCCCACCCCGTTATGTATCAGTATCCACTGATCAGAGAAAACTTTCGACCTTTGGTTTTTTGGGCTTGGCTTATTTCACTTAGCATGATAGTCTCCAATTCCACCATTTACCAGCAATGCCATAATTTTATTTTTCTTTATGGCTGAGTAATATTCCATTGTGTATATATACCACAGTTTCTTTATCCATTCTTCAATTAAGGGCATCTAGGTTGGTTCCACAATCTAACTATTGTGAATTGAGCCACTATGAACATAGATGTGGCTGCATTCCTATACTTTGCTGATTTTAAGATCTTTCTGTATAAACTGAGGAATGGGATGGCTGTTTCTTTGCTAAGACTACTTGCTGAAACTCTATTTTTATTTGTTTCAGTCCTGTTTGTAAATGCTTCTTAAAACATTTTTGTGATGCCTGCTGAAAATATTCATCAGAGAATTCTAGTATCTCATCAGATAATTTTAAGCACATTGTTATTGTCATTTGTTATTAGTTTTTAATTTTTTTTTCATTCACCTTTAAAACTTTCTGGATCTTGGTGTAAAAATTCATGTTTTTTGAAATATGGAAATACGAGTCATTATGAGTCATGGATGTCATATAAGCATTCATTTAGCTGGATCCTCTGCCACTGCTCTAACAAGGAAGGAGAGAAGAGCTTGGGTGCTGCTTTGTTGGTCCAAGCAGAGAAACTAGGTTCCACACTCAGTCTCCATTGACACTCAAGCTTCAGAGAAGGTCACTTCATGATCACAGGCAGGAGGGGGAATTCTAGCTCGCAATGGGACTTCCACGGATGACGTGTATGTGTGACTGAACCATGTCCCACGTACATGTCATCCAGCAGAAATAAGACTATTTGGTTTTTATTTGTCCTTCCAGAACCATCCTATTCTCAAGAGACTGAGAGAGAATGCTGTCTTATGACACCCTGTGTAGAGTGGAAATTTGAACTTCACACATGGTCTGTGCGTCTGTGGGTGGGATGAGGACACAGTGTTTATTTATGATGTTTGGATACAGTAGTAGAACAGTTATTAAGAAAAAAATCTGTCTTGCTAGAGTTGTTCCTTTTCTAGATTTTATCCAGAAACAGAAAAACATTTATTGGGGCTATTCTTAGTCTATTTCCCTTGACATGTCAGCATGATGAGCTTTTCAATCAATCAGTCTAATGTAAAAGAGTCCATAAGAAAACCCAAAGTATTCACCAACATGCTGTTATTTAAATGACAAGATTTCAAATTGCAGACTACATTCTATCTTTCAGAGTATTAAGTTTGCATTATATGTTACACATAGGAACTTCAGGTGCATTTAGAGGAACAGGAATATACTCTATCTTCTACTTTCCTTCAACTCACTCATGACTCTTTTTAACATTCCTTACCAGCATGACTATCTGGGAGAAGACGATGCTAAAAACAATCTTCAAAAACAGTGAGGGAAATGCTTTTGAAACTCTATCTACATTCATGCAGACTGATAAACAGGGAATCAAGCATTAATCTAGTACTGAGAGTGAGATGCACATCTTCAGATAAATATGAAATTAGAATTTCTGAAATTTAGACATCTCTTTGATAATTTGGGGAGTATGTATTACAGTAAAAGCAAAAATAAATAAAAAATTGACATGTAAAAATTAATGTTTCCTTTTATGTTCATTTTTGATTTAAAAAATGTAAACAGGAATTAGATATTTTAAACAAAAATTAGCCTATGAGAAGATGGAGGGGAGATGGGAGAAGCAAAAAGATAACACATTACTTGCCTTGTTTGATTAGAGACTGATTAAACTCCGGCTTTGTTCAAAAAGAAAATACTTAAATAAAAGCATAGTCCAAGAAAAATAAAGTGAGATGTGTAATTTCATAAATAAGAGTGTTGAAAAAAGATGAGAAAAACATTGAGTTTAAAAAAGTAAAGGATGATTTAGAAGCTGGAGGTTGCCTGAAGAAATTGGGATAAATAGAAAATTAAAAATGTTAGCAATAAGAATTCTAAAAATCAATAGTTTAAGCATTACTACTATTTCTAAAGAAAACACTTTGTATTGTGTACTAAACTCATTAATTTATATATATAGATATATATATATTTTTATATATTATATTTATATATATACTTTATATATATAATTTAGATAGATAGATAGATATTACAGTAAAGGCTGCAATTCAATACAATATGACACTTTTTAAAATATGAAGGGCAAAGAGGCCTAGTGCCACACACCAAGTGTCACAAATAATAAGCAGAAGACATTTTATTTTTATACTAACTGGTTGGAAATAAAGCATATTTATTAATCAACATGTTTTACGTGTTAACATGTACCTGTATTTTCTTCCAATTTTTTTTCATTATTTTATGGTGAAGGACATGGAATATTACAAACCAAGTGACATTTTACCTATCTATAAACTGTTTCCCAAACCCTTTTCTAAAGGTAATTATTTTTCTGATGAATGGTTATACATCCCTTCTATGTTTTTATATTTGTAAAAATTACAAACAGGGCAGGAAGGACTTGAAGTAGAAAAGGTTAAGTTCTCATCTTTGCTCCTTCAATGACATAATAAATGTGTATAAATAAAATTCAAAGACTTAAAGACAGTAATTAGAGTTTTGAAAAAATTGATAAAAATAGGAAAAATGATCCATAATACACAAATGGAATATGGTACTTTGGATTAGCTAATAAGAGCAGAACATTAGAATCTGATAGAGGTTATGGATTGGTTTATTATTTATAACATTGAGTATGAGAAGCAAAGAGGTGAACTTGCTCTCTCTTTAGCCTGAGGGAGTAGGGTGAAGAAGTAGGACCGATATAAACACAAACTCTGCCCACACTCTAGCAACCCGGCTCAGTAATACAGCTGATTTAAATTCAGTGTACTATGTTAACAGAGTAAGCAGCAGTATGCCCCTGGCATCCCACCAATCACCCGTTCAGAAGAACACCCAAAACAACCACTTCTCAGCAAAATCTCATAAAGGTACCTAATATCTTTACTAGCAGTCACAGCAAATTCCTCACCTCTATGAGGTTACCGTAGTCACATTTCTCCCAATATAACCAAACAAATAGCCACTTTGTAGAAAAAAGGAAAGAGGTATGAACTCAAAGGGAAAGAACTTTTCCCCTCAAAAGAATTTAAATACAATTTGTTCTTCAATACCCATCCTTCCCTTCATTATAAGTTTGATTTTTAGTGTTTCATATAGTCCAAAGAAATATTTTTTTGGGGGATTGGGGCACCAGGGATTGAACCCAGGGGCACTTAACCACTGAGCCACATCCCCAGCACCCCCCCACACCTTTTTCTTTTTTCAATTAGAGACAGGGTCTCCCTGAGTTGCTTAGAGCCTCACTAAGTGGCTGAGGCAGGGTTTGAACTTGGGATCCTCCTGCGTCAGCCTCCTGAGTCATTGGGATTACAGGCATGCACCACTGTGACTGGATTATTCCAAACAAAATATTTTTTAAAATATCAGATTAAGATAAAAGTTCGTATAAGTTCCATCCATCCAGTCTACCTGATGAGGTCACGTGACTGAGTTTGGCAAACCGTCCTGTAGGAAGAGCCTGAGCTCTCAGTGGCCCAGAACCCCCACACCAGGCTGCTGCTCACCTCTACACTACAGGTGGGAAAGAAAGCAACTCTTACCTTGTTCCTTTCTCACATAATTTATGTATTTTTTTGTTTGTTTTTACAGCTAAATATAACCCTAATAAGTATGAGAATAATTTTAACTGATTACATCTGTCTCTACTGAGTTTAAAATGGTTGGTCTAAGATTAGTTTATTTTCCTATTTCCCAGTATATGGAGCATGTAAGAAAGCTCAGTGAGTTGACATAAACATAGAGAAAAATATTTGCTTTTCAGATTTACATATTTGTTTATACTTAGTATCAGGCTATCGAGAGCAATATACTTCTGTTTTTTCTTTCTGTTCTTATACTCATGAGCTGTGCAATTTGAGGTCAGCGACTGAAGAGTTGTTGAAACTACCACATGTAATATCGTAGAGGGAATCAAAAGTCCACCAAAAAGACAGAAAATGTGTTTTAAAATAGACATCACCAATTTATTTGTTTATGGCTAAATTCTCCTGAGCATGCAGTTTCTGTTTCTTTCCCCCTAATATATAGATCAAGCTTGAGATGTTTGTTGTCTCCGGGGAACACATTGTGAGGAATAAACAAACAGTTTTTTTCTCTTCAAAACTTGGTACTGTCCTTCACCTTCTATGTTCTTTGAAAGTTTGTCTCTCATTTAATCTATTTTATGGCACCTCAGTGCCCTACAGGAATCGTCCACAGTCCTATTTATCTTCTCTATGGAGGATTATTTTAAAGCCTAACTATTTAATAGTGACTAAATATAGTAGAGGGCATGTATTAGGACACTTTAAACAGACTTCTAGTTATTTTGGTGTAAAGGATGAAAATACTACTCTACATTTGATAGGTTGTATTATGTTATTATGTCCTCAAGCCTTTTAAGATTATTCATCAAAAGAGTATTTTTAAAACATGACACTATGTGGAATATATTTTGTTAAATTTATGCCAGCATTTCAAGTTCTATTAAAATCGGTTCTCCTTAAAGATGATCAAAAAGAGAGGTGGGGAGATATTTAAATGGAAAAATGTAATAAATCTACTTTGATAAGTGCATCAATAGACCTGTCCCTAGGTGATATTATTTCTTTAAAATAGACATAAAAAATCTCAAAAAAGAGGTGAACAGGAAAAGAATTTGTGATGGGTGCGACATTAAGAACAACCCATAATATTAGACTTTTGAAAGACCAAGAAGGTTCAGAAGGCTGTTAGGCCAGAGCAGAAGGTAGCATAACAAAGAGACTTGAGAAATTGCAGTATATCCTAAGAGGTTGTTTGAAGAAATCTTAGTGTGCCTAGAGGAAAGTCTTCCCAGTAAGTATACCTATAGGAAGACTTACCAAAGGAAGAAATTAAATATCATATTTTGAATTGATTTGTTAAGAATTGCAAATTTTACCCCAAGAACTCCTTGTGAAGGAAAACTCACATGGTTGCATTTACATTAGGAAACACTACCCTGGAATCACTAGAGAAATGGTGGGAGACGAACAATACCATTAATAATGAGGACATTAATTAAATGGAGTGCAGGAAAATCATAGACAACATGTAAAATGCAAAGATCGTGCAATACATATGACATTGATTAGACGACGGAGTGATATCAAGCAATATACCAGCTCGGGTGACTTTGTCAGTCTAGTCTATTTTGATGAGAAACTGTTGAGTTTTCATTGGCATTTCTGAGTGTACGTATGGGACAAATAGGTAAACACATTAAATAGAGGATTGATGCTCATTAGGATATATGGACATTTGCAGCTTAAAATGAGAAAAATATTTTAAGTGGGAATATTATAAAGCATTACATGGGTATACAACATGCACCCAGTATTACAAGAACATTTATAAAAAATTAGAAAAAAAATAGATATTATACCAGAAATAAATGTTTGAAGTATCACTCCTGAACACCAAAAAATTGTATGGTTATATCTGCTATGAATGCTGGGAATCCTTTCTTGTCTCTAATAATTTCCAGGACCTGCATTTATCTAAAGAGACTTGAGTCAAGTTTTTAAATGAATGCACTTGTTGAGGGAGACTCAGCACTGTAGTGTCTCTAATTTTTTATCAAAACCAAAAGTATCATATTTTACATGGCACAACCAGGAGACATGAACCATAAAGTAATCTGAACAGGGAAAATTTAATGTAATTACTTGTAGTAAAAAGAATAAAACAACTAGGGATTGATTATTAAGAAATTAGAGAGCTCCAAAGAGTATAGAGGTCCTCCAGAGTAGGTGCAACATAAAGGCCTGACATAACACTCAAGGAAGAATTACCTTTTCCCCATCAAGGTTGAAGCCTAGGCCTGCCAGAGAGAACTTGGCTATGGATGATGGGTTGGCAGAGAAGTTGCTGTGGTGACTCACCAGGGAAATCCTGCAAAAATGTGTGTCCTCCAGAGTGCGGAGAAGCTGTGCACTGGCAGTGCTACTCAGCCACCTAAGAGGCTGTCTGGGGAGACAGCAGGTATCAAGTAGTGCTGACCATGGTGCACGGCACGCCTTGGATATGGAAGCAGCTCTCTGTTGTGCATGATCAGGGTGGTGAAGAAGCCAGCTGCTTTGGAGAACTGAGGCACTGTAGCATTACCACTGCAAAAGACATGCCATCTTTGCTCTCAGAGTGTCTCATTTTATAATTAAAAGATGCACAGATCAGTTCTGAGAATCAAAAGCAAATATACTCACATTTAAGGTGGCTGCTGTCTCCCTAACAGTGAGAGGAAACTAATCATCCAGGAGCTCCCACGAGACCAATCAATTGTGGGGAAAATGGGAACACTATGGTTTGCTGAGTCATCTGAATATACTGTACAGCTTGAAGAAAGGATGATATGCAAAAAGGAAGTGGCGTTTGTATCATCAAGAAAGAAGTTAAAGAGCCAAGCATGGTGGTGCACACCTGTAAACCCAGTGGCTCAGGAGGCTGGGGCAGGAGGATAGTGACTCTATGCAAGGCCCTAAGCAACTCAGTGAGACCCTGTCTCTAATAAAAATATAAAAAAAGAACTGGGAATGTGGCTCAATGGTTAAGTGTCCCTGAGTTAAATCCCGAGTGCCAAAAAAAAAAAAAAAGAAAGAAGCAAAGATACAAGTAGGATGCCACCCTAATATAATAGGACCTAATGAAGAAAGAAGAGGTAAATAATAATAAAACACACATTTAAGGAACTTGCATAATCAAGAAAATGTCATATTATAAAATTTAATGCCATCAATTAATAGCTGTGGAAGTAAGAAGAGACCTAAAATAGTTTTAATATAAGATAAGCAGATAGTATTTCCATAAATACCAACAATAAATACAGAACTTAAAATAGATACAGATTCAAAAACTGAATGAGAATAATTGCCCAAATCTTGAATTAAAATTGCCTAAACTTTCTTGAAAGTCATAAAATAGCATTAAGATAAAAGATACTGTAGTCCTAAAGAGACATTTCATGCAGTATAAAACAAATTCAGAATAGAATATTTTGAATTAAGGAAATCATTCTACTAATTATCTGTAAGTATAAAAGTATATAAATAAGTTATATTAATACAGTCATTAAATGTTAATGATAATGAGATTAGGAACAACATTATGAGTGTGAGCAATTAGTATATAACATTTTTCAAATTAGTGGAGAAAGATGTGGATAATAAATAAAGTTAAGGAAATCAATCCTATAAAATTAATTTATATTTCTACTTCAAAATATCTCTATGAAGCAAAATATAACTTGCAAAACAATAAAACATAATGTGAACAAATATTACAAGTTATTTAGGAGTAAGGAAAGTCCCTTTAAGTAGGAGATATAGATATCATAAAATAGGCCACATTAGAGAAAACAAAAACACAATCCGAAGCTTGAAATCCTTCAGTATATATTTTCAAGTAAGAGTCAAGCAAGATATCAAATTACAAAAGAATAATTTGAAAACATTCAATTGCTTTGACATTTAGAAATGCAAACTAATTAAAGGAAAGTAACTGAAGTAGATACATTAATTTTAGAAAAAGCAGAATTCAAAGGAATGAAAATTCATTAAGAATGAAGATAAAATGTAATGATAAATCATTTCTCCTTCTTTAGGATATAAAGGTCTAAAACTTGTATGCATTAGCAGCATTGTGTATACATACTCAAGGAAAACTAATAGAACTGCAAGGAGAAATCTCCAAATGTAATTGAGGAGTTTGCCTCTCTTCTTTCAATAAATGAAAAGCACACAGAAAACCCGTAAGGATATAGATGGCCCGAAGAGCATTTTCAGTCCACTTGATCTAACTGGCATTTGTAGGGTTTCTCCATCCAGTATCATTCCTCTCCAGCTCCCATAACACATTTAATATGATAGACCACCTTCCGGGCTGGAAAACACACCCTAACAAATGTAACAGACTAGATATCAAGCAAAAAGTGTCCTCAGACCATGAGGGAATTAAACTTGAAATCAAATAACAGAAAGACAACTGGGAAATTCCCAAATATTAGGAACTAAAGGCATACTTCTACATTTCCAGTGATCAAAAATGTCACCTCCAGATAATAAAAATGAACATTTTGAGCTACATGAAAATAAGACTAAAAAAAACCTTAATAACAAGATTATAGTAAAAGAAATATCTAAATAAGAATTTATAAAATTTAATGCATATTTTAGAGGAAAATTTAATAAATATAAACAAAATAAAAATAAAATAAAAATATAAACTTTCATTACATAAAACCTGAGGAAGAAGAGCCAATTTACATGAAAGCAGGCAGAAAAAATGAAATAAAAATGGGAAATAAAAAGTGAAACCAAAAAATCGATGGAGAAATTAGCAATACTAAAGGCAATTTATTTGAAAAGATAGGAAGAGAGAAGACAGAGCATAAATTATCAATATCCAACATAAAAGAGAGGTCATCCCTGCTAATATTACTAATCTCAGACATCAAAAACATAATAAATGGATCCAATAACAAATGCATGATTACTTACATGAATTGGATAATTCAAAAGCACTAACCTTCACATCTCACAAATAGAACAGATTCCATTTACACAACTGGTTTCTAACTACATTAATTTTACTTTTTGGATAAAAGCACCACATATTAGTCATCAATTGAAATTATATAAACTGTCTTTAATGTGACATTTTGAAAGCACATTGTATTATTGCTTCCAGCAATGTCATAACTGAGACTTCAATAGACAATTCCCTTGTGTTGGAATCCTATCTAATCCAGTAGAGCAGAGCACACAGTAAAACAATTAAATATAGTTTTATAACTTGAAAGACATAAACCTCTAAAGCTCACAAAGGGAGAATTGATAACATAATTAGTACATATCTATTAAAAATTTAGTAAAAAATTTAAAAACTTCTAAAAAATTGCACTGAGATATTTTCATCATAGCTCCAAATATTTAAAAAGAAATGAAAAATCTCTTTTGGTATGTATAAGCAGAAGGAATACTCGGCTTTTAATGGACTATGATTGGATTGCATCAAACTGAAGAATTTTCTTGTTGAAAATATCAAAATTAATTGAATGGGTACTTTAATTACATCTAAAATTTCCCTTTTGTCATGTAATATACTCATGTTTATGTTATTTTTCTCATGGTACTCAAAATTCCAGAAACTGCAAGAAATTGAAGGGAATGTGCTGGTAGTAGTTTCTTTTATTTATTTATTTTTAAAATTCTTCTCTTTTTTCAGTAAATCCAGACATCAGGAGAAAAATGAATACTGCAAATATGCATGATAACTAAGTTGGCCCCTTTCAACAAATTTCACTGGTGTCTTTGCTTACATTCATTTGATTTATGACGTACATTCAAACATGAAAGCAGATGTTATTTATAAAACTGAGAGATTTTATCTCAGGAAAACATTGCCCGCTCTCTCCATTGTCCCAGCTGACACTCTGTTATTAAGAAGGAAGCATATCGTGCATGTTATATGAGAAACTAGGTATGTCTACGTATATTGAGTTATCAATTATTATGTCTCATAATACGTTTTCGGTGAAACTTCAGAAAATTGTATTTAAATATTATTCAAGTTGAATAAATATTTTGATTAATAATGGTAGTAGTGAAAATTTTAGACTAGGTAATAACATTTAACAGTTAATGCTTAATAAATGTTGTTTTTGATAACTTACATATAGTAACTTAATCACTGTTATCATTAAACCATTACCTAAGTATTCTTATTATACTCATTTTACATAAACTAAGAAAGATAGATGTTAGATAATTTACACAGATAGTTCAGTACATAGACTCATTCCATAGCTAATGCAGTTGAATTGTGGATGAAATAAGCATACTTTCAACCAATTTGAATGATTTTACCATGTTGTACATCTTTTTGTTGCATGTATTTTTGTATTCAATATACATCATCAGTCAGAAACTTCTGGTCACATCTTATGAAAAAAACAGATGTATGTTTTATTGTCATTGTTTGGATATGTAATGTCCCCTCAAAGCTCCTGGTAATGCAGGAATATCCACAGGCAAATGGTTAGATTATGAGAGCTGTAATGTAATCAATCCATTCAGGTTACTCAGTGGTATTTGTAAGCAGGCAAGTCCTAGCTGGAGGAGGTGGGTCACTGGACCCTGCCCTGGAAGGGTGATTTTTCCCTGTGAACTGGTCCCCCTCAACACTCCTTTGCTTCTTGACTCTGCCATAAGCTGAGAAGTTTTCCCTTTACTGGGCCTTTTCCCTATGATATGCTGACTCATGTTGGGTCCAGAGTGATGGAATTGACCATCTATGGACTGAGACCTCTGAACCCTGTCAGTCCCAAAAAATTTTTTCTTCTTTAAATTGTTCTTGTTAGATATTTTGGTCACCATGATGCAAAAAACGACTAAAATAAATATATTCATTTTTAAATCAGTATAATTTAAGTCATACTTTTAATGTCAGAGGAGATTGCATCATAAAATCTGGGATGTGGAATAGCAACTAACTCAAGGTATCTGCCTTTTATGTTTCTCCCAGTCTTCTGGACAAGTATGCATTACAAGGACATAGCTGAAGGTGCAGGTTCATACACTAAAATTATAATCATGGCACAATTTGAAAAGTGTCCATTGAATGATTTCATAATTTGTCTTACCCAAATAATAGTTAATTTGATAATGGCTTCATGTCTTTTTTTTTTTTTTGGTGAAGCAATTAATCATAGGAAATCTATCTTTAAAATGATATTGTCTGAAGAAATTTTACATTCATTTTGAACCCTGATATTTTATGTCTTTGCATAAATAAGAAAAATATTTTAAAATTGGTACATTGTGTTTCCCATATGGTGATATTACAGTAAGCCCTTCAATAGATGAATGGATAAAGAAATTGTGATATATATACACAATGAAATATTATTCAGACATAAAGAATAATAAAATTATGGCATTTGCAGGTCAATGGATGGAATTGGAGAAAATCATGTTAAGTAAAATAAGTCAATCCCCAAAAACCAAAGGCCAAATGATTTCTCTTATAAGTGGTTGATGACACATAGGGGGTCGAGGGAGGTACGGGAAGAATGGAGAAGGGATGGATTGTATAGAGGAAAATGAGGGGTGGGGCGGGGGTGGGGAAGGAAAGATAATAGAATGGCTTCATGTCTTGATGTTACTATAATTGCACATCTGAGACTGAGCATTTAAAAAAAACAGAAATTTATTTGTCAGTATTGGAGGTTGAGAAGTTCAAGGTTGAGGTACTTCTGGGTTCTATCTTGTGAGGGGGCATCCTTCAAGAGTGGGAATGCCATGTGGTTACATGTTAGGACATGGAAGAGCAAGACAGTCAAAGGCTTCATGGAGTCTCATTCATAAGGGCCTTAATCCCATTTAGGAGGGAGGATCCCTCAGGGCATAATCCCCTGTTTAATTCAAAGGCCCTACCTCTTAGTAATATCACATTGGCAATGTTTGAATTTTGGAGGTGACACATTCAAAAACAGTGATTCTCAAGTGAATTTAGGAATTTAGGAATACTTTCCAAGGTTCCCATGGAAAGAACATGCTAGGTATGTAAGAAAGAGTTAATTGTAACACAGGTAAGTGATTACACAATTCTTACTTGGCTAAAAAGGCAGGAAAGGATGCTGAGATTAAGCCATCATGGATAGCCATAGAAGCAATTACCCTGCCTAGGTTATGGGAAAAAGAATATAGGAGGAGGAATTCATAAGACACAGGGACACTTGCAGGGCAAGGGCTTGTACTTTGGGGCTTGGAAATAACCACCATACTGATACCTGTGTCCACACCTGTGAAGAATAATGAAGCTGATGCTCTGACTGTTCAGGGTTGGAGGGTTTTTCCATACACAGATCATTTTTCAGAAATTTGGTTTTCTGTTCCCTCTTCAAATTTATACCCAAAGGCACAATCCCAATCAAGTAATCCCCTTAATCCTTGTCATCCTGTGTCATAGGGGCATTTCCAATTTCCAATTTAATTAAACAGCTGCTATATACACTAGTAATAAAACACCTACATGAAGAGAGACAAAAATTGGTATAAGGGAGATAAAATAAATTAGTCAAGTTAATTATTAGAAAGATAAAGAAAAAAATTCAAATTGACTATTAAGCCACAGAAATAGAAAGAATTCTAATTTTCAATTTATTTTCCAAATACATTTTAGTAGCTACTTTATTAAGATATGATTCAAAGACTGTAAAATTTGCCCTCTTAAAATAATAATGCAGAGGTTTCATGTCAGTCATGTCAGCCTCGGCACTATCAAATTTTGGAATATTTTAGCACCTCTTACCCACTAGCAGTCACTACCCATGCACTCTATTATCTAGACTTAAGTATCTTGAATATTTCATAAAAATGAAATCACACTGTATGTGTTTTCTCCACAAAATATGTTCATTTCAGTTGTGACTGAAAGCACCATTTATTTGTAGCATTTAACACCAGAAGATATTGCCTCTCTCAGCATTGTAATGTAGACTTCAATACAAAATTCTACTGTTTTGAAAGTCTAACTACTTCACTATGATGGAGTATAATTGAATTTAATTATCAACCTATGGTGGTCGATTTGTTGTAAGATGAGTTCCCTAGGCAGAGAGAAATTTGAAAGGAATACCACTATAATGAATACTCTGTAATAAGTTCCTAAATGATATTATTAGTACAAATATTAAGGAAAGGACTCAGAAACAAATATTTTTTTCAAATCTTAGTGTTGACCAAACCCAAAGAGAAGGCAAAAGATGGCACATGAATATCCATGGATAAAGAGCAGTGTAGATAAATGAAGAGAATAATGTGGATGTTCCAATGAATATTATCTAGCAAATCATCATAGTGCCAGGGTTTTAAATGTAGAGATAAAACATTCTGTACTTTCCTTCTTTCCTCCCTTCCTCTTTTTCTTTCTTCCTCCTTTTCCCTTCCCTTCCTTTCCTTTCCCTTCCCTTCTCTTTAAAATGAGGATTGAGCTCAGGGTCACTCTACCACTGAGTGAGCTACCTTCATGGCCCTTCATATTTTATTTTGGGTCAAGATCTCACCAAGCTGACCTTGAACTTGTTATCCTTCTGTCTCAGTCTCCCAAGCAGTTGGGATTATAGATCCCTGCCTTTTCTTATGTACATATTTATAAATATTATTTCACACAATTTTATTTTTTCATACCTGTGGTATACACCATTCCACAACCATTCCAAAACTACAAGGAGTAGTTTTCTCCACTCATAAGTATACTCACAAGAACTGTTTATGCTACCTCAAATAGATCTAGTGTACCCATTACTGTGCATTATTACATCCATGGAAAATTTAGATTTTACTTATCAGTTCTTTGATTGACTCACGCAATTTTCATGAGAAAACTCCTTTTCCTGTCTCATCTAACAGGTGAGAATCTCTTTAATGGGAATAACTGGCAAAGAATTGCTGATTATTAAGGTATTTGTATTTGTATTTTAATTATGATAGTACTGTCAATTTGGTCCACAGAATAGCTGTAGCAGTTTTTATTCTATCCAACAATCCAAGAGAGTGCTTATTTCAATCAAAATAGTGCTTTATGATAGTTCCTTCTTATTGTCATTATCTGTCAGTTTGATTGTAAAATGGTTTAGTTCTTCTTAACTTTAACTCAACAGGTTGTTAATATATTTAACCATCTTTTTATGTATTTATTTTTTTATGGCACTAGGGTCTTGTACAGGCTAGGCAAACATTCTATCACTTAGCTACATTGCCAGCTATGATCATCTTTTTAAATAAATATCTATTCAATTATTTCATTTGTAAGCAAAGAACTTATGCCCACACATATTGCAGAGTTTGATATAAAACAATGTGTTATGTTTTGGACATGAGGTGTCCCCCAAAACTCCTGTATTAAGGCAGAATTTGAAATGATTAGATAATGAGAGCTGTAGCCTAATCAGTCCATAATCTGGGCTAACTGGGTGGTAACTATAAGCACTATAACTATAAATATAAGGTGGTTCATGAATGGAGGAATTTAGGTTACTGGGGGCATGCCAAGGGGATTTAGCATGTCCCCTTGGTTCCTCCATTTCTCTGCTTCTTAGCTGTAATGAGCTGAGTAACTATCATCAACCACCATGATGTTTGACCTCATCTTGGGACCAAAGCAATAGAGTTGAATGACCATGGAATGAAACCAGTGAAACCATGAGCCCAAAATAAACTTTTTCTCTTATAAGTGTTCTTATCAGATATATTGGTCCAAGGGATGAAAAGATGTTTAACACAGTGAAATTAAAACCAGAAAAAAAACACACTGCACAAGGATCTTAACAATTCTAATTAAATGTGAGATATAAAATCAACAAAAGAAGTATATTTGTCAGTGATCTCTAGGAAAGCAGAATTATAGGATGCATACATATATAAGAGATTTATTATGGGACTTGACCAATATGATTAAGGCAGACAAAAAATCTCATGATCTACTATCTGCAGGCTAGAGACCCAGGAAAACCAGTTGTGTAATTCTGCCTGAATCTAAAGACCTAGAAACTAAGAGTTTGGAAGGATGTTCCAACTCAAGAAGTTGAAAGTTCTTGAAAGCTATTTGTTCTACCCTTGTTCTCAACAGACTGGACGGGCATTGGAAGGGCTAATCTTTACTCAGTTTTCTGATTCAAGTACTAATCTCTTCCAGAAACATCCTAGCAGACACACCCAGAAAAGTGTTTTACCAGGTTAAGTTCCTGGCCAGAAAAGATCGCACAAGCTAAGGAATGCAGGCAGTCTCTAAATGCACTCACATGCATTAAGTCTTAACACAGTTTAAAATCATGTCCTCTATTTGGGATTCAGTGTTTTCCTCACTATAGGTCAAGTGCTAGATGCCATTATTTTCTCCTATTACACTGCAGAGGAAAAAGTTAAATCACTTGCTCAACATTATAGGTTATAGCTATCAAAATTATATTTTGCATACAGTCTGATTCCAAGGCATGATTCTTCCGTAATTAGGAGAAATGACAAATCAAACCTAAAAACTAATACAAAACCCAGAATAATTATCAGTAAGAATGTATAGAAACTTAAGGCTTTTCAGTGAGAACACAAAGAACCTAAGACCTTGAAATCAGTGATGATTACCATATATCTATAATTGTAATATATGTCATTTTCTTTTTCTTCTTGACAATAGCTTCTGAAAAAATAGTTATTGAACATTATTATTACCAAAGTATTTGCCTTAGAGCATATCCAAAGGAATAATTTATCTGAATATGTGCCATATACTGAAATTTCAACATTCAAAAGGAATATTAAGATGTTATAAAACATACCTTCAGGGGTACATAATATGAAAAATACTCAGTGAAAATCTTTTATTAATTCTCTGGAACTCGATTCTTCAAAATCAAGGCAAAATTAAAATATGATGTATTTTCTTGAAGTTAATTTTACTATATTGGCAAAAAGCAAACCAAATATTAAGAAAAAAAGGAAAATTTTAAATGCATTATCCTAACCAAATTAGTCATTATTGATATAAAATGCCTAAACATTAAAAATTTCAGTGATAACTGTAGTGTTAACCATTATTTAAATTTTATTATGTCATTTAAAAAAGATTCTTCTATAGCATTTTTGTGTTCACACATAGAAACTGGAATAAAATATATGGACAACATATGCAAATTAAATATTCATTTTAAAATTTAACAATTTTGACAGTTTTATATTTTATTGGTGAACAGTAACATTTTCTCTTAAATGCTTATTGCCTTTATACTTGACTGATAGTATATAGATTATAACTAATAGCTATCAATATGTGCATGTGTATATAATATTCATATGAATGTGTGACACATACATTTCTACTGTAAGTACATATATGCACATGTATATAAACTAACAATTATTCCTTTCTTTAATTCGCAAAGCAAAATTGGTGTATCATAGAAAATTTAAGATTTTCAAGAAATTAAACTAATTATTTAAAAACATGCCAAATTCACCTCTACACAAGCTGAAATACAAGGGGCCATATTAGTTATTCAGATTAAAAACACACATGGAACATTAAGCTCCTCAGAAGAGACCCATGAAAAAAGAACACCTAAAGGAATTCAAGAATTTCCCATTTCTGTCTAGAGAAGGTTTGTAGGCCACAATTCAGGCAGAAGGAACCAGATGGAAGACGTAGTCTTCATGAGCTGAGAAGACACTGGTGGAATGTGAGGCTAAATTTTATTTTGCTTTATTTTTAATTCATGCATTATAGTTGTACATAATGGAATTTGTCATTATGTATTTGTGCATGTACACAATATGCAATATAATTTGACCAAGGTTATTCCAGCATTTCCTCTTTCCCTCCCTTCTTCCATCCCACTGGTTCCTTTCCTCCACTCATCTCCCTTCAATTTTCATGAAGTCCACCTCTACCTTTCTTTCCTTTTTTCTTCTCTAGCTTCCACATGTGACAGAAAATACTTGACCCTTGACCTTCTGAGTTTGGCTTATTTTACTTAACACAACATTCCCAAGTTTCACTCACTTTCCTGCAAATGGCAAAATTTCCTTTTTCTTCTTGGATGAATAAAACTCTTTTGTGCACAATTACCACATTTTTGTTATTTATTCATATGGTGATGAACACATAGACTTGTTCCATGGTTTGGCTATTGTATATAGTGCTCCTATAACCATGGGAATGCATGTATCGCTGTGATATGACTTTAATTATTCAGGATAAATACTGAAGAGTTGTATAGCTGGGTCATTGGGTGTTTCCATTCCTAGTCTTTTTTGGGGGTCAGCACATGCTGGGAATTGAACTCAGGGGTATTCAACCACTGAACCACATCCCCAACCTTATTTTGTACCAATCCTATTTTGTATTTTATTTAGGGATAGGGTCTCACTGAGTTCTTAGCACCTCGCTATTGCTGAGGCTAGCTTTGAACTTGCAATCCTCCTGCCACAGCCTCTGGAGCCACTGCAATTAGGGGTGTGTGCCACCGTACCTGGCCCATTCCTAGTCTTTTGAGAGAACTTCATTCTGATTTCCATAGTGGTTATGCTAATTTACAATCTTACCAACGGTGTAAAAATGTTCCTTTTCCTCCACTTGCTCTCCAGTATTTATTATTAATTGTTTTCTTGATGGCTGCCATTGTGACATGAGTGAGATGAGATTTGAGTGTAGTTTAGATTTGCATTTCCCTAATTACTAATGATGTTGAACATTTTTCCATATTTGTTGAGCCTGAGTCCTGCAGAAGAGAGGGCTGCATATAGATAGAGCTCCAGATATCTGCAAGGGCTCTACTCAATTCTTCAACTGAGAACAGAGTAGGATCAGGGTATATGAGGAAATTACCCAGGAAAGTGCAAATAATACCCCCAAAGGAGGAAAGTGAAAGACAATTCTCATACATTTCTGAAAATTGACTTGTGTTCTGACATGGGAAACTAATGTCCAATTGTCATGGAAGATTCTATAGAAACCTATGTCTCGGTGGAAGAGCGATATCTGCTTTGATCCCCACTCCGTGAAAAAAAAAAACAAGAATTCCAGTCATACAAAGAAGGAAAGAAAAAATAAAACCAATAATAATAAGGAACAGTCAATATGTATGGATCTGGAAATCACATGAATGCTAAAGTAAGGAAATAAGGGCATTATACATTATTATAGTAATAATATATATGTTCACAAGGAAAGATAAAGTTAAAGGAAAGGAAAACACACATGCAAATTTCTTACATTCTCAGCTCTGAGATTCCCTTACTATGTCAATTCTATTCATTAGTTAGTATTATTTTTCAAGTATTTTCTGGGGAGAAAAATCTCTTGAAAAGGGTGATACAGCTTCTCAGATGCCTCCCTTGTATCCTCCTCAATCTCCAGCACTTCTTTTTCCAATGCACTGTCACTATTTCTTATAATTATGATGTTCTGACTTCTTAATAGAGGGATATCTATATTTATGCCCCCTAAAATACTCAGGATCTTTTATTAGATCTGTGGTAACCACAAATATTTCAACAAATTCATCCATCTGAAGGACTTATGCAAAGAATCCATTTTCATCATCAATTTTTGGGGAAAAATGAAATGAAAATCAAGGAAGCACACAAATTTATAAACAGAGCCAAGTGTTTTTATGCAAACAAAATTTCCGAGTGCAAGTAGGTAGTCAAAAGTGCTAAATCTACAGTTATTATTAGGTGCTTTCCTAGCTTTAGCAAACAGCAGGTATTTATGTTGAGCTCTGATGTTCTGTTTTACATAATTGCTTAGCAGGCTTACTCTGTTTTTTTTCCATAAATCTATAGCAGTATTTTCTAAATTTGTTTTTGACAGAGTACTTATCACACATAATTAGTCATACACTTCAACATGACATAGGGAGGTTTAAATAAGTCTAGTTTCTTCACAATGCCCAGAAAAGTATTTTGCAAAACAAAAAGGAAATACAGACATATACATCCAAAAAAGAGAGCTTACTGTAAGAATATTTAAGATATTCCAAAAGCAGAGAAAGATGACATGAGGAATCTGCATGAGATCTTCCCAAAGACCATGCTGAATGGTAAATGCATTTGACTTTTTAACTTTTTCACAGAATACATGATAGTTAAAAGCAACAATAATCATAGCATATTGTTAAGCTTTCAACATAGAGTTAAAAAATAATTAAATGAACAGGGACCTCAAATGAGGAAATAAAAATTTATTATTGTAAGGCTTTTAACCTAAATATGAGGTAGTTTTATCACATTTGAATATAGATTCTGATAAGTAAAATATGTATATTATATATCCTAAGGAAATCAGTGACATAAAAATTACAGCTATAAGCCCAAGAAGAACATAAAATGGAATAAAATGTTCAAATCAAAATAAGGTAGAAATAAGGGGAAAACATAGAATAATAAAAATAATTAAAAATGAAATAGCAAGATGGAAATGAAAGCCATATCTAGTGAAAATATATCTCTAAATACCTACATTAGAAAATAAGAAAGTTATTGAAGCTCAGCTTTCACACTAAGAAGAGAAAATAAAATCTGAGGCAAACAACACAAGGAGATAATTAGGAACAAAGTGAAATTGTCGATATGCAAACAAAAAATAATGAAAATTAAGTAAGTCAAAAACTGATTCTTTCAGAAGAAAAATGAAATTTATTAACCCATAACCATACTAATAAGTAAATAAGAAAGCATTAGAAGTTACAAATTTGAGCAATGAGATAAGATCATTACAGATGTATAGTTATTAAAATTATAAAGGGATGCTATGAATGCTTTTATGTTAATGTACCAAACAATCCAGGACTTTAGATATTAGATATTTGTTAGATATTAGATATTATATTAGATATTAGATATCTATTCAATATTAGATGTCCCCCAAGAGCTTATATGTGAGAAAATAGGTTTAGAGGTGAAATGATTGAGTTTGAGATCCTTAACTGAGTGGTAACTGTAGGCAGCAGGAGGTGGGTCCCTGGGGTACTGCTTTTGGTATATATTTTGTCTGAGTTAAAGGAGAGCTCTCTCTCTCTCTCTCTCTCTCTCTCTCTCTCTCTCTCTCTTCCCCCACTCCCTTGTGATGTCTTGAGCTTCTTTCCGCCATACTCTTCCTTCCACCCTGATATTTATTCTGCCTCACCTCAAGCCCAGAGGAATGGAGTCAGGTGTCAATGAACTAAGACTTCTGAAACTGTGAGCCCCCAAATAAACATTTCCTCCTCTAAAATTGTTCTTGTCAAATCTTTTATTCAGTGCAGCGACACAGCTCACTAAAACACAGGTAAAATAGACAAATTCCTTAAGTGAAAATAATAATCTGCTATAGCTTAATCTGAAGGATCTGTAAAACTTTATATCTTTTTTCAAAGCAGTGAGTTTGTAATCATCACAAAGAAAACTCTAAATGTACATGACTTTGTCAATAAATTCTATTCAATATTGTGGAGAAACATTGCCAATCCTACATAAACTTTCCCATCAAATCAAAAGGAATACGCCCCAACTCTTTCTGTGAATCCAACCACAATTACGACTCTTTTAAACCTGGGTAAATATTTCCCAAGACAGAAAAATAGCAGCCCAATCTCCTGCACAATATGTACAAATATTTATTTAAATATTTTAGAAAATTAATTCCAATAAAATATCATAGATAAGTATATTTATATCCATTTTAATAAGTACAAGGAAAATACTTGAAAGAATTTATTATCTATCCAGAAAAGAAACTAGTCTCAATAAGCAAGGGACTGAAGTGAACTTCTTCAACTTCATAAAAGGAATTGATAAACCTTGGAAGTTAACATGAAACTTAAGTGTGAAAGAATGCATGATTTTCCACTAAAATCAGGGGCAATGTAAGAATTTACCTAATAACCATATATAGTTAACATTTTACTAGACTTGTAACTAGTGTAATAGGTTAAGAAAAAGATAAGAAAGGCTTTTGATTTGGAATAAGAAAATACTGTCATTATTCACAAATGGCATGGAGAATATAAAAAGTTATTAGATCTATTTCTAGATAGTCATGGTAATTTACAAAAATTCATTGCATTTTCAAACTAGCAAGAATTAAAAATATTTTTAATATAATGAAATTTTTAAAATACAAAATATCAAATCAGGGATAAGTTGACAAGAATAACATCTGTACATTGGAACACTACAAAGTAGTGCTGAAATAAATTAAAGAAACCTGCATTATTAGAGAGCTCTATTATGCTTTTATATATTGCAAAACTCGATTCAACCCCAAATTGATTTTTAAAGTCAACCCAAGTTTCTTAAAATGTAGGAATCTGCCAGCTTTGTTTCTTGCATTTCTCACAACTTCCTCCAGTTTCTCTTTTCAAGGAGAGACAAATGTAATATGGAAAATTGTAATTTGTGGTGATTTTAAGGCACTTAAATAACTTCTTTAAAAATTACTCGTAAGAATTAGCTAAACAACACTACAAAAGGCAATCCAGCAGTCACTGTCATTCTTAGCCCTGAAAAAACTTAAAAAAATAAAAAATAAAAAAATAAAGTCAACCCAAATTCTCAAATAAATAATAACAACCTAATTATAAAACTTATGTAGGAGAGCAAATTATCTAGATAGTAGAAACAACTTTATAAAAGCAATAATAAAATAAGTGTTGTTTTGTTTACTTTCATTGGGGATTGACTCCAGGGACCTCTACCACTGAGCTACACTCCCACTCCCTTTTCTTTTTCATTTTGAGTTGGTGAGGCTGGCCTGGAACTTGCCATTCCCTTCAATCAGTCTCTCAAGTTGCTGAAATTACAGGTGTGCACCACTGTGCCTGGCTAAACCTATGAAACTTTTGGTAGAAAACATAGCAGAAAATATTAGTGAAATTAAATTTAGCAAATATTTCAAAATCTGACTTAAAACTATGGAAGGAGTTTATAATTTCATAATAATTTAAAATGAAAATATATGACGATATGATTATGAAATTGAATATGTAAGCCAGGTACAGGCACACACCTGTAATCCTAGCAACTTGGGAAGCTTAGGCAGGAGAATTTCAAGATCAGGACCAATCTCAGCTGCTTAGCAGACCCTCAATAACTTAGTGAGAACCTGATTCACGAAATAAGAAAAGTGCTAAAGATGTGGCTCAGTAGTAAAGCTCGCCCGGGTTAAATCCCCAGTACCAAAATGAAAATAAACAGTAAAAGTTGTATACATAAACTTTAACCTCATAGAAAATACTTATAAAGCTAATATCCTACAAAATAAATGTGTCTAAGCACACATAAAGAACTATTACAACTCATGTTAAATCCAATTAAAATACACAAAAAGATTTGAACAGCCACTTCACAATAGTTATGCTGGCAAATGGATACATGAAAAGCTGCTGACCTCCTTTAGTCCTTAAGAAAATAAAAGTTTGAAAATGAAATGCCACCATATATGAAAAGAATGGCTAAAATTAAGAGCACTGACCATGCTAAATGTTGAAAGAATGTGGCTCATCTGTAACTCTCTTAAATTGGTGGTAGAGGTTAAATGATACAATAACTTTGGAAAACTTGTTCAGATTTTTAAATGTAAGAGTACACCTATCATATGACTCTATCACTTCATCTCGAGTTTTACAAGACACTAAAAACTACTTATAAAAAAGACTTCTGCACCAATGTTCATACCACCTCTATTTATTTCAATTTATGTATACATACAATTTTTCTGTGTTGGGTTTTGAACCCAAGATCTCATGCATTCTAGGCAAGCACTGAACCAAGGGCTACACTCCTAGTCCTTATAATACCTCTATGCATAAGTCAAGCATTAAAAATTACCCAGAAGTCCATCAACACATAATGACTGAAAAAAATTATAATATATAATGGAAAACTACTTAGAAATAAGAAAAAACATTCTTAACATACACAACTGCATGGGTTAATCTGAAAATAATAAGAATGAAAGATGTTAGGCAAAAGTAGTATACACTATAGGATTTATTTATATAGAATTCTAGAATATTTAAATTAATCTATATTGACAGAAATTGGATAAATGGTTACCTGGGTGAAGAAGGGAGGGGAATTCAGGAGGGTGAGTTCACAAAGAGAGAGTTGTACATTTGTACATTATCTTGATTGTGCTGGTGATGTCAAAGGTATACACATGTGTACAAACTTGTTAAATTGTATACACCAAATATGAGCAGTTTATGTTAATAATACTCCCCAAAGCTTTAAGAAGCATAAAAAAGACAAAATACAAATATAGATAATTATTCAAGCATTCGGATATAACAGCATATCTAAATGTATGTATGTATAAATGTATGTGTTTAATATTGTTAGCATATGCAGGATTCAGAGTCTAGTTCTGGCTTCTGATATCAGTTCTACCCTTTATAAGTGATGCAACCTAGAGGTTACATAAATTATTTTCATGTATGAAATGGGACTAAATATAAAATCTTTTCATTTGGTAGTCATGATGACATAGAATTATTAGAAGAGTGTCCTGTGCATGATGTCATATTACTGCTTTTAAATTTAACATCAAAGTTAATTCTATCATTAAATTATTTTCTAAAACAGCTTTTGTATAGTACATGATATTCCATGGTCTAAAAACATAATAATCTAATCGATTTATTTTTCATTTTGCTATTTGTGTTAAATTCCAGTGAGTAAATGTCAAAAAAAAAGCCTGTGTACATAGCAGTGCTCAGTTCCTAATGATAACATAGTGCAGTCTGATAGAAAACCTGAGTGCTCATTCATTTCTCCCCCTATCCCACTTTTACTGTCATATTTAAGCCATCATCACTTCTTGCCTATAATATTCCAGTATTATCATAGCAGGAGGATCAGTCTTCAACAAGTAATAGCCTTAATTCTCTGTTTAGGAACTTCCAGGATCTGCATCGGAATAGCAAGCAGTAAAAGTCAAGATTCTTTCTACCAACATTTTACTCACAGTGGGATGGACAAGCTGGTGGTAGAATTGCAGTCCTGCCAAAAAGGACCACAAATGCCAAATAAAATATACACTTGTTAAAAAACAAAACAAAACATTAGGAGCTTCTGAAGCAACAAATGGGAAGACATTGGAGAAGTAACAAATGGAAGAGACACTGGTGAAGAGCCTAGGGAAGGAAAATGGGCTCAGTGTTCTTTCCCTGGGGACATTTGTCAAATTGGGGGACAGAGAGCAACATTATCCTGACCCTTCAATTAAATTACCTTCAATTCATCCATTGTTCAATATAATAAATGGTTTCTAATGTGTACAGTTAGAACACTTCTAGTTTTATCTATACTACCAAAGCCAAAAAAGTGGATATTAACTAAGCCTTAAGAGAAATAAAAAGGTTAATGTTGAAGTTAAGGAGAATTTTAATTAATTGGCATAAAATCACAGCTACAATTCTAGTTCTACTGCACTTGGAAAAAAATGAACAATTACATTTTTTTCCTGGATATGAAGAAAGACTAAAGGTGTGGCAAATAATTAATTGATATAAGCATTAAACATCATGTTCCCTACTCAAGAGGAGGAGCAAAGTAATGATTATTTTTCTTGGTATGTGAGCAAGTAAAAAATTTTTGAATACCAATTAACTCCTGACCATTGGGTCAGAACAGAGTTTATTAAGAGTTTCCCTGTCAAATAATTCACAGCACTTCACATTGGACTGAGACATTTTCTTAAAATGTGTAAGTCCTTAAAATATGACCTAAGAAATATTGCAAAGGGAGAGTAGTTCAATTCTGAATCAGTTTGAACTTTGTAGAAATAATAAATCCATGTAGCTATACATTAACTGATTTTTTTAAAAGTATTATCCATTTACTCCAAGGTTTTCTTTATGGCACTCCAAATAAATTTTCACTTTTATTTGCAGTTAAATATGTGAAAAAAAATTCTAATGAAGTACATAACTTAGATATTCTCTAAGGAGTCCTATAAATTCTCTAAGAAATCAGTGAAGAGAAGCACTGATAGTCTATTTTCTAGTAAATACCACACCCACCAATTATTACCATTTGCCTGTCTCATACACATCACACTGTAAATGGTGAAAAAGTTACTTCTATCAAGATTCCATTGTTAATTGTGCTTATCAGATAAAGATACAATGAAAACCACAAATTATACAAGGTAACTGATAGGTGAAAAAGAAAAGGAAATTTATAACTAAAAAGGAGATGAATGAACATGGCACAGGCAAGAAGCACTCGCTGCCATGGGAGTCTATTCAAAGAGTTATAACTTGAAAGAAGGGGAGAATTGGCTAGGGAGGTGAGAAATAGAGAACAAAGAGCACAAAATCAAAGGTAGGTTTGAGCACAAAGTCTTGCTAGGACAGAGAAAACATTGATTTAACAAGAGGAGGGAAAGCATTCAGCAATGATAAAGGTTGTCAGTGGGAAAGAAAGCATAAACAAAACATTTGATGATATATTTAATGAAGTGTATTCTTTTGTCATCTAACACATTATTCTGAGGATGTGTGCTGTGCAGGTGAAGAGAATGTTTAATGGAATCAGATGACAGGTTCAGATCTTCTATCTACCATTTGCTAGTTGCATGACCTTGGAAAGCTACTTAATATCCCTACTGCAGCTTAAAAATACTATAGACATTAATAGTGTCAGACTCAGAAAGCTGTTGTGAAGAATAAAAAGCTTAGTGCCTGAACATATTTATTTTCTCTTGCTGCCTTGAGAAATTACCAAATATGTAGCAACTTCAAATAGCATTGACTTATTTGCTCAGTTTTGCAGATAAGAAGTCTTGGTACAATGGCTCAGCAGCTGCTCCACTCCAGATTTCACAGTGCTGAAATACAGACCTGGGCAGGTCTACTTTTTTGTTGGAAACTCTGGGGATGAATTCATTCAAGCTTATTCCTTTTGCTCGCATAATTCAGTTGTGTACATTTTTATGACTCAGGTTCCTTGCTGGTTGTCAGCTGAGGCTTCTTCTCAGTCTCTAGCAGGTTTCCAAGTCCCTAGGCTAGTGGCTGTCTTCCTCCATCTATAAAGTCAAGCTACAGTTAAGTCAATCCTTCTAATCTCTTTGAACTCATTTCTGTTCCTGTTTTCCTCTTCAGTTGTTTCTTTATGATTAATTCTTCTGCCTTCTGCTTATAAGGGTTGACATGCTTACATTGGGTCTCCCAAGGAAAACAAGAGTAATCTTTCTTCTAAGGACACCTGCTGGTTGCATATTAGTTATCCCCAAAAGCTCATGTTAGATAATTCAGGAATGTTTAAAGATGAAGTGATCAGATTATGAAAGTTGTTACCTAATTGATGGGTTAATTCATATGATGAATAAATTGACAGGACTACTGTGCAGGGTGGTAAATAGGCAGATAGAAAGTGGTTGGAGAGAGTGGATCACTGGGGTTGTGGGTTATATGTCATCCCTTGCTGCTGGCTTTGTCTATCTGTCTGTCTCTCTCCTTCTTTCACTCTTTGCTTTAAGGTTTCCATAAGCTGAGCAGCTTTCTTCTGCCATGCCCTTCTACCATGATGTTTTGCCTCACCTCAAACCTAGATCAATGGATTTGACCCACCAGGGACTGAGACCTCTGAAACCATGAGCCAGAAATAAGCTTCTCCTATTCTGAAGTTATTTTTATCAGATATTTTGGCCACAGTGATAAATACAAACTAACACACTATGTAAATATATCTGAAAAATTATTTCAGATACCTAGATTAGTGTTTTACTTACCAGGGGACAAGAATCTGGGAGAAAGTCTTGAGAATTCTGCTAACCATATTGACCAATATTTAACACATCCTAAACACGGGCTACTAACATTTTATTGACTCAGAAAAACTGAAATTTGATTTCCCAAAATTAAAGTATTAGGTAACTTGCAAAATTTTTAAGAAACATAGGCAAGTGATGTAAAAGCAACTTTCTAAATGTTCTACTCAAACATTTATGTGTATCATAATTCTAAGCAAGACAGTTAAAGCTATTGCTTAAATAAATGTAATAATTTTCATGGTGAAACTCATTTTTCTCAACCATGATCTTTTTGAGATCCAGTGGCCTGGACCTTGATAAGTATTAAATTAGCGGGGGAAAAAATTTACTCTTATGCATGTATTTGAAATATGTGGTAGAAATAAACAAAAAGTTAAAATTGTCATTTCAAACCATGTTGCCAGAAAAACCTTCATTATTTTAGGAATTCATATATTTATCTATATAGCTGTATCTTCAGTTGCTGCACTTTTCTCCCCAAATATTATAATTTAGTAACATAAATTATGATTAAGTGTGAAGGAATAAAATATATCCTGTGGTCTCCCTTATTTGTACACTTATGATATACTGACATCATATTTAAATACTCCATGTTGAATTTTTAAAAATTACCTAAAGACAAAACATAATAAATTAAAATTCTATTGTGATGTTTACTTTATACCTTAAAATAATTGTTCTGAACAGTTTTGGTCTCAGAAACCTTCCATATTCTTAAAAATTATCAGGGACCCTAAACAAAATTATCTTTCATTTATGTGAATTTAATCTCAAAATATTTGTAATACTAGGAATTAAAACTAAGAAAGTTTTTTGAATGTCTATCAGGTTTAAAAGAAAAATAAGAACTCTGTTATTATTTAACACAGTACCATATTGATCAAAACAAACATTTTTCCGGGATTAAAAAAAATGTGTAGAGGTGGCATTATTTTAAGATTTTACAAAATTCTTTAAAAAGATTAATAAAGAATATTGAGTTTTAACACTTTTTTCTATCTTTAGTTTGTTACAATATAAAGAAAAATATCTGGTCCTATGTGTAATGGACATATGCATTTGGTAAAGGTGATTCTTGCAGACCTTTTGAAAGTTGTCAGGAATCCTCTTGCTCTCCCGAATTACAGACTTGAAGGAAGATGAAGACAGGGTAATGAAATTCTAGATATGACTTTATATTTATTAAGCATATAAATCAAACCAAAGATAGAGACACACTTGGTCTTTTGTGCAGTGGGTGTTCTGCATAGGCCATAGTAGAAGCTTTATTAAAGATATTTCTTTAAGATATTATATGACATGATGATTTTTTTTTTCATTTTTATTCCCTTCAATAAGAAAATCCCTATTTTTTTCTTTTTCTATTTTCTAGCGCATTTTGCATATCAGCATTACTTCATGTGTGGTGGGACTCAGATGAAGGATTCACTTAGGATTGGGTTCCTCACCAGAAGAGAGGAAACTGTTCACTCTGCTTTTCTTTGCTCACACTTTTGATTCAATCAAGCTTATTTTTTTCTTCTTGATTCAATTTTTTCCTTCCATTTTTGTATAACTCATCAATCTCATTTGATTTTTAACTTATTTAACATAAAATATTTTACTTTTATCTTAAATCTGCAGTTACTCATTCCTCTTTTCTGTTTTTTTTCTCTTTCCACTTTGTCTTTTAACGTTAGTCTTAGTTTGTTGCTGTTCATAGATGTCTTCCACTTTCATTATTTCACTCAATTTATTTTATTCATACCTCTTTTTATTTTCCTTTCTCTCTTTCCAACATAATATTTTTTATTATTATTATTATTGTTAGAAGTAGTAGTACATAAGAGAATGTTCATGCATTCTTGGTGAGAATATTGTGGAAAGCAATCTGGCACCATTTAGTCAAAATAAGTAGCCCTATACTAAAAGACTCTATATTTCTGTTCTTGATATATATCAAATAAATATCTTTACACATTTCCATTATAGATTGTGTCTTGTGTGTATCTTCAACAGCACATGTAGTTTGTTGCAGTAGGAAAGTAGAAATAAATTAGAAAATTAATAGGTGAAATATTATCACACAATATAGAGTGTTACAATAAATCTAGAGTGAACAGATTTAGTGAATTTAGAGAAACAAATGAGGAACAGAACTATGTGTACAAAATAAAACATTTGTGTTAGATTAATGCAGGCATACAAAAGAGCATCGCTTGTTTTTCAAGATTCTGTAGACATCTGTAAGAAAATATTTGAAAAATAGTGCACACATTAAAACGTTAAAATAATTGTCTCAACCTATGTGTACATGTGGAATGTTGTATAGCAAAGAAGGTGAATAAATGATGAGAACTGGATCCTACTCAGATATAATTGACCAGTAACTGATAAGTTGGTGCTACTTAAATCTTTGCATAGTTACAAAGCAGCCAACATAAATATTAAACAATTAAATTACATATTTATGTACACATACACGTACCTTTATACAACTACTATCTATATTATGTATATACATAAGTTTTCTCTTGTTTTAATATTTTTATGAATTGCATTCAGTGGAGTGATGTCTCAGAACTATCCCTATAATGTTATTTTATATTAGCAAATGCTGACCAAGTATTGTTTTCATGGCAAATTCTTTGTCTAATTATTTCATGGCCATGGCATACTAACTTGTGAGCTTCTATAGAGTCTAAAGTTCTAACATTTTATTCAAAACATAAATATCACTCCCTAGCAGGAATCACAGGTCTCTTGATATTCTCTCCTTACTTTTGTGAACTGCAGTTGGCAACATTCCATACTGAAGTTAATTTGAGTTCTGAAAATTGTCCTTGGGGATTTATTAATGGTAAAAAAATATATATATGAAAAAGTGGGTGTGTTCTTTAGTCAAGCTTTAGCCAGTGGTCTCTGATAGTGTTGTGATCATGACAATTTCTATAGTATAATTTATGTGAAAAAAAATACATATTATACAGTTGAATGAGTCTTGGTGAAAGAGTGCAAGTAAAACAACCAAGACATAGAAATTTCTGTTAATTATCCTTACAAAAGGTTATATATTTTTACAATTATTTTGTTGCATATCTCTAGGCAAAATCTCTACCTCTGAAACAAAACAAAACAAAACAACAGTATCACAAACCAGAAGAGACTAAGGAGACTGACAACTAAAGCAATTTGGAATTGTGATTGACAAGAATGCTGGAAAAACTGGTGAAATTCTGTCATTTAGTTAGTAGTATTACAACAATGTGAATTGTTAGTTTTGATATATATACCCAAGTTATGCTGCTACTGCCATTAGGCTGAGGAGTGTAAAATAGCTCTCTGAAGTATCTTCTTAACTTTTCTGTAAATTAAAAACTAAGACTTCACAAGTTTAATAAGAATTTTAAATCCAAGGATAAATGTTAAATATATAAGAATAACTATTTCTTGAAAACAAGAATTGTGTCTTATTTATCTCAGAATTTCTGGGATAGTAGACCAGTACATGAAGAATTCAGTACAATAAAGCAAGTTATTAATTAATTAAATGAATATTTTCCAAATGCTTGACACCACTGTTTTCTATAGAGTCAATATGTGAAAAATATAGCTTGTTCTAAAAATGAACCAAAGTATTTTTTAAGGAAAGCTACACAATACCACAACAATTTCAGCACAATAACTTGTCAAAACTATCACCTGGAGAGCTCGGTTTCTTTTTGATATAATGCTGTATAGCAGAGAATATTTTGGCATGTACAAGATAGAAAAGAAGTACATATCATATATTTCACTGAATTAAAACTTTCTATAAGTTTCTGAAACTTTTTATTTTGCTTGTAGAAGATCATTTATTGGTAAGGTGGCACAATTGACTTTTTTGTTTGTTTGTATTGTTTTGTTTTTGGTACTGGAGATTGAGTCCAGGAGTTCTTTACAACTGAACTACAGTATGCCTTCTTATTTTTTAATTTGACATAGGGTCTCTCTAAGTTGCTGAGGTTGGCCTCGAATTTGTGAGCCTCCCAAGTCAAGGGAATTATAGATGTGTGCTACTATACCCAGCCAATTGTCATCTTTTGAAGCAATGCAATGTCTTCAACTTTATTGTGCAGTTTTCTTAATAAGTTGACTAAAATTAGCATATGCCAACTTTTAAAAGCAGAGACAACAGCTCCATATTTCATACATAAGAATGTCATTGCATCAGGAAAATATCAAAGCTTAACCCACACATCAATGTCTTGCATAAATAACATGGGTCTTCAGAATGGATTCCACAGAAGACCAGTGCTGCTGATAACTCAGGTTCCAACTCAGCAAAATAAAAGTCATGGAAAGAAAACACTGCTTCTGTGGACTCTTCAGATGTTCCATTTAAGTTATTAAATCACATTATTTGATCATCCAGGTGGAATAGTTAATCATTTACTATGAAAGTCAGAAATTTTATTTCTTGCAAGATATATTAATTACCTTATTAGAAAATTGAGAATATTATGAAAACACTACTTTCAAATTCATATTAAATATCAAAGTTCAACATTTGTTTACTTATTCATTTTTGCATTCATGTGTTTATTTTGTGATACTAGGTTTGAATCTAGGGGTGCTTCACCTCTGACCCACATTCCCAGTCATTTTATGTTTTAGTTTTGAGACAGAGACTTATTAAGTTGTTGAAACTGGCCTCAATTTTCTATCTGCTTGCCTCAGACTCTATAATTGCTAGAATTACAGGTATGAGCCATGACACATAGCAAAACTATATTTAAACATCATCAATCTAAATTCTGAAAATAACATTAATCTGTATAATAGCAAATGTGTATTATTTTTGTTTTTGCATTCTAAGAATCATACATTATAACATTTGACATTACATAAATGTCAAATATTATATTTTTGTGATTTTTACTGTTATTTCTGTATTTGTAGACTTCTTTTAAACTTCAAATTATAAAAATTGGGTCTGACCAAGAAAATATAAAAATGTGCTTAAAAATAATATTTGAACATTCTTTTCAAGATTTAATTTTATATTAACTCAGGTTCAGTTCTTTCTTACCAGATGCATACTTGACGTGAAGTACTTCAGAAATTAAACACACTTACTGTGGTGAATCTTCAAGGTGTCAACATAGGTTTTCAATCATATTCATAAATCCAAAACACCAAATGTACTCCAACCATCTATACAGCAAACGAATTCCTAATTCATTACTTGAAGATCCATATGCTTAAATATTTCACTTGTCTTCTCTATGATATTACCAAGAGTATACTTAATATGCAGTAATTAATTTTATTTTTGATTGATGACTCTGTAAATCATGAGCTTCATTCTCTAAAAGTCAGATGCACCCACAAAGTGCTAAGAAATACAGCATTTGTAGTTAAAAAGAGCTACATGTTGAAATTCTCTCATAGAGTGTTATTCAGGATAATGAATGTAAATCAAGATTCTTAATTTAAATCCGTGATTGATTTCAGATCTTACGATAGATTTTCCTAAGCACAGAGGACACATCGGGTAGATATATAACACTTTTATTGCCAGAAATGTCTTTGACTCCACCTTTCTGTAGTTATCTCTTCTGGTGATGCTGCTGACCATGTTTCAACTGACACTTAGTCTTCAGCGTGTCAACTATGAGATCTTATGACAATAGTGGATAACCAGGAAATTAAATTTCCCAGAAGGTAGAGCCAGGGACCACAGGGGACATGGACAGAGGAATGTCTGGTCAACAGCAAAATCAAGATCAAATTAGGGAGTCCTTCATGTCACATCGTCTCATACAATTTTAGACTGGTTACTGAGCAGTGAGCAGTTCTACTGATCCACACATATGTACCCTCTTTTTGTGAGCTGAGCTCAGCTTCGTGAACTAAGCATTCACTGATAGACACGTTCTATGATGTTACTCAAGTTCTCTGAACTTCAGCTCCTATTTGTGAAAAATAGGATAATTTTCCTGACTGTAAGGTACACAGAAAAAGCTGTGCACGTAAAAGCACAATACCTGCCGTATCTAAGTTTTCCTAGTCTATTCATGCTCTTCAAAAATACCTGAGTTGGGTTGGGGATATAGCTCAGTTGGTAGAGTGCTTGCCTTGCAAGCACAAGACCCTGGGTTCAATCCCCAGCACTGCAAAAAAAAAAAAAAAAAAACTGAGTAATTTATAAATATCAGAAATGTTTTCCTCACAGCTCTGAAGACTGAGAAATCCAAGATCAAGTTTCTGGCAGACTCATCATCATCTGGCAAGCGCTACTTTTCCAGAGAGAAATATACATTAAAACTATAGCATAGGTACTTGTAAACAATAATTCCTCTTTAAAAATAACAGTATTAAAATAATGTACATTGCTTAGTTGATCTAAACAAAATATTCCTTGGAAAATTTTAATTTAAAAAAAAATTTAGCTTGTGTGTTTTTTCATTTTGGGTCACTTGATATTAAAAAACATTTTTATAAATAAAATCTTTATAAATAGTATTAATCATTAAGAAAAAAATCACTATAGAAAAAACTATCAATATTTTGCCTAAACATTCATGCAAGAACTTAAAAATCACTAAGAAAATGTTATTAATATTTAGAATTCTTACATTGAAAATAATATCCATTTAATTGCAGGGGGTGGGTGCCAACCCAGGAACAGAAATCACTCCCTTCAGGTAGTTCTTTTGCACACCCCTTTGTTCTCCTACATATGTGATCCCATCTGTCCTCCAAGGAACTACATTAAATATAGCTAAACTTCATTTTTTTCATGAACTCACTGTGTCTATGTATAATCACATTCTACTTCATTCTAGACCTCCAAGCTCTGACATGCTCACAAAACAGGTCTAGTCCTCATCTGAAGCATCTGTCCATTTTCATGTGTATTAATTATCATTTAGATGCACTAATAAGAGGTTTCTGTCCCTAACCTGACTGGAATGCAGGCTGTACCATGCAGCCTTGATTGAGAATTAAAATTTATTTAAGTTGCCTGTATTCTCTCATAGTTGTGTTTAAAAAAATATAATTCATCCTTAGCCTCTATTTCTCTCTCTCATCACAAGGTATTTTTCTGCTCAAATGCCCAATGTGTTCTTTTCAGTTTGTCTTGAATTTACAAAAAACAAAAACAAAAAAGTATCTATTTCAACTGCCTACACACAGTGCCTAGTCTTCCTTTTACACATTCATTTCCTCTCCATTAGAATTCTTCATGATGTCTTTATTTTTCTCAATATTTATTTCTGATATATTCTTTTTCTTTAGACTTTTGAGAGAATAACCCTAATCAACTTAAAACTCACAGAATTTAAGTCATTACTGATTGTTTTGAATATGTAGCATCTTATTTAATCATTAAAGTATTTCCACAATTTGAAATATTTTTTAAAATACTAAGTAGTTTGGTTTTTGAAAATAGAAATTTTACTTTGATCATGGAGAAACTATGAGCTAAAATATATGTTGGCATCAAAACAGAACATTTTAGTATCTAAGATTAAACAAAAGAAATAGATGATCAAAGGAGTTTTAAGTTGAATCAATGATGCTAGAATACATTAACTTTTAAAAATTCTTGTTTTTGATTGGTACATAATATTTCTATGCATTTATGAGGTATAATGTGATATTTTGATTTATGTATACTTTGTGTAATGATTCACTCAGGATAATTAGCATATAAATCACCTTAAACCTTAAACTCTCATCATTTCTTTATGGTGAGTTCATTCACATTCTCTCTTGAAGCAATGGACATACAGAAATACTCAAAAAGCACAGGCCTGGGTTCAAAGTCAGGTGGGTTTGAATCTTGGGATAGGTCTAGAAGAGTCGCACTCTGAGCATGCTATTTGGCCCTCTGCTCTTAGCTTCATCTTCTCTAAAATGAAGTAGAGGGCAGCATTTATATTAATCACTTCAGAAAATTTAAAAACATAAACAATGTATTTAAAATATATCTGGTCCCTTATTTGTTGTGGTAACTATGGTAGCTAAACAATGTTAAAATGAATCAATGCTGGGTAGAACAGATCTCAAAGATTCATGGTGCACTGGTCCCATGAAAGCCAATAAAATTACACAAGAGAGGTGGAGTCTCCTCTGCACATGTTTCACAGCACTTTGCAGCTACAGGATCCGCAAAGCATGTTTTACCCAGGTTTTATACCTGAGGGTAGGCTAAACCACTGCAGGTCGTCCTGATCCAGGAAGGATGGGAGCAAAATTTGGGATGTTCTGATCAGTGCTTATTCATCTCAGGATGTTCCATTGTCAACATATTTTGCAGTTATTCTGAGAATGCAGTTCAGAAAGGTTAAGACCTGGGTCACCAAGGCCACCTGGGTCTTTTCCTGCATTCCTGAGTTTGAAAAATAAATACAACACCCATTCTTTCATTAAGCACTACATGCAGGTCTGATGTGACCTAGTACCATAGTAAGTGAGCAAAAACAATGTGGGATTTTCTTTGAGGGACTTATAGTCTAGCAGAAGACTATATGTCTATATATGCAATCATATGTCAACTACCCTCATTAAGGGATGCCTTCAACAAATAGTTGGTGAACATGCACTGGTTAATAAGATGCTGCAAATGCTGTAGTGAACAAACTGATAAAAATGTACCTGTTGGACATTCTAGTTGTAATGTCTGAAAGTGGCCAAAATATGTAAAATATATACTGTTATAAAATAAGGAGAAATGAAGTGGGGAGGAGGAAAATGCAAAAGATGCCCATTGAGAATTTGATCTAATTATTGCTTTCCTGGGAGTTTCCCTGATACAGTCAGTATTGAGTTAGGACATAAAAGAATAATTGGGATTCCCAGGCAAAGAGAGGGAAAGAGCCCTCTAAGCAGAAAGAATGACATGAAAAAATGTACTGTGATAGAGGATACCATTGTTGTTCAGAAGAAGAAATTGCTGTGCCTGGAGAAGAATAGCAATATCAGCACGTAATTGCCTGGTTCTTCTGACTGAGCTTTTAAGGCTCCACTGCAGACTACTCTGCTCATTCCTGTGTTGCTTGAAGGACTCCATCAGACTGGCACAAGATTCCTCCATAATTGCCTTTCCACAAATAACATAATTAACATAGTTGGTGCTCTATTTCTATTGCTCTTATAATTTTGATTTCTCCCTTGTAAGACAGGTAAGCTCAAAAATTTGGCTGGGTGTGATGTCTGTAAGAAGCATTTATTAGCCATGTGACTTGAACAAATGATCAAACCTATTAGAGACTCACCTATAAAAAGAAAGGCAATAACCTTGTCTATTACATAGTGTTTTGATGTTAATAGACCAATGTGTGTGAGATGATGCATGTACCATGGTTCTGGAATCATGAACTTTCAGAGATTTGTGACTTTTAATGATCATAGTAATAGGAGAAATAATATTCCTACTGTGATGGAAGCAATCTGACATGGACTTCAGGTGATCTGACTTTCACAAACAACTTTTTTCCTGTTACTCTCCTTGAATCACACAGAGGAACTTGACAGGTTTTATTGGTTTAGTACACAAAACATAAATCTTCCAGATAAATAATTATGTGGCTTATATTCTCTCATTCATGGTTATTTCTTGACTCTGAAATAAATCTCTGCTTTTTCCTGCTTTAAAAATTGTCCACTAAGGAAAAAAATGCTTTACATTTAGCAGTGCAAGTAATGACTATTTTAACTTTTTCATGTCTGCTACATGGATAATTAGTTTGGTCTTTGGTTTTTTTCAAATTCTCTTTGTAGCTTTTTAGTTCTGTCCTGGAAAATGAAAAATCCTACATAACTAACATTCAGATTGATGTTGTGTTCCTATCTAAGAGAATACAAAACAATGTTCAACCTTTATTTCATAGAGATTCATTATAGCTCCAAGTATGTGATCAACATTGTTTTTGAGAAATAGTGTGACAATGTGTAAAATATATCTTTTATTGTATAATATATATCTCTATTTGGTTATAATAATACCTCTAATTTACTAATTTTACATTGAAGAGGAAACGGATATAAAATACACATAAATGGATTCAAGTGACTGAAATCATTTTGCTCCTTCCTATACAAATAATTTCCTAAGACAAAAATTTAACAAAATACATTAATACTCTTTCCAATTAGTCTAAGAAGTTTGATTTTATATATATATATATACACACACATATATATACACACATATAAACGTGTATCATACATATATATACACACACAATTTATAAATATATACACACGTATGTAGATAGTATAATGATTTACTCTTGGGAACAAATGTTATAACTTCTGTGGTCATAATGACAATGATTTGTACTATTAAATTTTAATAAATTAACCATTTTAAGTCTAAATAATATGTATTAATTGATCTATCAGTAAAAGTGTCTCATTTTTCAGTGAGAAATTACCAAAGATATATATAAGGCATTGTCATACTATTTCTTAAAAACAATATTTTTTACTCTTGGTGACATTTAATTTTAACATTATGCATACGTTGAATTCACATCTCTTTCCAGAAGAAATGAGATTTTCCCTTTAAATCGCACAAGCATGAATGTAAGGTCAAGCTGGTGCCAAATCGATCTGAAGGAGACCGGATCTATTACTTGAAAGTGGTGCTTGATATTTCTTATCCTTGGTGATGAAATCGGCTTCACTTGCTGCTGGGAAATCTCTGTCTAGTTATAATGATACCTCTAATTTACTGATTTTACTCTGAAGAAGAATTGGATGTAAAATACACATAATTGGATTTAAATGATTGAAACCATTTTGCTCCTTCTGAGAAAATAACAATCTTAAGCAAATAATATCTGTTCCTAAAGCTAGCAAAAGACTGAGGAAAAAATATTAATGCTCCTTCCAATTATTCAGAGATTTTTTGATTATAAAGTAAGATGGCTTTTAAAAACTCAGATAGGAAGGAAGTATCTAAATACGTATTATCCCCCTTTGAAAAGTTTGTGTAATATGCTACTTTTTTTATTTCCATGATGTCACCTTGCTCAAAATAAATTTCAACATACTTTCACTGCCCTTATTATAGTATTTTATTATATTCTGGAACAGGAAATCTGTCTTTTCTGAGGAATTGTGATATTTTGACATTTTATAGCTCATGTTCAATAAAAATTGATGGAAAAATTTGAAAAAGGAAGGCCAATAAAGTGAATTAGGAAGCTGGATAATATGATTTTTAATAAAAATAATGTGACTATAAAGCAAGAAAACTAATATTTCTAGGGCTCAAACCATATATGGAAAATTTTATTAAAAGAAATATTGATTTATTACTGCAAAGGTAATGTAAGTATCAAGTTGGTGTGATTGTCACCAAAAACATGCTTAAATTATGTTTGGATTTATTCTGTAATATAACCAAGATACAATCATATTTTTGTATACTAAAGTAAAAGGTTTACAATGGCTTTAATTTTGATATAAGGGATGGAATACATGCTGAAATCCTCTCCTCTGTTCACTTCAGACACATCAAAAAGATAGCTCACATGTGAAAACAAGGGCAGAAACTTGCCAGGGTTCAGAGTGCAGAGACCTCTTATGAAAAAATAAAAGTTATAACCCCCAAACTCTGAGGAACTCAAGTTCAGCGACCTGCGGCACTTAAGAATTAAATTAGGATTTATTTCTATGACTGGGACATGGGGTCTTGAGGAGTATGCAGGGTTTACTGGGGCAAGAGGGAAAATATGCATAACCTCTGCAAGGCTGGGGTGGGGTATACATCTTATCAATAGGTGAGAAATTGGATATAGAAACCCTGTACTTCTACTATGGGAGTCAAAAATGATATCCCTTAACAAGCTGAGATTATTATAAGAGGGTGTCATTAGTGCCAACATTCAAAAGTACACCACACACACACACACACACACATACACACACACAGAAACAAAAAGAACTCATATAAAGTAATTTTAAGTATCATAGGGGAATGCTGTTAATCATTTGGGGAAAATGCAATGATCCATAGAAGTTATTGAGAAAATGTGTTGTTCATTACTGGGTTGTAATGAAATGTGTAAATTGGGTTATTTGAAACAAAATAGAGTCTTTGCCAAAATAAGATAAATGAATTAAAGCTGCATTCCTTAACTCGGCAGAATTGCAATCTTACAACTTTGAGTTAGAAAACATGGAATAATTTATAATGTATGTCCATCTCTGTATGTCCATCTCTGCATACTTAAAGTAAGGTCAAAGGGGAAAATACCATTTAGGGTCACATAAATACAATAAATCTATAAATCAAAGAATGGAAATGAGTAACATTATTCACGTTTTTGATTACATCTGAGGGAAGGTGGCACTTCGGAGCACAAAAAGTTAAGAAAACAAAAAGTAAGAATTAAATATTATGATATGTGGGGTGACAGTAAACTCCCTTGTCAATTATATTGCATTACTCATCAGTGGATGAAATTCAGATCCTAATCCAATTTCTAATATGCACAAAATTATAGTTAATATAATTAATGTCTGTACTCTTAAATATTTCAGAATACATATTTTTCTATTGTATAAAACATCTATTTCACTTGTTTTGGTTTCCAGTGTTTATTATAAATACATTTGATGTCACTAAAGTCTAATTGATATTTAGTATAGGTGCATTAGGAGGAAACTGATCATGTTTATTCCCTTCTAATAAAATCATCCATTAGGAATCATTTGTAGAAACGTTATTGGAAGGACTTATTTGAGATTGTCTAGAAACATGAAATAGAATTTTATAGTATATTTAAAGTAAGAATATAGTGTTTTTATACATGTAATTAACTTTGGTTGGATCTCATAGGTCTTTAAAACTGAAATAGAAAAAGGTCCTACTTAATTTACTCTATGTAAAACAATGCTGGACTAACTATTGCTTACCAGATACACCAAGGAACACTTGATAGACTAAGTGATCAAATGGTAGATCTAGGTTCAGAGATAGATTAATCAGTGGATAGACAATAGATGCTATACAAAAAGAGTCAGAAATGTCTTCTTCAACTTCTAAAGAAAAATAATTGATCACAATATTATCATTGCCTAGAGGAAAATGAGGAGATTCCTCTAACCTTTGATTTTATCTAGTCTTATTTTAGCTAGTCTTCTCAAATTCTCATTTCATTTTATAGAAACCATTTCCACTCTTCTTTTCTTTAATAGTCTTTTTCCGCCCACAGTCAACCTAAAAGTTCAACCCAGTTTCTAGTATACACATGTAATCTTGAAGATCTATGACATTTCATTGTACATATGGTAGACAACGAAAGACAGGAAATGTGTGGGTTTTCTGAAAAAAATGAACACATAAAACTAGAAGGAAGTTAAAATGTATTTTAATTTTTTTATTTATTAGACAAAATGAATTACTAAAGGAATTTTTAAATGAAAACCACACTTTTATAAAACATTTTGCTAGGTGTGGTGATACAGACCTATAATCCCAGCAATTTGGAAGCCTGAGGCAGAAGAATACCAAGTTCAAAGCCAGCCTCAGCAACTAAGTAAGACCCTGTCTCAAAATAAATAAAATAAAAAGAGCTGGAGATGTGGCTCTGTGGTTAAGCACTCCTGGATTCAATCTCCAGGACCAAAATAAATAGAATAAGTTTCATCCAATACAAATCATGATTCAACAAATTTCTTAAACTCTATAAATGTTTATATTTTTTTCACTTTACATTTATTTAACAAACCACATGCTTATTGCTATTTCTGTATCACTCTAGATATTTTAGGAGATTAAAGCAGAGCAATTGACTGTAATAAACAGGAAGGAAGTCACATAAAATAATTATGTAAAATACATTTTGTAAATTTCCAAAATATTAGAAAAACCAAACCAATATTTCTTACTCTTTTAATGTATTTATGGACTGACTAAAACCAAAAATAAAAAATTAAATTAAATTAAATTAAATTAAATTAAATTTGTGAATATATAGATAGTAAAAAAAAGTATGTAATTTCATTTCAATTAATTAACTACTGCTATAATTTGGATGAAAAGCTCAGATATGAGGCAATGCAAGAAGGTTCAGAGGAGAAATGATTTGGTTAATCTAATCATCAATTTAATCCCCTAATAGGGATTAACTGAGTGGTAAATGAAGTGGTAGGGTGCTGGTAGAGGAGACTGGAATTGGGGCATGACTTTGAGGTATATATTTTACCTCTGGAGAGTAAAGACTCTCTCTTTGCTTCCTAATCACTGTGATGTAAGCTGCTTCCCTCCACCACCCTCTCCTGCCATAATGTTCAGCCTCACCTTGAGCCCCAAGGAATGAAACTGGCTTCCTATGGACTATGACCTCTGAAACCCTAAGCCCTCAAATAAACCTTTCCTTCTCTATAATTTTACTGATCATTTAGACATAGCAGCAAAAAGGTTGACTAAAACAACTGCTATATATTAAGTTTCATAAGAAAATAACCAAAATTACATTTCTCTAAAAATATTAAATTATATTTATTAAGTAAAGCACACAACTAATCATGGGGGATTCAACAATATATTGAACAATTGAGTTTGTGATACTTAAAAGTGTGTGGTAACTTTGAAGTACAAATACAAGAATTAAAAACATCAGGCTGAGGCAGGAGGAACTCAAGTTCAAAGCCAGCCTCAGTAACTTAGAGAGGCCCTAAGCACCTTAGGGAAAACCTGTCTCCAAATAAAAAATAAAAAGGGCTGGGATGTGGCTTACTGTTTAAGTGCCTGGGGTTCATTCCCCAGTACTAGTGGAAGAAATCTAAACGTCATCAAACTTATTTCAAAATTTTCTTTTGAAATAAACCTATTATGAACTACCCCTGAAGATAAAATTAAAAGAAAGAAAGAATGTCTAGGAAGTGGGGTCCAGAAATGGGTAAAATAAATGAAAAAAGCCTAGTGCTGGCTCACTGAAAGCAATAGCAAAGCAGACTTGAGGACATTTTTCTGATTCATTTACTTCTGTTTTTTAGGTGATTTCAGAGGAAGCCCTATATTTATAGAGTAACGAAGTCAGATAAAGTGCCAACTGGAAAAAGGAGCCATAATCACAGTCAGAGCAAAAGGAGAAATGTGACTAGGACTCTGGCTAACCAGGGTCCCACTGTCTGGTGCTCCGAGGATTGAATATATTAATTACTCATTGTCAATTTTATGTTTATAGTATAGATTTAAATGATTTAAGTATTGATCTCTAATTTAATACTGTTAATTATGCATAGGTTTAAAAAATGAATGGCAGTATCACCACTTTTGAAATAAACCTATTACTAATTGATAACAAAATTGACAGGGTGTTTCATTAAGGCATCAGGACCCTATCAGCTCATGTGCAAAGAGCACTACCTACCCTACCTAATTCAGACAGAACAATGATTTACTGTTGTGGGTTTAGAAGTTCCAAGAATCTAATGCATGCTCTAGACCATTCCGTCCATGACAGTTTGATGTGTGGCAGAGAAACTTAACACCACTGGTGCTGGCATGGAAGACCAAATGGCACCACTGCCTCCTTCACTGAAAAAAGCATTATGTTCAACACTTCCTTTCACACACTATTTGCTTTTCAAATGAAGAGGCACAAATGTGTACCTGTTTTCTGGCACCTCAGCCGAATACCTACACTATATATTTAAGGCAAGAAGGAAAGAAAGCAAATTTCTATTGCTTAACAGTTCTTAACAATATGGAAAACGTTGCTAAGTATGAAGGATATTCAAATGTAATACAGAAAAAAAAAAGATATATAATTGATCAATACTTTCTCCTGCTAGTTCAATATAAATGTGCACACATTTTTCACACTTAAACTTCACTCAGATAGCAAAAACAAAACCAACAAAGGAAATGGTAATGCCCTAAGTAATGCAATGCTTTTGAGAAGTAGTTTTTTATAATGGCTACTGGCATGGGGTATATAGTGAAGTTGAATAGGTGTAAGCCCTTGGTAAGTTAGTTCCTTTACTGATAAAATGGAGGGTTAACAGTAAATACCTCACGTGGTTCTAATGAGAGTTCAATGATTTGTTCCACATGGACATCTCTCAGAATATTTTGCACATAGTCAGTGCCCAGTGTATGCTAGCAAGTACTATTTTCCTACATAAAGATTACAGATAAAGTCCAGAATTGTGACAATTTTAGCAAGTATCATTATATGTAATGGTGCAAGATGCCGCTCTCAATTTCATTTGCTGTGTTAATATTACTTGGAAACTACTTGGTCCCCAGACACATGTATTCTGACCAGAGGAGAAAAAGCCATTTTTATTTGTGAGTGATACTAAACTTCAACATCACAAAGGTTTTCTGTCAACTATAATGGTAACAGGCTTTTATTAAACCATTTGATATTTCTCTAAAGCATCAGTCTCTGGATGAAGTAAGACATGGTAAGGCTGATGAAGCACCTTAAATTGCTTTATTTTTTTCATACAAAATGAATAGGATAATTAGAAGCAAAATATTGTGGGAAACCACAATGTTCTAAACACATTAATTATTTAGAGGCTATTAGTGGCAAAATCTCAGCAGAAGTTGAAAAAAAGTCAAGTATGTATGATTATGAATTAAAAAAATCATTGTCTCCTATTACATGAAAATAATTAAAATAAACCTGTGACCAAGAAACTTGCTGAATCCCTGGGGAAATGAAGACATCAGCTGGGTTAACTGAGTGATCAGGTTTTATGCAGTCAAGTCACCCTTGTCCACTGTGCCTGGGATAGCAAATGAACAGCACACGAGACCTCTGCAGTGCATTACACTGGTCTCAGAGAGCCTCATTTCCCCAGGGCATCTCTAAGTTTCCTCCTATTTACTATTCTCCATACTTCATTATAAATACTTTCCAAGGTTCATATTATTTTGTTTCAGTTTGTCCTTCCTAGCCCCATATTATAATACTAAATAAGAGTTTTTTGGAGCAATGGCTAAACATGTATGTCCTTGCACAAAAAAAGGTGATATGATTCTTAGATTTCTATTTCTGGGAGAATTTGTTTTCCTTTCCTAGGAGAAATAAACAGATATTCATCTGAAGAGGGTGGCTGAGTCATAGTGGGAATATGGACTGCCAGCAAATTTTGAGTAACACTGTCTACTCTAAATTTATACCTTTATAGATTAATAATAATACCTAATTCATGATAAGTTCCTGTATTAGTCTGTTTTCTGTTTTGTAATAAAATATCTGAGACTGTGAACTTTATAAAGAAAAGAGGTTAATAAAGTTCACATTTTTGAAGGCTGATGTTGGCTCTGGTGAGGGCCCCACTAATTTCATCACTCTGGTGATGAAAAACAGCATGATGTTGGCTCTGGTGAGGGCCCCACTAATTTCATCACTTCATGGTGAATGGCACCATGACCAAAGTGCCTGCAAGAGGGATCACTTAATAAGACAAGGGAGAAGGGAGAAGAGTCAATCTTGCTCTTTTAATATCACTCACTCTGATGTAAATTAACAGGAGTTCAAAGAGAACCACTTAATCTATCCTGAGGGCAGCACCCCTAATAATCGAATGATCTTCCACTGGACCTCACCTCCCAAAAGTCTCATCACCTATTAACAGTGGCACCTAAGGACAGTCTCCTACAACATATCACGTGGGGACACATCCAAACCATTCCCAAGCTATAGCAGCACCTTAGATCGCTTAGTCAATTAGTTTTCCATATTCAAGTTTATAGTTTCTTCAAGGCCCTAGAAGTAAGCCAAGACCCATTCTTCAAATAAAAAGTATTAACATTTAGAAAAAGAAAGTCTTCCAAAACCTCAAGACCCTTAGATGTGATTCTCCAATATAGGTTTTCCATGAGTTCTGTGTATCACATTTCATTTACCAGAAATGATATGCACTGCTGGAGGCAAGTCGTTAGATCCATCTGGGAGACCTGCTTGAACTGCCTCCTATAGCACTGAGGACCCATTTGTTCCCCTTTCCACCTACAGTTCCATAGTTCCCTTTTAACAGGAAGAGTATAAGCTGGACCAAACTTGGTTTTCACTTTGGAGAGGAGAGTCAAAATATTCCATATCACAAGAATTTGAATGCAGTCCCTATGGAAACCTCAACTTTTGGGTTTTTAACATTACTACTGTGGTTTCCAGTATCGTCTGTGTACGAAATTGCATAAAAAAAGTTGGAGAAATTTCTCTTGCTCATACTAGATACCCATTATCATCAAGAACACATGAATTCATCTAATTAATTTTTTAAGAAAAAAATTCTGTCAGCATTGTATTTGTGGGATCATTTCTATTTATTACTAAAAGTAAAATAATGTGATTTTATTAGACCTCCTTTATTGTTTTTTTCTGTTTGGTAATTTGCACTCAAAGGGTGCTACTTAAATTTTTCTTTACTTTCAAGTAAGTAAATGTGTCTAAGCATATTAAAGTTAAGTCAGTATTTATATACTTATTTATAAACGTAAAGATCTACTGCACTTTTGTGCCTCTTGCTTTATTGGAGTTTATTATACCTCTTGAGACCTATAATTCCAAACTACATATTTTAAAAATAAACAGCTTTTAGGCATTATTATTCTACATTGTGTAACACAATATGCTGTGGAAACAATATTCTTTTGGTTATAAATTTAATACTCATAACTAATAAGACAGAAATTATATAATAGTGAAAAATATTAAGGTATCTGTAAACCCATTACCTGATATTAGAAATATACATATGACTATGTAATAAATATATGGGTCATAAATGGCACTCTCTATATAGGTATGTAGGATGTACACATACTAATCTGTACAAGCATATCTAATATTGTAAGTATGTATATAAAGGATTGAACCCCAAAATATTAATAAAGGAAATGAAAATAATTTTAAAGCAGTAAAAGAGGAGCAGTAACAATATAAACATTTTTATTCCAAACTCTAAGTCCTAAGCTCTTTACAAATAAAAATCAATTTAATGTTTAATACTACTCTGTGGAATAAATGTTACATTAAAATAAAAAATCAATTTGTCAGTATGAAACAAATATAATGAGAATATATATTATTCACAAGAGTATTTTAAAGAAAATATAAATCAATCCAACTAAATAGTAAATGACTTACAGATAGAGTTTAGTAAAGAACGATGAAGATGGGAAAATATTCAGAATAGATAATTATAGTGTGCTTAGTGATATATTATTTAAGTACTAAAAAAGGAGTCTTTTGTAGGAAATGACATATTTTAAACAAAAAAAAAATCAAAATTCCTGTTATGAACTAAGAAACTAATGAATTTATGGAGTGTACTGTTATATGAAAGAAAGAAATAAAATATATAATTTATATATATTTCCAAATATATAATTTGGAATGGAAGATGAGGCAAAACACAGAAAGGCTGTGGTAATATAATGTCTGACTTTCACACATTGGTAGAGAAATGAGTGTTTATTATGAACACAGCAAAAGGGAAATTAATATGAAAAGCTGGGATTTAAGATGAACTCCCAGATTAATAACCAGGACATATGAATAAATAGCAACTTGATTAAATCAGCAAAATATTGACTAAAACTTGGAAGGATAATGAGCAAGAACAGGTAAGATGAAAGGAAAGAATCAAGTTGTCCACTTTTACACTAATGCAAACTGTTCATTAATTCTGTTATTAAAAGCAGAGTTGGTCAGATTATATAAAAAAATTAGAGTGAAAATATTTTATGCATTAATTTAAAAGAATCAGTTACCTATCATAGAATAGAAGGAGTATGTAAACAAATATTTTAAAATAATACAAAAAATTCTATTTAAGAGATATGTAGATTGGTATGTGGCTAGTGTCTGTAATTTCAGCAGCTACTCAGGAGATTGAGGCAGGAGGTCACAAGTTTAAGGTCAGCTTGGGCAATTTAGTGAGACCTTGTCCCAAAATGAAATAAGAAGCACTGGGAACGTAGCTCAGTGATAGAGTGATTACCTAGCATGTATGAGGTTGTGGTTTAATCCTCAAAGGGAGAGGTATGTATATTATCTTTGTCCTAAAATAGAGAATCAAATTTCTCCATATCATCATATAATCATATTGGGCTAAAAGGACAAAACAATTTGGGGGGGTTGAGTGCTGGGGATCAAACCCAAGTCCTCACACCTGCTAGGCAAACTCTCAACCATGAAACTATAGCCCAGCTCATAATAAATATTTTTAAAGGAGAGATGTTCTAGGACACATTTTCTTATTCTAATTTCACCAATGTCTGTATCATCCACAGCCCAGTCAAACCAGGGTAGTGGAATAATGCCAAGAGACAGAAGAAGACACCTGGAGATGGGATGTAAGACAGAGGTCTATTGTGAAATGTTTACAGGAAGACTCAGTGACAATGGGCTGGACGGTTTCTTTGACAGAAAGTCCTGTTGGGAAGGGCTGCATAGGTGCACCTCCATTTCCAAATGATGCATCCAGGGCTTCAACAGAAAGTAGCCCCTCCATTCCCACAAGTTTTGTATAGTGACCACCAGCAGGAGGAGCAGACTCCTCTCCACAGTGCTCTGATCCCCACCAGTTACCACAGGGAAAGGGATTTTATAAGATGGCTACAGAAGCAGCGACATCACAAGTTCAGCTTGCTTTTCCCCTTTACATGACCAGCATCCCAAAGAACTGGCATGCATGCAAGAAAGCAGCTTTCTATAGATAACACTAATGTGCCCTAATTCCCAGCATACAGGAGAAAAGCCAGTGTTCTTCAAGATAATGTTTATCTGAACGTTTCAGCCCACACTTGATTTCATTGTTCCCTTAGCATGGCTAGGTACTTGGGAATGAGTGCGGCAATTCAGGAACATGGTGTTTTACGGTCTTCCTTTTCTCTAAGGAAGACAGAATGTTATATAAAGTGGCAAAAAGTTTTCATATATATATTAAGTAGGAAAAAATTAAATTTGCAATCCTGGACCACAAAAAATAGAGGAAAAAATAATAAAAAATAGAAAAAAATAAAAGGTGTAAATCACAAATATTTCTGAAAGTGCTTATTTTGTAGAATTATAAAATAATTACAATATTTATTATAGAAAGACTAATATAAAAACAACAAAACAAGAAAACCAGATGTGTCAAAATCACAGTTTAAAGGTTTAGAAGATACATACATACAAACAATCTTGACAGCAAGTTTGAAAATCTAGAAGAAACTGATAATTTCTATCAAAACACAGATTTAAAAGGCTATGTTAGAATCAGCCCAAAATTAAAGTCCACTTACCCCACTGAAAAAATAATATACTTAAATAAGAATTTAAGAAGAGAGACAAAAACAACTATATGAAAATGCATATAAAATCTCATTAGAGGGTTTAAAACTAGATCCTAAATGGAAACACTATGTTTTTGTGTAGAAGAGCAAAATGACATGCAAAATGTTCATGCTTCTGAAATCACAATATATACTCCAATTTTAAATTAGAATTTAATTTAAATTACAATTAGAATCATATTTTAACTATAATTTTCTAATAGGCAATTTTAAAAGAAAGAATATTTAGGGTGATTTCCTTTATGTATTAAGAGTATACTCTAGTAATAACAGGTAATTAGATCATCAGTCAATACTTGCAATTAAATGAAATCTGAATCCTAAACAGTAATACTAAGGGAGAGATATGGTGGTCAGGCATTGGCTGTCTTAGGAGGTAAGTCTGTTTATTCTCAAGTGGGTATTTGGGAAGCATCAAATTAAAAACCTGGTGTATACTTCAAGTTATAAATGGATCTATCACCATCTGTAGAAGTCATGGATTAAGTGGAGTTCAGAGGAGGACTTTCTAGAGTAAATCTGTCCTGATTGACCTTCGGAGGTGAGTGCTTAATTCTGATTGGTCATTTGAAAAACTGAGTTCACTGAGGTGCACTGACAAGATGACAGGTTTAAATCTGGTTCAGGTGACTGTTTCTATGGCTACAAACCAATGAATCTTTTTCAATGTTTGTGAATACTTTTTGTATCCATTAGACAACAATGTAGGAGAGAACATCAGAGTTTGTCCCTACCTTCCCTCCCATAATTCATCTTCATTTTAAATTAAGTTTCATCTGTGAATATTTTATTTTCATGCCACATATTAATCACATATTGATCATCATGAATCAAGTCCTGTTTTAACATGTGAAATTGTTTTTAGAATAGCCTATTGGGACCATGATTGTGTCAAAGCATTCATAACTCTTAGCAACAGATACCAACAATAGCAAAACAAGAATAACAAAATGGATATGCAATAAAATTATAATTTTGATAAAAAGTACTTTGGAAACATTAGCCAAGGTTTTTACATCATGAACAATAAAACACGTCCTCTGACTTTCTGAGTCTTCTTGGTGTAACTTTGTATCTTACTTAATGTGTCAATCCAAGTATGATTCAAATTCCTAATGATTTTAGAGATTTTTCTTAGGTTATACAAATTAAAATTCATTTGATTGTCTATAACTATTTAGTCTAAGAAAACTGGTTTAGCTTTTTTATTAACCTCTTCATTGCTTAATCTCTACTATTTACCATGTGAATAAATGTGAAAGAACACAGTTATTGACAATATCTCAAATTGTCTCATTTGAATGGAAACATGTTCCTCAGCAATTTTCTGCACAAAATAATTTACCTTTTCGTACTTGCAAGAGTTCTTTAGGAAGTCATTCCCATGAAATACCTTAATTAATACCTTCACAATAAATTGGAGAGCCTGAAGCACCCACACAACAAATTCTACAAGAGTTGTACAGAACATGAAGGAAGCTTTGTAGAGCTAAAGGTATCCTTACCTCGTGAACATTGTGCTCTGTTTACTGTAAGGATTTTTTTTTTTCATTCGTGTATTACATGTAAACTTTCACTTTCAGTGAAATTTGTGCAACATATATTGAGGTAATTTTTCAAATTGGTCACAGAACTAAGTGGGAATGCTGTGTTATTGAATTAGTTGGTGATTACCTAGAATAATTAAAGCCTAAATGTAAATAAATAATGATATTTCATAGTATATTTCAAATTTCTACCTGAAACTTACTTGTGTTATCAGGTGGACTTTTTGATTTTAACAGATCTTATCCTTATGGATCTTATTACTTGAAAACTCCCAATGCACTTTTAAAAGAATTCAGTATTCCTGATTGAACCTATGTATCCATGATAGAATCTTTGAACTTCTGTTCAAGTTTCTTATTATTTTTCACTCTTGTTTTACATAAGATCTTTCATAAGGGCTTTGTGTGGAACAGCCTAATTAGTAAGATCATATATAAAGTGCACTTATATCATGCTACAGAACTTTTTAATAATATTATGTGGTAGCCTCTGTATTTCTACCTTGGAGAGCATTCATTATATTATATAAATCATGGAATCCTTGGTAGCAAGAACACATTAGGCGACTCACATTTCCTGATTATGTTAACAATTCAGCAAGCTATATTTAGAGAATTTGTAATGAGTGAATGATTTTAAAGTTGATATGTATGTATATGCACAAATATTTACATGTGTACACCTTTATAATACATATCTGTACACAACTACACATATATTTACATGATTGTTTTAGTACTTTTTGTTCCCCAGAAAAAGTCACAGTTCATCCATTTGCACCATTCAAGTTTGGGCGAGGTATTGGATTTTTATTTTACTTCACTATTAATGTCCAACCTTTTAAAATAATCATTATGATTTCTAATGTAAAATTTATCAGCAAACAATATTGCCAAAATTCATATTAGAGTGTTTTAGACAAACTGTAACAAAGTACCAATGTAATTCTGTACCAAAATACAAATGTGAAACTGAAGAAAATAAGCAGCTTGATGGAAAAAAATGTGTAAAGACTTTATTCAAGAAGAATTACTCAGTTATGGAAATCTGTAGGTATGATCACCTTATAAAAAAGCCACATATAGAGTGAGTTTTAGAAAGAAACCTATTTGATTACAACTTCTAGGATAACAAAGCAAATTGAGTTGTTAGAGTCAATCAAACTGACCAAAGTTCAGATCCTTGCTTAGATTGACTCATCAAGCAGCTTGCCTAAAGGACAAAAGAAGTTTGGGCATAAGGGACCCATTGAGGACAGGACACCTATTGGCCCAATGATCTCCTAAAATTCTGCCAAAGGAGTGTGACAAAGGCACTTTCAGCGAAACTTCCATACTTCTCATTGAATGATGTAGAATAAAAGGAGAAACTTGTATTTATAGTTTTTTATATTACAGGAGGTCTATGGTCATGAATGGTCTCCTTAAGTAGAACAGATTGTGGATCTTATAGGCTGACAAGTCCAGTATGATATCTACTGGCCAATATGGATATGGTCATTTTTAAATATATTTAAAGCTTCAGTTCCTAATACCACCATACTAGTACATTTCACATGATCAACAGCCACATGTGACTAGTAGGTGTGACTACATTTCACATGATCAACAGGCACATGTGACTAGTAGGTCTCATACTTAACATTGAGATTTTGTTACTTTCAATCATTGCAGAAAGCTGTTTTGGATAGTATTGCTATTAAGGATTATTAAAAAGACCATCAGAGGCATAATGGACTAACATCACCTGTAGAATTCAGGTTAGATGAATCAGAGTGTTGTTGAAGAGTTGTCACTCAAAAGCATGCTTATTGGAGTGAGTCGTCCCTGATTAGTTGATTTTTAAAAGTAGTAACGGGGGAGGGATGGTTAGATAACACTGATTGTTTAACTGAAAAAAATACATTCACTGAGGTAAACTGTTAATAGCTTGAAACTGGTTCTGCTGATTACTTATTACAGTGGCTCTAGAATAATCAGAATTAGCTTCTAAGTATGTAAGAACTTCCTTTAATCTCAAAGAATTAGCAAAGGAAATAAAATGTCAGTAGAATATTTAAAAATCTATAAAAATCACTTAAAAAATAGTCTTACAACAAAAGTAGTTTTTCAGTGCATAATGGGATTTACTAAATAAGGCGCATCTATCTGAAATGCAATCAAGGTTTCCCCCTTTTTAACGCTATGTACAAATATAAAATTCACATCAGCTAAACTACAATAATGCAAAATGCTTTAAAAGCATTTTCAGTGTAAAAGGTGTACACTCTCAATATTTTTCACTTGAAGAAGACTGCATACCAAAAGGAAAACAAAGTATTTAACTACATGTCTATGAAACATGTATAAATTATTCTAGGAAAATATTATTTTTTCTGCCCATAGATAAATTTTAGTTTATAAAGCAGAAGACTGACAAAACTTCTTGAAACCTCTTTATTTTATGAGAATAAATCTGATGATTGATTGTTATTTATGTACCCTTGGTTTACTTGTAATGAAAAGCAACTGCTTCTAATTTTAAAATATCGAATGTAGTAGAAAATGGGTGTATTGCTATGAAGTGATTTTAAAATTCCAAGGGAAATAAATTTATAAACTAATTTTTGTTATATGTTCCTTAAATTTTACCAATTGGTAACTTTATTCCAAAAGTGTATTTCTTCCTGTATGCATAAAGCCAATTATAATCTGGTTTTAGGAACACATGTCCATGTCATAATAAGGTGAGAAAAAGAAACTAACTTGACAATCATAGAATTGCAACAATTGTGTTCCAGGGATTACACTCAGCATGGAATGATTCAGTGAGGGTGCGTTGTAGGAATACTGAAAGACAATATTGAAAATGAAACTCTTGGAACGTAATAAATAAAATGGTTAACACACACAGACATACATAAACAAATAATATATATATAGGTATATATATATAGAATAATGTTTTCTATTCCACAAAAATTTAAATGTGTAATTAGCAAGTTCAGCTATTCATTAGGAGCCAAACTGATTCAATATCTCAATTTCTTTTACCATTTTTTTTAAAAATATGTGTATTATAATAAAACTCTAAGAAAAATTAGTTACAATTTCCATTTAACTTTGCAAAAATGTAAAGGAAACTGTTCTAGGAAAAGAAATCTTAACAAAGTATCACCACTTCAGCTTTGTAAATAATGGCTCAAAAATGTATCAAATTACATTTGCTTTGAACATTTTTTTTGCTGTTTTTGTTAATGTGCATTAATTAAGTCATAATTTGATTTTTCTAAAAACTAATCTTTTGATGAAAATGCCATTAACAGTGGCTAATGGTGAATTCATATATGAAGTGAACCATTGCATAGCTCATTAAAAATAGTTATGGAGTTAGACAAACTGTTAGGAAAAAATGATGAATAAAAAGTATTTTTCATGGTAAGATGCTATTTTTAAAATAACCATGCTATTGGAATTTTGACAAATTGTGAAATATTTGAAGGGACAACAAACTTTTTTACATTCTCAAAGATGTATGAACATTTTTAAACTATTTCTAATATTCTTGCTATTAGTTTTCTCAAAGAGCACTACTTTTTTGTGCTTTCTAGATTTTTGGATTTTCTGGTTCCCAAAAATGTCTACTGAGGTTCTTCTAGTAGTTTACCTAGTCCTAATCCTTTTACAATGAATTGCCTCATTTATATAAACCTTGGTTGAACAGTTCAGAAGGCAAAATTCCATTATCCCAAAAGATGGGGACAACAAATATTGGAAGACCAGTTCAAAAGTTTTTCAATCATGTCTCATCAACAGAATGCTATTCTGTCCTCAAAGTAGCCAGGTTTTATAAGTTTAAGTGTCCTGCCAAAATTCAAAACCCATGGCATGATTGCTAGGCAACTTTAGTGAATATGCAATCCCTCTCTCATTGCTCATCTTTTAAAGAGCAGGAGGTGAACCTGGTAAGAAAATTTTATATTTTTCAACCTTAACTGTCAAAATATAGTTTTTCAAAATATTCTGATTAAACATAGAAAATAAAATGATGATCTCTCATTGCTAATCCAAATGTATGATAAAGAGGTCTCCTGTGTATTTAGTGGTTATCTGTCTTGCTATTCACAATAAATAATACCTGATGGCATATGGTGCCTTTTAAGGGTATCAGTTTGAAAACATAGAAATGAATAAGATACTTTAGAGTGCTTTAATTACTTGATTATATAATTCATTGTCTCTCCATGCCCTTGTTTACCATCCAATCTTTTTTTAAGTATTATATGCTCATATGCCAAATCAGTAACTATAAACAAAGCTGACTATTCACTGATTCATTCATTAATTCTATTTGTTCCACTTCCTGTTAGGTCCTCTACTGGGTGCTTATGATAGATCAGTAACAACAAGAATATCATAAAGATTTTACTCCATACTTGTTACATTCCACAGGAGGGAAAAGACAAGAAGATCATATGGAAGGATAATAGGTGAAATTATCCACATGAGTTGTGAGAGTGGTTCCATCAGAGCCAGGAGAATAAGTGAGACATGCTTAGATTAGTATTAGGAAGAAAATTTTCCATGTCATATTTTTAACTCATTGACTTATCATTACATTCAAAGTTATAGAGTACTGTTTTTTGAAAGAAGCTACAAAACAGATTTTGATGTGAAATCACCCACTTTAAATGTTTCCTACAAAGCATCTGATATTATGAAAATATTTCAGTTGCACTTATGGTAAGAGTCTTCATTTCCAATCTTAGCAGGTATTTTAGGCATGCGTGCCCCATAGTCCCACATGATTTAATAGCTTTAAGATGTACAAGGAGAATCCAGTGGATGTCAGACAGGCTTAACTAGGTAAATCAGAACCCTATACTTGAAGTATTTTTGTAAACAAACTTGAAAAGTTAGGGAATCTGAATTATCTAGCCAAAATTTTTAAAAATGTTTTTTTGGAAAAAACTTTTGATTACCACTAGAATATAAAAATGCTAAATAGAAAATATATTCTTTTATTTAATGCATCTCTATGAACCACATTAAGTGATAGTATGTGATTTATGTTTTGGCATGATCTAAACTTATGTGATCTTTCTTTTCTACATTTGTCCTAGGAAATTATTTTTTCATTCTATAAAGTAATTACTAGAATTATTCATTGTTGCTCCAAGAAATCCCCATGCTGTGGGAATCATACACATGATCATCTTTTTTTTTCATTAGGAAATGTTATATTCAAGTCAAAATTAATATCATTTTGGAATATTCTTGCTGATAGAGACAGTGCGGGTTTTAAATTTATATCTTTAAACATCACCACAAGCATTGATATGTAATAAGCTGATATGAGAGGTGTCAATTTGGTAGAATAGAGCAGGATACTTCCTGGTTGCTCCATGGCATGAAACCAAGAAAGCAAATAGGCAGTTTCTCAGTAAGGAATTCTGCCTACAGGATTCTCTGTCACACTCCAGCAACCTGAAGTGTGGAGCATCACTTTACAGATTACCCCAACTAAAACTGCTGAGAAGAAAAGCTGAGAATCTTTTGAACTCCAACAGAAAGAATTCTTTAACTTTTTGTGATTTTTTTTCTCTCTTTTTTAAATTTTTTTCTCTTTTATAAGTTTAACTGTGACCTTAATGGTTCATGGTATATACATACACATATTTGAGTTTTTTTCTCATTTCTAGCCTTTTTGAAGACAGTTATTTTTCATACATTACTTTTTTTGAGGACTAGGATGTTTGATTAGTATATTTCAATTTTGTTCTGTATTCTTTTATTTTTAATTTAAAAAAATTTTTACCTTATGTATTTTTTCTCTCATCTGTTTCCCTTGATTCTCTTTTTCTCTTTTCTTCTAGTAACAGCCAAACTCTATTGTTCTCTTTCACTCTTCCTTTAATTTTTTACTCCTATCTTCTCTCCTCCTTCCTCATAATCATCACATCTATATCACTTGTGTTCTCTGCCTGTCCACCATTTGAAATTTTAGACCCTTTTGAAAATTTGTTTTTAGTGTAGGCAATAACTGATCATATCATTTCTGTTTATTGTGATAATTAATACTGTAGATGTCACAGTAGGAAATATTTGGTTTAATGTGGCATATTGTCTGCATTCACTGTTATTATTCTTTGCCCCCCTGTAAACAGTGAGGTATGGAAACCTTCAGGGATACTATAAGTTTACAGAGTAGAAACTCTGCTGCCTCAGATCCATACTGTTAGTCAGGTAGACCCACAAAATCATCAAAAACCAGGGGAACAAATCACTCCAAACAATCCAAGATATTCCAATAATAGAATCTATCAGCACCACAGTAGGAGAAATGTGAAAGAATGAGTTTATAATGTACATAGTTAAAGTGATCTATGGGGGAAAGGATGATATAAGTAGTGAAATCAGAGAGAAAATACAGGAAGTGAAATTTCACTTAAGTAAAGAAATAGAGATTCTGGAAAATATAAAAACAAGTAGAAATCCTTGAAATGATGTAATCAATAAACCAGATTAAAAATTCAATGGAAAACATCACCAAAAGACTAGATCACTTGGAAGACAGAGTTTTAGGCAATGAAGACAAAATATATAATCTTTAAATCAAAGTTGATCATGCAGAAAAGATGTTAAGAGACCACGACCAGAATTTCCAAGAAACATGGAATAACCTGAAAAGACCAGATTTAAGATTTATCAGGATAGATGAAGGTGCAGAGATAAAAACCAAAGGAATGCACAATCTTTTCAATGAAATTATATTGGGAAATTGCTCAATACTAAAGAATGAAATGGAAAATCAAATAAAATACAGGCGGTCTACAGGATCCCAAATATACAAAATTGGAACAGACCCACACCAAGACACATTATTTTGAAAATGCCTAACACACAGAATAAGGGTACAATTTTAAAGACTGCCAGAGGAAAAATGGGCAGGTAACATTTAGAGAAAAAACAATTTGGATCTCAACTGATCTCTGGACTTAGACCTTCAGAGCTAGGAGGTCTTGGAATAATATGTACCAAGCTCTGAAAGAAAATGGATGCCAGCCAAGAACACTATGCCCACCAAAATTAAGCTTCAGAATTAGTGATGAAAGAAAAATCTTCCGTGATAATTACAAATTAAAAGAATTCACAACTAGAAAACCTGCACTAAAGAATATACTGAATAAGATATTTCACAAAGAAGAAATGAAAAATAAAAGCTAAACCAACTAAGGGAGGAGATACACTAAAAGAACAGTGAATCAATGAAGAAAATCATTCAAATTAAAAAGAAAAATAAATCAAAATGACAGGGAACAAAAATCATATCTCAATAATAACATTGAATATAAATGGCCTAAACTCAACAAACAAAAGATAGAAACTGACATATTTGATTAAATACAAGACCCAACAATGTACTGTCTAAAAGAGACTCAACTCAGAGGCAAAGACAGCCACTGAAGGTAAAAGCATGGAAGAAAACTGTATCATTCACATGGATCTTGTAAACAATCAGGAGTTTCTATCTCCATGTCAGGTAAAGTGAACTTCAAGCCAAAGTTAATCAGAAGGGACAAAGAAGGACATTTCATAGTGCTTAAGGGAATTATACATCAACAAGACATAACAATCTCTTGCCTAGCATGTGCAAGGCACTGGGTTGGATCTTCAGCACCACATAAAAATAAATAAATAAATGTATCATGTCCATCTACAACTAAAACAATTTTGAAAAAAGATATAACAATCATAAATATTTATGCCCCAAATAATGGAGTATCTATGTACATCAAACAAACCCCTCTCAATTTCAGGAAACAAATAGTCCACAACAGTGTAATACTGGATGACTTTAGCACAGCTTTCTCATCAATGGATAGATCCTCCAAACAACAACTAAATGATGAAGCTATAGAACTGAAAAATACAATTAATAATTTAGACTTAGCAGACATGTATAGAATATTATATCCATCAATGATTAAATATACTTTCTTCTCAGCAGCACATAGATGATTATCTAAAATAGACTGTATCTCAAGCCAAAAAGCAACTCTTAGCAAATACAAAGAAATAGGCATAATACCTTCATCCTACCAGATCATAATGGAATGAAATTAGAAATCAATGATAAAATAAAAAATAGAAGCTTCTCTGACAACTGGAGACTAAATAATATGCCGTTGAATGACCAATGGATAGCAGAAGAAGTCAGGGATGAATTAAAAAACTAATTAGAGGTAAATGAGAGTATTGATACCACATATCAAACTCTCTGGGACACTATGAAGGCAGTGTTAAAAGGAAAGCTCATTGCATTGAGCTCATTCATTAAAAGAGTAGAAAGACAACAAATAAATAACCTAAAATTATGACTCAAAACCCTAGATAAAGAAGAAAAAACATCACCAAAAGTAGTACTAGACAGGAAAGAATTAAAATCAGGGCTGAAATCAATGAAACTGAAACAAAAGAAACAATCCAAATAATAGACAAAACAAAAAGTTGGTTCTTTGAAAAAATAAATAAAGTTGATAAACCCTTAGCCAAGCTAATGAAGAGAGAGAAAAACTCAACTTACTAAAATTCATGATGAAAAAATAAGTATCACAATGGACACTACTGAAATACAGATAATAATCAGAAACTATTTTGAAAATTTATACTCTAATAAAATAAAAAATCTTGAAGATATCAACAAATTTCTAGAGATATTTCTAGAAATTTCTAGATATTTTCTAGAAGATATCAACAAATTTCATGCAAATTGAATCAGGAGGACACAGAAAATTTAAACATATGAATTTCAAGCAATGAATATCAAGACACGATCAAAAATCAAGGATCAAACATTCTCAGGTGAGTTCTACAAGACCTTCAAGGAAGAAATAACACCAGCCCTCCTCAAATTATTCCATGAAATAGAAAAGGAAGCCACCCCTCCAAACTAATTCTATGAAGCTTGTATCACCCTGATACCAAAACCAGATAAAGATACATTAATGGAAGAAAATTTCAGACCAATATCCCTGATGATCATAGATGCAAAAATTCTGAATAAAATATTGGTAAATTGTATCTAAAAATGTTTTAAAAAGGTAGAACACCCTGATCAAGTGATGGACCAGGGATGCAAGTTTGGTTCAACCTACGGAAATCAATAAATGTAATTCATCACATCAATAAACTTAAAGATAAGAATTACACGATCATCTAAATAGGTGCAGAAAAAGCATTTGACAAAATACAGTATCCATTCATGTTTAAAACACTAGAAAAACTAGGATTAGTAGGAAACATACCTCAACATTGTAAAAGCTACATGCTAAGCCCAAGGCCAACATAATTCTAAATGGAGAAAAATTGAAAGCATTCCCTCTACAAACTGGAATAAGTCAGTGATGCCCTCTTTCACCAAAACTATTCAATATAGTCCTGGAAACTCTATCCAAAACAATTAAACAAAAGAAAGAAATTAAAGGATACAAATAGGATAAGATCTCAAATTATCCCTATTTGTTGACAACATGATTCTATATTTGGAAGACACAAAAAACTCCACCAGAAAACTTCTAGAACCCATAAATGAATTCAGCAAAGTAGCAGGATACAAAATTAACACCTATAAATCAATTGTGTTCCTATATATCAGTGATTAATCAAAGAAAGAGAAAGTAGGAAAACCATCCCATTCACAATAACCTTACAAAAGTTAAATACATAGGAATCAATCTAACAAAAGTGGTGAAAGACCTCTACAATGAAAACTACAGTACACTAAAGAAAGAAACTGAAGATTTTTTAAGATGGAAAAATCTCCCATGATCTTGGATAGGCAGAATTAATATTGTCAAATGGCCGTACTACAACAAACACTATTCACATTTAATTCAAGTCCCATTCAAACTCCAATGATGTTCTTTATACACATAGAAAAAGTAGTTATGAAATTCATTTAGGAAATTAAAGAGGCTGAAAATAGGCAAAACAATCCTCAGCAAGAAAAGTGAAACAGGAGGCATCACAATACCAGAGCTTAAATTATACTACAGAGCTATAGGAACAAAATTGGCATGGTATTGGCACTACAACAGATATAAATACCAATGGACCAGAACAGAAGACACAGAAACAAACCCACATATATATACAATTCTCAAACTAGACAAAGGCAACATAAACATACATTGGAGTAAAGATAACCTCTTCAACAAAAGGTGCTATAAGAACTGTAAATTCATATGTAAAAAAAAAAAAAAAATGAAATTAGACCCCTTACACTCATCTTGCACAAAATTCAACTCAAAGTAGATTAGGGACCTAGAATTAGATTAGAAACCCTGTGCCTACTAGAAGAAAAAGCAGGCCCAAATCTCCATCATGGCAGCTTATGAACTGACTTTCTCAACAAGACTTCTAAAGCATAAGAAGTAAATTCAAGAATCAATAAATGGGATTGTATCAAATTAAAAAGTTTCTTCACAGCAAAGGAAACAATTAAGAACATAAAGAAAGAGCTTACAGAATGGGAGAAAATCTTTACATGTACCTCAGATAGAGCACTGTACTCCAGGATATGTAAAGAACTCAAAAAACTTAACACCAGAAAAACAAAATAACAGAATTTTAAAAACGGGCTAAGAAATTGAGCAGACACTTCACAGAAGAAGAAATTGAATTGGTCAACAAAAATATGAAAAAATATTCAATATCACTAGCAATTAGAGAAATGCAAATCAAAACTACACTGAGATTTCATCTCACTCCAGTCAGAATGGCAATTATCAAGAATACAAGCAATAATAAATGTTGGCAAGGATGTGGGGAAAAAGTCACACTTGTACATTTCTGGTGGGGCTGCAAGTTGGTGCAACCATTCTGGAAAGCAGTACAAAGACTCCTTAAAAGACCTGCAATGGAACCACCACATGACCCAGTTATCCCACTCCTTGGCATATACCCAAAGGACCTAAAATCAGCATACTATAGTGATGCAGCCTCATCGAAGTTCACAGCGGCTCATTTTACAATAGTTAAGCTATGGAACCAATGTAGTACCTTTCAACAGATGAATGGATAAATAAAATGTGGTACATACATACACAATGGAATATTACTCAGCCATAAGGAAAAATGAAATTATGGCATTTTCTGGTAAATGGATGGAACTGTAGACTATCATGCTAAATGAAATAAGCCAATCACACCAAAACCAAAGACTGAATGTTCTCTCTGATATACTGATGCTGACTCACAATGGGAAGCAGGAGTGGAGGTTCACCTGATTGGAGAGGTGGGAGGGGAATGGAGAGAAGGGATGAAGGATGGGAATGGGAAAGACAGTGGAATGAATCAGACATAACTACCCTCTGTTTATATATGAATACATGACCAAGTTAACTCCACATCATGAACAATCACAAAAATGGGAAATTATACTGCATGTATGTATGATATGTCAAAATACATTCTACTGTCATGTACAACTAAAAAGAACAAATTAAAAAAATAAGCTGATGTTTTTCTCATGTTTTCTATTTGAACCATTCTCAACATTAGTAAGCAAAATAAAAATTTAGATATAATATTATAATAAAACTAAAAGGAAAAGAAGAAAAATCTCTTCCCAAAAAATGTTCATTAAGTTAAATTTAGTGCCTCACCATGAGAAAATAACCATTAAAGTGCATTTAATATAGTCAAGTTACTTTTATTTTAAACAATCACAAGAAAGGACAGCATGAATGCATAATTGTCCAAAGACAGACATGGGTTTCCCCTATAGACTCATAGAGTATGTAAAATACAAACAACTTTGCTAACTTTGTATCACACAATGGTTCTATCTAGCATTTATACTGATTGCAGATATGAGTCAAAAAGAAGATGTGCTCTTGATGCTTGGATAAACTTTTCCAGGAAGCAGAAAAAAATGAAGAAGCTTGTACATCTGAACGGTAAATGCAGTTTTTGAATTGGGGACCGTGAGCAGTCTCTGAGTTGGTGTGTTCAAAAGTAGGTGTAGGTCTTACAGGATACCTGTGTAAAGAGGTACCCAAGAAGGGTATTTTAACTCCTGGATATTATAAAATCCTCATGATTTATGAATATTTATTTGCATTGCATTGCAAATTCCTCGGCTCTAATTTTTCTTTTGCAAAAATATAGAGCTAGAATGAGGGAACAGGCATTCATCCAGGTTTGTTCGTTGCCTCTACTGTTTTTTCCCACACATCCCATGGCCATTGACCTAGTGCTTTTCTCAAGTGTGTTCCTGAGATGGGTGTATGGATGATACATTTTGTGAATCCTCAGCTCTTCACAAACCTCTTCCTTTCATTCCACCTACGTACATAGGATTATAGGGCTACTACTGTTCCTTTCTTTTAATAGCCTTGCTATTATACCACCAATTTCCAGCAGATGAGATATCCTGTATAGCCCTGAATCCTTTTGCTTTGTAACTTATACTTTCTTTTTGTCTGAAAATAGCATTATTTTTCTTTTCCTTAGGAATTCAGCCATCTTACTAGGATATGCCTATGCATATCTGTTTTATAGTCAATTTTCTTCAGTGTTAAACAGATTTAACATTAAAAATCAAGTTTTTCTTCAGTTTGAAATAGTTATGTTACCCTTAATGTTGCCTCTGCTCCATTCAGAATCACCAAACACAGCTTTCCGCCACAGTGCAATCAAACAGTCCTGTCTCCATTAACTCTATTTTCTCCTTTTGTTTTTTCTCCAGTTTTCACTTCATATTCCCTGGGTTATTTCTTATGTACCTTCTGATTTTCCTAATGAAGTCTTTTCTTTCATATGAGCAATTTTGCTTTCTAACTTAGAGATGTCTTTCAGGACTTTAAGACACAAACTGACATAATAATGACCTTCCTCTTCAATTCATGAATGCTTTTTATAAAATGCATTAATTTTTTTACACTGTTTTTATCTTCTTTTTGAAATTCCATGAATTCTCTACTCACACAGATAGGTGCAAATGTAAAAATAGACACAGACACACATACACATGTATGCATACACACATGCACAGACACATATAGACCTGTATGTGTTTGATAGGAGTTTATCATCAGATGTTCATCTCTTACTGATGGGCCCCAATGGGTGTGCTATTGAGTACTTTTCTAGACTAGAGGTTTATAAATCATAAGGTTATTAGTTCCCTCTTGAAGTACAAGGAGAAAACTTCCCCAGGTCCCTATTTCCTAAGTTTTTCTCAGGAATACAGAAACCACAGGCACCTATTCCTCTGTTCATTCTCTTCTTGAGTCCCAGGGAAATAGCTTTCTCACAAGGCCAACTTGTACTTCACATCTTGAGTGGCTTTCAGGTTTCTCTCCTGAAGCCATTCTCATTCCAGGTTGAACTCTCTCTCTCTCTGGTCTTTTCTACTGATTAAGAGAAGGTGGCAGCAGTTAGCACTGGCACTATACAATTTCTCTTGGAAAACGGGGACGAATTCATTTTTGAAAGCCCCAGTATGCCAACTGAATATCTGAGATCAGATGGGTTTGAGTCCTAAGGAGAAGATGGACAAAAATAATTTAAGAATCATTTTATTTACTTTTTAATGCTTGCTTGACATAGGATCTGCTAAAATATTTTTTTTCCTGAATGCATTAATATGTTAGCTTTCAGCTGCTGTGACAAAAACCTGTACTAAACAACTTTTAAGGAGAAAAAGGTTACTTGGGCTCCAGATTTCAGAATTTTCAGTCCATGATTGTTTGACCCTGTGACTTTTGGATCTGTGACAAGACAAAACATTATGCTGGGAACAAGTAACAGAGTAAACCTGCTCACCTCATGGAGGCCAGGAAGTGAGAGAGGAATGAAGGGGCAGGGGTCTCATATCCCCTTGAAAGGAATGTCCCCAATGACCTAACTTCCTTCCACTACTGCCCAGTTGCTAAAGGTTCTGCCATCTCCCACTAGCACAACAGGCTGGTGACCAGACCTTTAGCATATGACATTTAGGAGTCGTGTAAGATACAAACCATAAAAGTGAAGATGGAATTCAATATGATCGATATTCATGCACAATGGGGTAATATTATATATCATAGAATAAATGTTTCTAATTTCAATATTTATACACACAAGAAATAAATATTGCAAAAAAGAGAAAACAAATAATAAAAACTTCATAAAAGGCTTTTGTGGTTTGACTAGCACAATAATACTCTCTTCTTTGTACAGACTCTAGTCGTTTAAAAATGGTTGCTATAGATTTCTTTTTCCCATATAAATCCTGTGATCCACCTATCTGTGCCTCTAAGTCTTTCTAAATTGCTCTGGCAGATGACCATGTAACAATTCAATGTTGTTAAATTCCTCAAAAGAATTGGGTGACTAGTCTTTTATCAGTTCACTTTTCTAAGAATAAAAATATTAAAGTTTATTTTGTAAACCTGTAAGATGTTTTCCTTTCAGGTTTGTGTCTGTGTTTGCGACGTGGAACTCCATGTTTGCTTCTAACCTTAGCATCACCCTAGAGTAAAGGCTGGTTTTATGTGACTATGTCATATGTACATAAAAGTTGAAGTGTAAGAGAACAAAGAGTGAGCATCGTGTTTATCTGACATAAATGCTTTCACATTCTTTGTCTTGATAAATGTTGACTTACTTAATTCCACTAATTTCCAATCCATTGCAAGCCATGTAAGTTCAAAACATTGGAATTTTTTGAGACAGTTAAAGCATACAGAAGTGGTTAGGTCATGTGGAATTTTAAGGTGAAACAAACTTGACTTAAATAAAAGAAAAAGGAATGAAAATATGTGTTTTGAAAATGACTGAGGGGAAAATAGAAACATAAAATTGTATTTGTAACAGTGAAAGTGAGGCAATAAATGTGACTGGGTGTAAATGTGTCTCTGGGCAGGTGGAGGAAGGATAGAAAAATTCCTATCAGAAGTGGGAAGGGTTTAGTAATGTGTGCACTGCTGATGAAATGAAAGGAAAGCTATCAAGGAAAGCTAGCACAGCACAAACTAGGGCCTTGGTCTGTGAACTTTCCGTCCCTTCATGCCCAACACATTTCTAGTACCCAATATTCCTGAAACCTCAGAAATGCCATCTTGTTTCCCATTTCCATGCCTCCTCACATGTGATCCAGGCTGTGTAATTCTGGCTCTGACCTGGAAGGTCGGTAAAATAATCCCTTCCCCAACAAGAGGCTCATACATATATTGCTGTGTTCTTAGCAATATTAGGAATAATGGAAGAAGGTAGATATTACAAAGAATGGGATCTGAAAACTTGTTTAGGAACACTGAGTTGAATTATGCAATGTAATTTGAGTTTCAGGAGATTAATTTTTAACGAGGAAAATGCTATGATGTATACTGGCAAGGCCCTTTCCCAAATTTAGGTATTTTGTCAAGGAACCATACCTGTGGCTACCATATAAATTGGATAGATGCCCCAGCTTTTCCCCTGGCTCCCAAATCTAAATACATTGATACCTGTACAAGTTACTTCAGTCTGGGCTCACTCCTAGCCAAGTGTGTAAGCCAACATCAACGCATCAGGACAGGGTGCCTTACTTTAGTGGCAATCTGCTTTCTCCCAGAATTGTCAACCTGATCTTTCAGAATCTTCCCTACCCATTGGTTAAAGTGCCATAGAGCAAGATTTTAATTGACAAATTGACAAAATTTCCATCAATGGTGTACAATCTCAAAAACACACTACTATTCAAAATTTCTTACAAAATTTGAGCTGTGGGTTTAAAAAGTTGTAAAAGCTGAGTTACTCTTCCTTTGAAATTACTATTCAGAATAGAGATGTAAGACATTTAAGCAAGTGTGATTCAGAATAAATGCAAATATTAAGTTTGTGAAGGAGAATGGATGATCAAATAAGAGAGATGAGTAGAGAAAATAACTATAATGAATGTGACAAATGCTAAAAAGTCAGAAAATGTAGGCACCGTGGACAAGGAAGAAGTCAACTGCAATAACAAAATGACTTTAAACAAATCATTTTTAAAAATCAACAGACATTTATCAATTACATTACAAATTTTGTATACAGACCTATTTTTCTCCCAAATTAAAAAAAAATCAGTAAAGAAAGTGCCTTGCCCATGTGAATAATATAAAAAGAAAATTCTATAAAAATGGAGAAATATTCAAACAAATAGATTTAAAACAATCAGGTCATTCGCAAAAAATAGATTTATCTATGAATTATTAACTATCTCTGTCATCAGGGAAGGTACTAAAGATTTTTGTAGTCCAAAAAGATTTCAGACTACCTAAATAGTCATAATCTACCTTCTAGTTGCATATAAAGTACTTTGTTCTTCATTTGTTTCATATTTTCTATCAAATAATAGAAAGTATTAATCATTAAATTTCAGCTTTATTACATTAGCGTAATCATTAAGTGTATGAACTACATATACTCAATCTTATTAGGGCTCAGGGAAATGCAAATCAAGACTAAAATAGATATTTTATATCAATTCAATGGACAAATGTTAAATATGACAACTTTGTGGGAGAAAGTGAATTTCATAGTATCAATTAAACATTACTAATGAGAGTTAAAACTACCTTGGGAAACACTTGGGAACTTTCTTATAATATTGCATTTACTCCTATACAATATGGAGCTTTCTCTTCTAGGTAAAAGCTAAAGAGAAAATCTTGTAACTGTCCACCAGGAGGTATGTACGAAAATACAATGGATCACTCACTTAAATTTAGCAAAATCTGAACTTACCCAAATATTTATAAAGGGGAAAGTAAATTTTTAAAAAAATCAAACAACTAGCTGCTATATCAAATTAATAATGAATTACTGACAGCAGCATTAAGGGATAAAACTTAGCAATATAATGTTACAAATAAAAATATGTCCAACTATTATATGTATCATAACCCTATATTTTAAAATTTGAAGACTGTAAAACACTAAACTTGTATAACACACAAATATAAGACATATTATTTAGATCCATATGCATGACTTTCTTGTTCCTATGTTTATGTTGGGTCTTGCTGGCTTCCTTTCTACCAATGATATCACACTAGTATGTGAGTAAAGATCATACATGGATTAATGATAAGAGTTTCCTAAACCAAATATTTTGAACTCATGATTGCACTCAGAAAGACTAGATTGATTTTATTAATAAATAATTTAGAGCTGGGAGTTAATTTGGACAATCCATCTTGTCAGGATACTTCTGATGCCTTAAGTGGAATTTTTATGCTCATCATTCTCAAATTTATTTTTCCTTTCATTGTGTTAAAATTTCAAAGGCAAATCCAACATTGATCAAGTAAGCACCTAAGTTGCCCCCACTGTTAGGTTTTAAGTTTTTAAGTTCAGAGTTATAGTAAGTAAGTTTTGACTACTAACTTTAGTCAAAACATAGAATAGCACATAGCAACACAGAATAGCCACTTGAGCACATAGTTTCTGCCATTAAACTGTCTTGAAGATCCATGAAAGCAGAGACTTGCCCAAGCTTAAATGATTAGTGAATGTCAAAATCACAAATACAACTGGAACCCATGTCAAACATTTCTAGACTAACTTTTTGCTCTTAGTGCTTCTTAAGAATGATAAAAACTGTCTAAGGATCACTTGAGAAAACACCTACAATATATTCTTTCTGTAACTTTTTAAAAAATGTGACTTTTCTGAAAAATGTAATGGAAAGGAAAAGCAAAAATTGTCCAATGTGCCTTCTTTTCTTCATTAATTAATCAACTCATTCATTATTTTGAAATCTAGTTATTGATTTTTCAGGCTCATTACAAACAGTTCATTAATTATATTCAAGACATAATTAATGTACAATATGATGTGTTCTCTAACTAAACTTTATTATAAGATTTTCAATAGTAAAATAACAGAACATAAATATTTATAATCTTCAAGGACAGTGATTAAAATTTCAAGGAAAAAAATTTACAAAACCTGTTTTCATGAGACATTGACTAATAATATTATGTAGCATATTGGCTTATGCATCTTCACTGATAAACAAATAATTGTGAAATCTTTGCTCTTTTTATGATAATATCAATACAAATTTAAAGGAAAAGTGTTACTCTCAAGAATATAAAATATCTTGACTTTGAAACCTTACTAAATTCACTTCTTAAAAGTGCAGGTTAAAGCTGAGTTTATGTTAAAATGAAGATTATATACTATATTAATAATTTATTAGTCAATAATCTTAAAAATCCATATCCTTCTGTATAAAACAGTAGAAAGAACATAAGAATCTTTGAAACAGCCAGCAGATTAAGTGTCTGTCTTCCATAATAGTGACAACTTTATTTCAAATTACCTTTAAGCTCTTTTATGTTAAAAAATAGAAGAAAGAATTTGTTAAGAAATAAGAGAAGCTTAATTTCTAAAAAAGAACATTCTAAGTAACTAACACTTTTTCTTGGTATTTTCAATATTTGGTCCCAAATTAAGGAAAATAAAGGTTTTTTGGAGATTTAGGAGTATTATTTTACGTGAATGTACATTACTTGGTTTAAATATTGTTTCTTTGAGTTTTATGTGCTAATTCTTCAGGCAGACATGATTTCATTCTTATATATCTCAAATAGTTTTAGAAAATGTTTATAAAAGTTAAACTCTACAACAGGCCATTGCTGAATCCAGTTTTGATATTTCAAATACTATGTACTTTAAATATTTCAATTTCTAGTTTGAAATTGGCATAATTTATAACAATTATAGAGGTAAGTGACCTTGAGAAGGGTGTAGGAATACTCAACACTTTCATGCTATGACAGAGCCCTCTAAAATTTCAGTTAGCTAGTTAGTGGAAAAGTTCCTGGCTTTTGCAATTTAAAGGATGAGGTAAATATAATGGATATTTGAATTATAAGTGTTTATTTTTATGATTTCCCCACAAACATTCATTCTTCCCTCACAAAAGGTATCACTTCTTACAAAGAAAGCTACATCATTTGTGGGGAAGCATTATTATTTTCTTAATTGATTGATATATTAAAGTTTATGTTCGGGCCTTTTTTGTACTTATAGTTTTATAATTTTCTGTTATTAGGAAAAATGTCATACAGCAAAGTTTGAAGATGGAAACTTCTAATTTTAACACTTCCAAGTGATACAATTTCTTCCGTGGAAGCCTGAGAATTTTCAGATCTTCATGATGAACTTGAGATGAATTTCTCTTTCTTAGTATATACTGAAACATTAGTTTGCTAGGTCTCCTAGAAACAGTGGCTTTTAACATCTTAAAATCCCCTGTGACTTAAGTCTCAGTCCAGATTGATGTTCAAAGCTGTGCAGGGATAACTTTGTGAAAGAGCTATCTACAAACTGAATATTCTCAGTAGTGTCAAAGAGTTCTGTCTGCCTTGAGATTTTCTATTTCTTTCTACAACAGAAGATTTCTTTTAAAAATTAACTTCACAGATATATTGATTGGGAAAAGATAACTTTAAGATATCTGAACTGCATCAAAGATTGAATTGGAGAGACTCATGAAATATTCTGCATGTTTATTTTTCAACTACAACTATCAGAAACTTGACATTATATTTACATAGTTGAGTTTGGGTTCATAATAATAAAGCAATTATCATAAGCCATTTGAGGACTGACAATTGTAAAATGGTAACCATTGTAGATTGATGTAATGTTCTGTCATATTCCTGTCACCAGAGGCATAAATAAAGATAGTTCTATCTTAATTAATAATGTTGCAGAGTGAATGGTACTTTTAATGAATTTTTCAATGTAATATAATGTAGTATCTAGGATAGCTGACTTTGGGGCCATGAATGAAGAGTTTGTTTAAAAGAGAAAGATCATAACAAAATGTTACCTTTCTTAATAAGATAAGAAGTGGTGTTTTCTAACCTAGCAAAATAACAGCTCCCTTCCAATCAAAAATGGGGGAATAATCTAAAATCCTCTGGGTACCTAACAAAAACATATGAATATGTTCATGTAATGTTCATTTTGACATTCCTATTGAATTTTGGGTCTTTGTGGATTTTAAAGAAAATTCTTACTGCTAAGGAAAATACTTATTTACTTAGGTGATAATTCTGTTTTGTTTTGCTTTTGATTTTTCTGGAATGATCTCAGAGTTATCAAGGTGCACAATTTTAGATATGAGAGCATTGAAGTTAGAAGTGAAGTATGTTTGAAGTTATAAACAAGTTAATGTGGGAAGGATAAGCATTAGATTTTCTGATTTTATGACTCAACTAAAATGCTTTCTCTATTGTAACAATATTCTCCTAAATCCTGAGTTAAGAATTAGCTAAAGCTAATGGAAAAAAAAAATCATAGTTAATGAAAATTGGTTCAAGGTCAGTTTAAGAATCAGTCTTAGTGAGGGAATTCACTTCATTTGCATGAGGTTAAATCTAGTTGTCAATTTCTTATTAATATAATGATAATTGAAACAAATTGTATTACTGTTTCATAGCACATGAGAGAGTAGAAAATCCATGATTAGTCACAGATTCTACAAAATGGACTTAATAGAAATTTATAAAACTGGAATCAATATTACTTTTAGGAAAACAGCAATTACTTTACTTCTAAATGCTTATACCATCTAGGAATTAAGTTTTAAAGACAACTTAAATAATTTTAATGTGTGGAAAAATACAGAATAGTGTTTCACAAGAAAAACTAATTCTGAAATATCTTTTTGTCATTTTTAATGACCCATATTGGAGTCATTAATTACAACCCAATCTTCTTAATATCTAACACCTGAGCTCCCCACCTGATTCTCTTTTACACCAGAACCCCAATAAACCCTTGCTTTCACTTGTAAAGCATTTTTTGCAACATTTCTTGACAGCTTTGCATATTGTTACATAATATTATTTGTGGAGTATCTTTTCTTTATACCCCTTAAAATGTCAACCCTCTCATGATTATCTCAACTGATGGATTCCAACTTGTTTTTCAACGCTGAACATATATGTCCCTGCCTTCCCAGAGGCTTCCCAATCACTTAGGCACAACATAAATCTTTAACCTCTGCCATCCCTGCAAACACAGTACTTAGTGCATGCTACTGCCATAGCACTTATGAAACTGGGTGTTCTGGCTGCATTGTATTTCTTTCTATAAAACTTTCCCTGAATTAACATCACAAAATTAAATTTAGTAAAGGAGATTTAATGGGAGGGATTGTATATGTGTGTTGCACGTGTGTGCATGTGTGTGTGCTTTTGCTGTTATATAAACGAAAAATTACTTTCATCTTGAAGTTATAAATCTTAAAATGTATGTTTTTTCAAACACGGTACAGGAAATAGTGGAAAGACATTTAAAAAAAAATTGAAAGATCTTTGATCCATACTTGGAACCGTGTATCAAAAATATTTCAGAATTCATCACAGTCCTAAATATAAATTGTAAATATTCAAAATTTCCATATAAAAATATTTTCGACATGTGATGCCCCAAAATATTTATTCTGTATGAAAGTAATAGCATGATGGCTAAAACAAAAAATTAACAATTATGATTTAATAAAAAGTGAGAACATCTCCTCTTTGAACAGGATTCTTAAGAAAATAAAAAAGCTACAATTGAAAAAAATTTAGCTTTTGAAGTATAAATAATTTTAAATATTTTAATATATAAAATGTTATATAAAATAAAATTTAATATTTTTGGTTAAGAATTTTATAAGGATTATGTAAAAAATTTCAAACCCACTAGTGAGACTCAAACAAATAAAAATCAATATAAACAGAGGATAGAGAAGTGTGATGGTTAAATAACACCCCAGTGATTGTTGTCTCACAGAGATACAGATTAACACAGATAGCCACACACTAAACCACTTTAACAAGAGGTAAGGAAACCAGGCAAGAGACCACAGGATAATTTAGTATAAAAATAAGGGAAGACAGATAGATGAAGGAAGGAAGAGAAGAGTAGCCAGAATCAACCCTCCCCCAACTCTAAGCAACATAGCATGGACAGAGATGTCCTGCCTAAGAGAGGGAGAAGGAATTAAGTCCAGACTGTAGACTTAATTAATGGTTGAACAAGGCCCCAAAGTCCCTGACCCCAGGCTTATGCCTTCAAACTGAGTTTTGGGTCTCTTCAGCTAGGTGACTTAAGAGTTGCTTCCATCACCCTTCTACCAACCTCAACAGACAGTAAGGAGTAAGCTTTCAGTGGCTGGAAGCATTTTGCCAGGCCTGACTGGGTGAGACCCAGTATCAGATAAACCATGAAAATCCTTTTAGCCAGGTCAATACTCAGATGGAGTTTTTAACCTGCACCATCATAAGGAAAACACCAGCACCCTGGAGGGATGGACTCATGTTCCCACCTACATCACTACCAGCCTTGAGCAGAAACTGCATAGATCCTTGAAGCTGTGAAACTCTAGTGTGACCCAGGTTAGCATCAGCCTGGGCAGCAAAAGCACTTGTCTTCACACCCCTCTGTCAATATTGGGCAGACAGGGGAGGAAGACTCTAGATACCAGAGAGTAAAACAGGGTAGGGAGCACAGGACTGTCTTGGATTTCATGGCTAGGATGATAAAACCTAACCCTGGGCATAACCCAGTGGTCCTTGTTTTCAGGTCATGCTTATGGAACTGCAGGATATTTGTGGCTTATTGCAGTGGTCTTGGGCAAGATTTCACATTAGCAGCAGCACTGTATAATAGCATGAACTTTAGTCCTATATCTATGCTGACTGGTCTCAGGTTTCAGACTCTGAGTGTGGTCTTCCATCATGGTGGCAGTGGCTACAGGACTGCCTTCCACTTTTCTTCCCCAAACCCAGCCAACACAACATGGAGAATATAATTAGGGTCCCACTATGGGAAGTCCCAGCCAGGCAGAATCCTATAGTGCCTGGTGACAGACCAGTAAATGTGAAAAGCAACATCTGGGCACATCCTGGGCCGAGATAGAGACTTTAAAAAATGAAGTTCCTTTTTTAGATACTACCTCAATTCATTCAGAAAAACACATCAATTAAGCATTTGAGAAAATCCTAGGCTTGGAGTACTCTCCATTTGTGAAACAGGAGCAATATACCAACTGTAGACTTGTAACAAACCAGGATTTGACTGTCAAATTGTGCTCAGGGAAAATAAATAACCTGCTTTGAATTTTTTGGATGAATGGACATACAAGGCCAGATGAAGAAGACAAGAATAAATACTAAATCTTTAATGTGCAGTTCACATCTCATACCATAAAACAAAGAACTTTCAAGGAACCACGACTTCAGTTAGTCTTTAAAATAAGCACCAGAAATCAATAATATAGTTTTCAATATGTGTGAATTTTCAAAGAATCTAAAACATTTGTTCTAATGAGGAAATGAAAGATCTTTAAGAAAGCACAGAGAAACAATTTAATATTCTAACAGAAAATTAACAGAGAGATAAAATAAATTTTAAAGAGTTAAACAAAAATCCTTGATCTGAAAAGTACACTAATCAAAATCTAAAATATTATACAAGGTATCAAAAGCAGGGTAGATCAAACAAAAGACAGTGAACTTGAAGACAGACTTTGAAAATTCACAGAGAAGAAAAGAAAAAATAAAGAGGAATGAATAAAACTTGGATAACTTTGGAGCAATATTAAAACAGCAAATATTTCAATTGTTTGCATTCAGGAAGATCTTGGTAATTCCAAAGTAATAGATAGAAGGTTTAATCAGAGAGATGATAACAGAAGATTTGCCAAGCCTAGAGAAAAACATAACTATGGAGGTACAGGAAAGTCAAAGGTCAATAGTCAGATTTAATCCAAACAAATTTGCCACAAGATATCTTATAATCAAGTTCTTTGAGGTTATAAATGAAAACAGAATTCTCAATTCAGCAATGGAAAAGAACTTTATATCACAAAAAGTTGACTCAATTCACCTTGTTGCAGACTGCTCAACAGAAGGCTGGCAGCCCAAGAGAGAGTAGCATGAGATTTTGCACAGCATTGAAAGAAAAAAATAATAAATCTGTGATCCAAAGCACTATACCTAGCAATGTTATCCTTAAAAAATGAAGAGAAAAAGTTTTCAAAAGAAAGTTGAGAGAACTTATTTCCATTTGACCTGTTATTCGAGAAATACCTAAGAGAATTTTTCAACCTGAAAGAGATGCTAACAAATAAGAATACTGGAAGTTACAAAAGTCATTGGTGAGAGTAACTATACAGAAAGATCCAGAAAGATCTAAATGTGGTACTTATACCATTCATATCTTTAAAGGCTAAAAATCAAAGCAAAGCAACTAAAAGTAATAATACCTACATTGAGATGTTGCAAGTCTGGCAATATAGAATGATAAAAAATGGAATTTTAAAAATTCAAAATGTGGAGATGAATTGGGTGCAAGCATAGAGTACATTTATTTGTGCATTTTTCTCCCAAGTTTTTGTTTCTTTTCACATCTTTATGATCAATGTTAAGTTGCTATTATTTCAAAATATTTTGGTACAGCCAAAGATCTTTTTTTTATATAATTCTATGCATGTCCTTAGAAATGAAGTGTGCCCACCCATCAAAACAAAAATAATCACAAAGAAAAAAGGCTATTCTTGGATGCACCAAAAATAATAAGGAGTAAATCACTTAAGTATAAAGGAAGGTTAAGACAGGGAGAAAGAAGGAAAGGAACTACAATAAGAATAGAAAATAAGGATTAAATGACAGTAATAAGATGTTACCTATCAACAATTATCTCAAATGTAAAGAGAACAAAGTATCTTAAAATACATAGAGCAAATGAATGTATTTTAAAAACACCCAATTATATGCTGCTTGTAAGAAACACACCATCTAAGATTATGTAGACTAAAGTGAAAGGATGGAATAACATTCCATGCAAATGAAAACCAAAAGAAAGGAGGAGTCATACTTATAGCAGATAAAATAGATTTTAAAGCAAATAAGAAAGGAAGTTATTATATAATGACACAAATATCAATTCAACAAGAGAAAACAATAATTATAAATATATGTGTACTCAATATTGAAAGATCCAACTATGTAAAACAACTATTAAAAATCCTAAAGGAAGAGAAAGACTGCAAAACAATAATAATAGTGACCTTTAAACCCCAATTTTCAGCAAAGTACAGATCATCCAGAAGGAAATCTAAACAAAAATAGCAGAGCTGAACCGTAATGTAGATTAATTGTATGTAATGGACAGCTACAGATTATTCCATCCCTCTGTGTAACGGATGCATACATTCTTCAAATCAACACATGGAACAATCTTCCAGAATAGTTCCTGTATGGTATGCCAAAACACAAGTCTCAAAAATTTTTTAATAATTGAAATCATATTGAGTATCTTACCACAGTGCAATAAAGCAGGCAACCAATAACAACAAAAACTTTGAAAATGATACAAATGTATGGGAATTTTAAAATGTAGTATTGAACAACCAATGGATCAATGAAGAAATCAATAAGGAAATTTAAAAGTTCTTGAAATAAATGAATCACAACATTATAAAATCTATGGGGTATAGGAAAAGCAGTACTAAGAAGGAAGTTCATAGCAATCAGGGTTACTTTATAATAACAGAGAGATCTCAACCTAGGGCTAGAAGAATAAGAACAAACCAAGCCCCAAATTAAGACAAACATATATAATAAGGATGGCAGAAGAAATAAATGAAATAGAAACTAATAGTTTGCATAGGACAACATAAACCTAACAAGAGCAAAATGCTCAGTCATTGAGGAATAAAAAGTAGGTTTTACACAAGCTCAGAGTAGAATAGTGGTCAGCAAAGTCCTGGAAGAATAGGGAGAAGTATGAGGAAAGGTTGATTAAACCTAATAGATTCCATTTATGCATAACTCCAGAAAATGGAAAGCAATCTGCAGTGATGGGATCCCTCTTTGTTGGGGCATAGGGGTAAGGCTTGAGAAAGGCCAAAAGGAATGTTTGAGAATAAAGAATAAATTAATTATTTTGTTATGAGTGTTTCCTCTGGGATGTGTGTTTATAAATTTATCAAAATGTAATTTAAACTATGTGGAGTTCTTGGTTTATACAGTTCATATTTTCTGTTATCATAGCTGTTAAAATCACAGAAAAGGAAATAATAATTACAAAATAAACTGCAAGAAAAATGTATGGATTAATTTATATTATTCCAAATGCCTATGTAAGAATAAGCTTTAAAATTTATCTCCACCTCTCTCTTTATCTATATATATAAAGATATACATAGAAGTATCTTTACACACACACACACACACACACACACACACATATTTTCAAATTAGGATTTGGTCATGGTCCTTTCCCAAGATGTCAAAGTGCTGATAATTTAGGTTAATTTTAAATTTATCTTCTAAACAAAGTCTTTATTAACAGTGCCTGTCATAAATTCAATATATTTTCACCCTTAGCATTCAGTATATGTAAAGCTAGACAATAGATCAATACATGGCCTCCTTAAGGACAAAACAGTTAATAGTGAATAAAATAAATCCATTCACCCAGTAAACATTCTATCACAAAGGATGACAGGAAATGTCACTAAAACAGATAAAGTTCTAACATGGATTCAAATTTGTTTCTTTGAGGGTTTTACCTACTTTGTTGTCTGGTTTTGGACTTCGCTCTTGATTTTGATGAAAAGAGCACAAAACATGTTTATTAGTTCATATTAGTTACATAGACTCATGGGTTTCACTGTTGCATATTCATGCATTCGTACAACATATTTTGATCATTGTGATTTCCAGGTAAACCTGAAAAGAATACATAATTTGATACTATTTTCTGCAACTATTTGCACAATTGAATAAAAGTGATCAAAGGTTGTCATTTGTATAAATACAAATCCATATTATTTCAGTCTTTCAGGGCTCAGAGGGTTTAATTTGCAACAGTAAGCAAAAAGCCACCACATAGATACTGAGTAGACTAATAAAAATACTGCCCAGTCTGTGAATAAGTGAAACTATTTAGAAAGGCAGAGAACTAAACAAAAATGCAATGTAATAAAATAAGTAGAAATGGCAGAGAAGAATATTGAAAAAAATGTTTAGACATAGAAAAAAAGTTTAAATTTAATTTTTGTCTGTTCTACTTACTAACTTTAAACCAAAATATAATTTCCTTTATCCCTTATTTCTTCCATCAATAAAACTCACGAAAGTTACTGTCATTTCAAATAATTTTAAGCACTAAATCAGACAATGTTTTTAGCTAAGGTAACAAAAAGAATTAAAAGAATTTTTGGAGCATAGGAAAAACACTTTATTTCAGATATGGTAACTATCTAGAAAATTCTGAGACATTTACAAGTTAACTATGAGGATAATGAATTTATCATGGATATAAAGAAAAACTGAACACATACTTTCCCGTGTAATTTACATGATAGGACCAAATATGGGTCCTATCATGTAATAACAAATAATTCTATTTATTTTATATCATTATATAAACATACTAATGACTAAATTTAACAAAAGGTTTGTGGGAAATGAAAAAATTCTAAGAAAATTAAAAGACATACACACACACATGATATATACATACATATATATATAATTACATATATTTCATAAACTGAAAAACCTCTATGGTTAAGATTTTTAACTTCCTGTAGATTATCCTATAGTTTAATCTAATTTCAATGTTACTTACATCAGGGATTTTATTTTTTTTATCTGTTTTTTTTTCAAAGACAGACGTTATCCTAAAATGTATACTTGAGTTCAAAGGACCTGATATATTCAAATCAATGCAGGAGGAGAAAAATAAAGTTGGAGGACTTACCCTGCCTTATCTTCAGACTTGCTAGTAGATAAAGCTATAATAAAGCTATTTGGTGTTAACATGAGGATAGACATTTTGACCAATAAGAAGGAATACAGAGATGAGAAGAAGAATTGTGCACATACTATTTAAATGCTTTTTAGCGCAGTTATCAATTTAATAGTGGAAGAATAGTCATTATAACAAATAATGGTGAAATATCTCTATATCCAAATAGAAAAAACGATGGTCTTCAACATTTCCAATGCAAAAAACTAAAATTTTGTCATAATACTAAAAGTATAAAAATTTTAGAATGAAACAAAGGAGAAGTCTTTGTGAACTTGGAATAGGTAAACAATTTTAGTTTGTATGATGCATAAAAAATTTGTATGATGCATAAAAGGGAAAGAAAAGAACTCCATCTTTTCCTTAGAAACCACCTTATAAAAAATGTAAAGGCATTCCAAAATTCGGAGAGATTTTTATAACACATATATCACATAAAGTACTTACAGAATGTACAAGGAACTTACAAATCAATAACAAGAAAATCCAAGTGAAAGATGTGAGCATACTTTGTACAAAAGATATAAGTGAAAACTAAACAAGTGTGTGAAAGGTTCTCTCTATCTGTAGTGCTCAGAGAACTGAAAATTAGTATGAATATACAGAGACTGAATCTTGGAACTAAAAACCCTGACAATACAAGGTTTAAGGAGATGGAGCTAGTGGAATGCCTATGCATTGATTAAGATGCAAAATGATGACATCATTTTGAAAAAAAAAAAACAAATTAAACATTTATTGTAAGACCCACTAATCTTACTCCAAGGCATTTACTCAAAATAAATGGAAATTTATGCCCACATAACAAGCTAAACACAAATTGTTTTAACAGTATTAGTAATAACATGTTGAATCTAGAAGCGACCCAAATGTCCATCAAAAAGTGAATAGAGAAACAATTTATGATGAAACGTTTCAATGAAGGGAACAGCTACAAATAAATGAAACAGTGGAGGAAGCATGAATTCTGTATTAACACTGGTTGATCAAAATGAACCTGCAGGATAATTCCGTTTTTATGCAGATGTTAAAAAAAAAAAAAGCATAGCTCATCCATGGTCCCAGAATGCACATTAGTTCCCTGAGACTCTGTGGGGATAGATGAAAGGGTGTTGACAGTAACTTGACAGGTAAGAATTTGAATATTTGAAAATACTCCGAAAACAGAGATGATATAAAACTTGACCCCTGCTTCTGCATGTGGGTATGTGGATGGGTCGCTTAAACTGCAGGCTTCTGTAGCCCAGTAGGTCTGTTTTAGTGTAGCAGGTTATCACCTGCTGGGTGTCATTTCTGAGGGTTGCAGTCTGCAAAGCTCAATTCTTCACTACAATCCAGTGGTGTGTTGCAGCTCTTAATGGTGGGCTATGCCATCCAGTGCTGCAGCAAACCCCAACAGCTCACCACCTATCTTTCTGGACTTTTGTCTCTCAAAGTCAAAGAATGAAACCCACAGACAACACCAAAGTCAAGAGTGAAAAGAGTAGCATTTATTTAAGTCAGATGAAAAGAGACAGAGTTCCTGAAGAAGTGAGGGGTTACCATAGAGGGGTTGCTGCTTACGTATACTAGTCTAGGGGTTTATACAGCTCCTGAACCAATGCTGTTGGTGAAATTAATGCTAATCAGGTTTTGGGAAAGCACTGATGCTATTGGTCAAAATTTATGCTAATTAAGTTTTGGAAAAGTACCAATGCTATTGATTAGCCCTTGAATCTAAACTTTCCTGTAACCTCCATTTGGCTCTGCCTCCAATTCTGTTTTCCCACCAGTCCAGGACAAGGCTTGGATTCACTGTGCCTTGATTGTTGTATTATTGACAGGGATATATGCATTCATCGTGGCTTAACCATAGTGTATTAATCAGGGTTTTCTAGAGGAATAGAATCAACATGTTTTTGTGCTGCCAGCACTTACAGCCTCATTTTGCTGCCCCACATGCCAATCTTTCCTAGAAATATCCTCATTGAGACACCCAGGACCCTCTTAAACTTAGGTATCTCCAAATCGAATCCACTTGACAATTCAGATAACCTTCACACCTAAGTAATCTTAAAATATATACAATGTATGTAACTGATAGTTCAAAAATCATAATTAAAAAAATTAACAGTGAAGTTAAAAAATCTTCACAAATTCTTTACCTTTCATAGAGTCATCCTGGTTAAAAGTAGACTCAAAGATCTTTACAAGGGATGCCTGGGTAGACCTCAACCTGAAATACTTCCTTTCTACCTCTTCTTTTAATTTATATTCACTGAAGTTAGGTGAAGATATAGGAGTGGATCATGAGTTTTGCTCAAAGAAACAGAAATGTCTTTGACCCCATTCAGTTTAGGCCTAATCCTGCCTGCTGATAATAACTTCTGTTGCTTGGACAGCTGTGTATAAATGGTTTCAATTTTTATGCTGAGATGGTGCTCACCTTTCTAAGTCTCTTATCATAGAAGATTATCACAACACACCTGACATTTCCTCAGTTTCCCCACTCTAGGGCAGTGAGTTAGATTAGAAATACTAAAGGTATGAGAAATTTAAGAAATAAAGACAAGACACAGAAATAAGTATAAAGCAGGGGCACGGTGGTGGGATGATCCATCTCTGAAAGAGACTGACTCCAACAACAAAATGGAGCCTGCATGCTTTATTTAAATGGGTAGGAACACCAATGGGAGTCAGGGTGGAGGACTTCCTGAGGAAAACAGGAAGAAGGTGGCAAAGATAACTTGGTTGGAGCTTAGCAGGTTATGCCCACCGCCTCTACATCTGGTCTGCTGCATTTGAACCTGGGACTGTATGAGTCAAGAGGCAGGGTGTCAGCATAATCTGAGCAGTCTCAAATCAGTGCAATTTCACTGAAAGTGCTCAGAGAAGCAATGCCCCTACCTTGAGATGGCTCAAATAAACCCAAAATTCATTCAAGACCCCTGACAAAGGATTATTAGAGATGTCCAGCCTTAACTCCTTTTTAAAAAAAATTATTTCTTTTTTAAATTTTATAGACTTCATTTTGATTTATTGGACACAAATGGGGTAAAGCTTTTCATTTCTATGGTTGTGCATGATGTAGATTTATACCATTCATATAATCATAATGTTATATGCCCCAAAAAGATTCTCAAATGCCTTGAAGAGGGATAGTCAGCCTCACCCTAATCCCTCCCCTCCCTATTGACCCACCCAAATTCCTTTCCCTTATGTAGTCCACCCACATTCCTTTTCCTTCCTGTAGACCCACTCAAATTCCTTTTCTTTCCTGTACACCCACCTTAATCCCTTCCCTCACTATAGCCCCACCCTAATCTCTTCCCCTCCCTATAAATGCTGGCAACAAATGCACGATCCTCCAGCACACCACCTTTAGGTGTAAGGGTTATCTTGACTGGCCAGCTTAAAAAATAAAAAAATAAAGGCTTCTTTTGGCTTTATATGACCGGTTTGGATGATCTTATTTTTGTCAGGTATAACAATACATGTACATAGGGTAATGATGTCTGTCTCATTCCACCATTTTTCATACCCTCTCCCCCTCCCCCCTCTCATTTCCTTCTTTGTAATCTAAAGTTCTTCATTCTTCTCTCAGCCCCCACTCCCATGACCCAATTATATATCATCATTCACTTATTAGGGAAAACATCGGCCTTTGGTTTTTTGGGATTGGCTTATTTCACTTAGCATGATATTCTCTAATTCCATCCATTTATCTGCAAATGCCATAATATTATTTTTCTTTATGGCTAAATAGTATTCCATTGTGTATATATACCACAGCTTCTTTATCCATTCATCTGTTGAGCAAATGGCATCTAGGTTGGTTCCATAGTCTAGCTATTGTGAATTGAGCTGCTATAAACATTGATGTGGCTGTCTTACTGTAGTATGCTAATTTTAAGTCCTCTTTACACCAAAAATACAAAGAACCCGATCAATAAATGGGCCAAGGATCTGGACAGACACTTTACAGAAGAAGATGTACAGGCGATCAAGAAATATATGAAAAAGTGTTCAACATCTGTAGTAATTAGAGAAATGCAAATTAAAACCTTCTTAAGATTTCATCTCACTCCAATTAGAATGACTATTATCAAGAACACAAACAATAATAGATATTGGTGTGGCTGTGGGGAAAAAGACACACTCATACATTGCTAGTGGAGTTGCAAACTGGTACAGCCACTCTGGAAAGCAGCGTGGAGATTCCTCAGAAAACTTGAAATGGACCAACCTTAACTCCTTTTGATCCCAGTAGAAGTCCACCTACCAAAACCATCCCAGTACTCAGTGTCCCCACTCCTTTTTTTTTTTTTTGGTACTGGGGATTTAACTCAGGGGCACTTGACCACTGAGCCACATCCTCAGTCCAATTTTGTATTTTATTTAGAGACAGGGTCTCACTGAGTTGCTTAGCACCTCACCATTGTTGAGGCTATCTTGAATTTACAATCTTCCTGTCTCAGCCTCCGGAGCTGCTGGGATTACAGGCCTGCATCACCTCACCTGGCAGTGTCCCCACTCTTGATTGTGAAAAAGTAACTCCCTCTTATTCTCTAACTTCTGCATTGCTTCCTATTAGGACAGAGGATCAGATAGGTCCCTCTGCATTGTGTTCTGAGGATTTTAGAGAAGTGGAATAATTGACATGGTATCCATACTCTTCCCAGGAATTCTTTATCATGGTCCTTTCAACTCTTCTGACAGAATAATCCAGTGGATGCTTAGAACCAGACTTGATATATAACTCACCCCAAAACTCTAAAGGACCCATGTTATTTCTTCCAAGAATTCCCTCCAATGTCCTATTCTATTCTGATGGACGTACTTGGTTTGCTTGCATGTTTTACAGTGTAGCGATCATTCAGGGAAAGATTGTCAAAGCTCTCTTCCTGCAGAAGTTGTCAGTCTCCACTAATATTTTATTTTAGAGTCCTCCTCACTCACTTGTATCACTTTCTTCTTTCACATTAGCCAAGGAAGAAACTCATACCATGAATGCTGTAGTATATGACAGTCAAATAAATATCTTTCTTATTTAAAGTAGTTTCTTACATAAACTAGAGATGCACCATGGTGGTGGAAGATTGAAGAAAACTGGATATTTCTTAGGCTTCCATGTAAGACCTAAGGAAATCATAACGGCTTACCAGAACCTCTTAGCTCTTTTTCTGTTTGCAAAGTTTTAATACTTCTACAATACAACATGACAGGTCCTTCTCAAACTCTGCTGTAGTTCTTATTTTTGTTTATATACTTAGTTTATGTGTTACCATCTAAATATTTTACACATAACTTGTAGTTAGCCTTTAAAACCCTAGTATTATAATCATAAACCTGAATATAAAGTTCAATTTTTATTATGTATAAATTGAATATATAGTTCAAATACAATTAGGCATTTTGCAAAAATCAAAAATAATAACTTCTGATTTTTAAGGATAATCCTTTTTTATAGAGAGCAAAGTAATTTCTATAATTGGGTACTACTAATAACATTAATCAATAATACAGACAAAACAAGTGATCACTTTATGTATATTGCTCACAGAAATTTTGAAATATTTGATTCGTAGTGTTTATTAAAAATCTCATAGACCATAAAAACTCTATTATGCATAATATTTTTATACTGAAAGTTAATGAATTTACTCATTTCTGGAAATCATTTGAATCAGGTATGCCAGCTAAAGCCTATCTTTTAAAATTATGCCTGAATGAAACTGAAAATGTATAATATAATGTGCAACTTCAAATGCCTAATAATTTGAAATAATCCTATACCTTAACCTGCATTAGAGATTATCACTGTAAAGAGATCATTTTTTTCCAACCTTATAAGATTTTCACATTAGCTATTTTTTAGAATCCCTGTATCCCACCCATAGGAACTCAATTGCAAGGGGAGTTAGAAGCTCACAGTTTCAGCTATGAGCATCATGCAAATTTGAGTCAAGCTCTGCTCCTTGGTGGTTTATGTCGTCAGTTTAACCATTTCTGAAATAAAATAAATAATCATAGTTGGATTGCTTTTTTGAAAAATATGCAGTAATCCATGCCTCTGTGGAATATTGGGTATGGAATTTTAATCCTTATTTTATTCAGGAAGAAATAAACATGCAGCACTGGAGAAGTACAGAACAGAATTGTGAATGCTTTGTGAGCTTTTAAGGGTACTTTTGAGCCATAAAATTCATGAGGCTTTCCAGAAAATTTCAAACTTCAATATGTTAGACTCTTGTTGACACGTTATCATCCTATTATAGAAATGTCACACTTTATGCCATACACAAAAACAATTTGGTTAGAAAATTTATGGGATATTGTGATTTCAGAACAGAAACAAGATACAATCAAGTGTTTATCTGAACTGACACAGGGCTTTATTTTGGGGAATTTAAAACAAACGTGGTACGCATCAGCTGTGCGTGTTTTTCCTGTAACAACCAAAAATCTGGAGAAAATAGTTTGTGCTTTGTATTAACTCATTAAGTTTTTCTTGCCAGGAAAAGGGCCCATAGAGAAATGCGGTGCCCATTACTAGATGCTTCATCAAACCTAATAGATACTTACATCTCTGGTTGGGGCCAGAAAGGAAGGAAAAAATGGAGACTTACATTCATCAAATGTCTTCTAAAGTCAGCCTCTGCACTTGTGCTTTCATATAGGAGAGCAGCAGAATGAACTGAGTGACCCTGTGTAACCGAGAAGGCCCTGATGTGAAATAATGGCTTAAAAACAAATATTATATCCACTTCTTACTGAAACTCAAATAATGTGATATTAAGAATAATAGGAAAACGTATAAAACTAAGGAATCCAGATTGAGGAAAAGCAGATGACTATATGAGTGTTTGGAGAAAGAAAGAGAGAGAAGGAGAGAAAGGAAAAAAGAAAGGAAATAAACATTTGGAAGAAGAAACACAAATAGATTAATTATAGCTATGTCAGCAAAGTGGAAAAAGTTGAAACAAATGTGTTTGCAATGAGGGAAAAGTACCAGAGTATAGTTAAATTATGTCACAAATTTAGTTAAAAAACATCTAAAGCTCAATACTCAAGATACGGTTATCTATGCAAGCATGAGAAATTTGAATATGAATCTGTCTCTAAATGACTGGGATTGAGAAGGGTTTGAACAGGTACCTGCTTAAAACTTTAGGTACCATTCCTTTTTAAAAATTGAATTCATGCACCACATAGAGAAAAAAATGTTTGTTTTTTTAAATGAGGAAAGATAGCTTCTTTCTCAGTTCAAAGTAGTAATTATAGCCTTTGTAGAGTGTCCAGTAACTCATAAGAAAGCAATAATGACTACATTCATGAGTTGAGCTGTCCCAAAGCAGTCCCAATAGCTTCCTGTTGAAGAAATAGAAACTCGGGAAATGTATTTATTTTAATGTCACATAGTAATGGGTAGATTTGAGTAACAAACCTTGGTTTGCTTCATTGTATGTTCAGTGATTTGCCATCTACATCGTACTAGACATTTTCCATTGAGAAATAAACACATAAATAGAAAGGAAGAACATATCTGTTCATCAAAAAATTATATGTTGGTATCAATGAAAAAGATTAGAATTTATGAACCCATTGAACTCTGTGACAAAATGAAAAGTAACATTTGACTTGCATAC